>JAJOZX010000007.1:402500-1002500 GCA_023014485.1 Bathynomus jamesi | reverse complement strand
CCCCCCCCCACACTTCCCGATCTGCCTTTGTCGCCCAGTGGGAAATGCTTAAAAAATGCTCTGATATAGCGGGTTTTAAACTTTTGGATCACTTTAATATATTGCTTCCCAAGAACCTCTAACATATTGCTTCCTAGATATCACTTTAACATATTGCTTCCCAGTGTTAATCACTTTAACATATTGCTTCCCAGTGTTAATCACTTTAACATATTGCTTCCCAGTGTTAATCACTTTAACATATTGCTTCCCAATATTTAGGATAAGGAGTACGATAAAAAATGTTCGCTTTAATAAAGTAAAGGCATAAAAAGTAAATCATAACATGTTAAAATATTAGATTGAAAGTAAATTTATTAGAATTGTTGCGCTATATGGTATTTTCCGTTTCATGTACTGTTGGTCAACTGTATGCCGTTGACGATTGGTTAGGTGAAGTTGTGATATTTTCGTTAAAACTAACGAAAATATCACGACTTAATCTAACCAATCATCAACCGACTTTTATAGTATAATACCAAGAAAGAACTGAGCAAGTTTATAACTTTGTTAACATTTATAGCTTTGTTTACGGTCGGTAGGTTATCCCCTAGATTACCAACCTCTTTCTAACCAACCAACCTTTCTCTTTTTAGCATATTGCTTCCCAGTGTTAATCACTTTAACATATTGCTTCCCAGGAGGGTTCACTTTAACATATTGCTTCCCGAATGCTTTGGGAAGCAATATGTTGAAGTGATCCAAACTTTTTACTAATGATAGGTTACATAGGATTGGCGGCTGCGTTTTGTTGTACATTCGTAATTCCCTTAGGGCTATCGAGGTTAAGATAGATTTTCCGGCAGCAATTAATGCGATATGCATTGAAGTTAGGGAGCGTAGTTATTAGCTTTAATTTCGTTGTTGTTTATAGACCTCCCGTTCAACCCCTCGATACCGATATTAGATTTTACACACTTCTCAGTAACTTTATTAATAATCGGGACAGTATAGTTCTCGGAGACTTTAACTGCCCTAACGTTGATTACAAGACTTTTACTGGTAATGATGAGGGTTTGAAACTGATTGAGTTCATGGAAGAAAATTTTTTACGACAGATGGTTACCGAACCAACGCGCGGTGACAAAATTTAGACATGGTGATGACGAACGACGAAAATATAGTCGAAGGTTTGGAAGTAGGTGGGAGTTTTGGGATGTAGCGATCACCAAATTATTAGGTTTAAGCTATTAATAGAAAACAATAAGGATAGTAACGTAATAGAAGTCCCTGATTTTCGTAGGACTAATTTTGATAGTTTTGCAGATAGCATGAGAGTAGTGGACTGGGATAATTTATTTATGGGTAATAACGCAAATTTTCATTAGGAGGCGTTTAAAGAAAGTGTTTTGAATATCGAAAGGGAGTTTATTCCGCGTAGGCCCAAGCGCGCTAGTTATCATGGTAGGCCCAAGTGGTAGACTAGGGAAATAGGTGAGTTCATAAACGAGCATAACAGAGCGTATAGACTTAATAAGTGCAATGGCACGGTAGCTAACTTTAATAGATATCGAGCTTAGACGTCAGGTTAAAAGATCTGTTAGGAATGCTAAATGTAATTTTGAAATACTTGTAGCTGCGGATAGTAAACATAATCCGAAAAAGATTTTTGATTACGTCAATAATCGTAAGCCGTTAAAAGATAACATAGGCCCTCTAGTGGACGCTAACGACACTTTGGCTTCCGACGCTCAGGCTCAGGCGGGTATTTTTAACAACTTTTTTGCGACAGTTTTTATCGTAGAAGACGTAAATAATGCCCCCGATGTGAACGATATCGTTCCATTTACTTGCGAGACTATTTTCAATGAAATAACTTTTTACGAGGATGAGATTACGCATTATATCGATAAGCTAAAAGTTAGCAAGGCTCCAGGCCCTGACGCGCTTTATCTTAGACATTTGAAGGATTTGAAAGACGTTATCGTCGGCCCATTAACAAAAGTTTTTAATAAGTCACTGGAAGCGGGGATTATTCCTGAAGACTTCAAATTAGCTAACGTTACGCCCATTTTTAAAAAATGCGACCGCACAGTTGCTAGCAATTATAAGCCTTTAGCTTAACGTCAACTGTCGGTAAACTTTTGGAATCCGTAGTTAGGGATCGTATCGTCGATCACTTAGAAAGTCGCGATTTGATTAATAATAGTCAGCATGGGTTTCGACGCCATAAACCTTGTTTAACTAATTTGTTAGAGTTTTATAACGAAATAGTGCGCGAATATGATAGGCATAGAGCGGCTGACGTTATTTATTTAGACTTTAAAAAAGCGTTCGATACAGTTCCGCATAGAAGATTAATTGCGAAGGTTAAAGTGCACGGTATACGCGGTCAGGTAGCTAACTGGTTAGAGGAATGGCTTCGTGCCAGGAAACAGAGGGTCGTCGTTAATGGTACGGAATCGGGGTGGTTGGATGTAGATAGACATGGATGTAGGCTTGACCAGTAACGTCAAAATTCGCGGATGATACTGAAATAGGCGGTAAAATTCTTAACATGGACGATAGAAATAGGCTCCAAGACGATGTAAATAGGATTATGGAGTGGACGGATAAGTGGCAGATTCAATTTAAAGTAGACAAATGTAAAGTTTTGCATATAGGTTTTCGTAACAACAATTACACGTACACGATGGATGAGAGACAGTTAGCGAGCGTTGACGAGGAAGTCGATTTAGGCGTACGCGTATCTAAGGATTTAAAAGTTAGGAACCAGTGCATGGAGTCTTGCGCAAAAATTAATAGGATGTTAGGCTTCATAGCGCGTAATTTCAAATTTAAATCGAAGAATATTATATTGCCCCTTTACAAGTCCCTGGTCAGGCCTCATTTAGAATATGCCGTTCAGTTTTGGTGCCCGTATTTGCGTGAAGATATTGATAGGTTGGAAAGGGTTCAGCGACGCGCCACGAAACTAATTCCGTCACTATGCAACAAGTCTTATAAAGCTAGGATTAAAGAGTTAGACTTGTATTCACTCGAGACTAGGAGATTAAGGGGGAGCTTATTGAAGTTTTCAAAATTGTTAATAAAATCGATAACGTAAATTTTGACAAATTGTTCATTTTCGATAATAGCAATACTCGTAAAAACGGATTTAAATTATGTGGCAGACGTTTCATTACTAACATCGCTAAAAACTTTTTTACGTTTAAAGTAATTGATAAATGGAATAATCTTCCCGCGTCCGTCGTGATCTCTACCAGCGTTAATATGTTTAAAAACCGTTTAGATAGGAATTAAAAAAAATTAATGTCGTTTAAATAATAAAACAATTAGCAACAGGAGCTCTGGGGGTAATGGTCGAGGTTTGAGTCTGTTGACGATTAATGCCAGCTTGTGACATGCCAGCGTGTGATATGCCAGCAATAAAATTATATTTAAAAAAAAATTGACTAACACGAGCTTAGATGTAGCTCGTACCGTAAACTAACCCACTTTTTGTTGTACTCTTCATAATTTTTTGTTTTGTTCTTTTCTTATCCTCTCTTTACTTGCATGTTTGTAGTTTGCATGGTATGACAGTGTTTGAGTTAAGACTGTGGTTGCATGGTTTGTAAGCGGTCTTATTTTACTTCTTTTCATCTTTCACCCCTTTTCTATTCTCTTCGACTATTTTCCGACTTGTCGAGTGGCCGGCGGATGATGATGGCGAGTCTTTCTCTCTCTTTTTCTGAATGAATGTTAACCCACGAATGAAAGGTTTTGCTACTCACTTAACCTCTTATTCTCTTCTTTTAACCCCCTACTCTCTTCTTTCTCTCGGGCTAACCTTAGAGTGGATTTTAGGGTCTTTGTTAACCTTAGCTTCTGTAGATCTGTAGATGGTAAATAACACTTCATTAATTCAAAACCTTTCACTCGTAACTGTACCATCTACTACAACATCTGCTGTAACACTACAATCAGTCAATCACATTAAAATTTGAATGCAAATCTAAAGAGTCTAATTAGATTCAGTTGGTATGCTACTACTACTACTACTACTACTACTACTACTACTATGCTTATTACATTTGAGAAACATAAGTTCCTCAAAGCGACTGGCAAGCAGTGTTACCACAGCGAGGTGTTTTTCGTATTACGATGTTACTGTAAATTTAAAATATTAAATTGTGTCTCTCTCTCCGCGATTAAATGTTAACACTAATTCCGCCCTCGCATTACCTCGTTCGTTTAAAGTATTTCGGCATAAATAAAAAGTCAGTAAATTGTAAATAAAAGTGTGTAATTTATACCCGGTCTCTTTTCTTTGTCCGAAAGTTTTATGGCGGCCACGTCTACCCGTCTGCTCGCGTGTTTACAAAGCACAGTGAAGCGAGTGTACAGAGAAGAAAGAGCAATGATAAGAGAAATTGAATAAAGTAAAGTAAATAATGAGTTGTAAATGAGGGAATCACTACAGTCGTTTTGTAATTTTTCTATGTCACCTTCGTTCAATATTTCCTTTCATATCTTTGTGTCATCTGCGAAACATGATACAATACTGTCATTGATATCTGCATCAATATCTGCAATTACTATTGTGAACAGCAAGGGAGCTAATACTGTACCTTGTGGGACAAAGCTCACGACTTCTGAGACTTCACAGATTTAACTCCATTTACTATCACTCTTTGTTGTTCTTTGAGTCAGGAAATTAAATATCCATCTTCCTAGCTTTCAGTAATTCCTGTATTCTAAGTTTGTGTGCTATAATTCCATGGTCACATTTATCGAAGACCTTAGCAAAGTCAGTATATATTACATCGACAGTATGTTTTGTCCTCCACACAATGTTTCCAATATTTTCTCGTGGTAGTCTAATAGTAATAGCTGTGATAGGCATGATCTTCCAGCCCTGAAGCCATGATGATTTGGGTTGTATAAGTTCTTTTCTTGTAGGTAGTAAGTAGTTTTACCTCTAATTATACGTTCAAAGCATTTTACAAGGTGGGAGGTGAGAGCTACTGGCCGATAATTCTTAGGCATTGCTCTGTTACCACCTTTAAATGGGGGCAATGTTCGCGTTCTTTAATGAAAGTGGAATTTGTCCTGTTTCGAGTGATTCCCTCCATAGTAAGTATAGCGGCTTGGCAATACTCTCTTTATATTTCTTCAAAAGCGTGGCACTCCATATGTCTGGCCTTGGTGCCGAATTGTCTCGCATTTATGATAGAGCTTTAATTACATCTCCTTCCGAGAACTCTAAGTCTATTAATAGGTTTGTGCCGGAATTTGTTCTTGGTTGATTTGTTTCAATGTCGAAAAATTCATCTGGGTTTTTACTTTCTGTGGAAATAAAAAAGTGGAAATAAAAATATATTTGAACGTGGCGTCAACAGAAAGTTATTGGGATGACAGATGTGAGTGCGTACCAACAGTATCTGGAGCGAGAAGGGGATCTGAAGGAGCTACGTCGTTTTCGCAAAACAAGAACAAACTTATGAGAACAAGCATCAGTTTGTCTCAAAGAGGGATGTTCGTAACTGAGAGGCAATTAGTATGCTTGTGACATACCTTGGTTAACCTTGGTTTTGCTACCGCCCGAATTGTTCATTCTGATGAAGGTCAAGCTTATCACTCCACCTTAGACCTACAGTTTAACGTGGAATCCGAACCACGTCCCACCACGGGCGGTCAGAAATTACAAAGTCCTTGCCCGGACTCGATCTCACGACCTCCCGATCAGCAGCAGCTCAGCGTCTTAACCACTAGGCTCCAAGGGTACCCATTTATCTACCAACAATTTTTTATTGTGTGGATGAACAGCTGGATTTTGCAGCGCGCCGCCTGTCGTCACCGGATCTCGATCCCGGGACCGATGAATTCGTAGTCAGTTGTGCTAACCACTACACAACCGAGGTGCATATGTTGTATATCGGTACGAAAGTAATGCCTCTTTTTTCAGTTCGTATTTAGTTTATATATATAGCTATATATATACATGTTAAACACAGATCGTGCATGGAACAAGAAACTCTTCTGGGAAATTACATCCACTATAGTTCGAATAAGTAATGATACATGACAAATACTATAGTTTTTTCTTTTTCATGATGGGAAGCCCAACGTGGGCACCGGGTTACTCGCAAAGAGGCCCCAAAATATAGCTTCCCTCACCAGCGATCTGCAAAGCAGATAGGATCCAGCTTTGGTGTAAGTTGTAAACCCTAGATCCTGTCCCAAAGCTGGATCCTATCTGCTTTGCAAATAGCTGGTGAGGGAAGCTATATTTTGGGGCCTCTTTGCGAGTAACCCGGTGCCCACGTTGGGCTTTCCATCATGAAAAAGAAAAAAACTATAGTATTTGTCATTTATCATTACTTATTCGAACTATAGTGGGTGTAATTTCCCAGAAGAGTTCCTTGTTCTATGCACGGTCTGTGTTTAACATATAAATTTCTCAGGGGACCATTCTGAGTTTGTATATACAGTATATATATATATATATATATATTATATATATATATAGAGAGAGAGAGAGAGAGAGAGAGAGAGAGAGAGAGAGAGAGAGAGAGAGAGAGAGAGTATATTTGTCACGTACGTATGCATATTCCCTGTAATTTTCATTGTAATTAGAATTATATTTAGTAAGAAATAAGAGTCATTACTTTCGTACCACCCCTCGTACTCGTGTATATACAGGGTGGCGCAAAAGTCGCGCATCATAGAATTTTCAGTGTTGATTATACTGTAATATATTATTTTTTTTCTTTTAGGTAGGGGATGACTACAAAATTAACAATAGATGAGAGGGTGAGCTTGGTTTTAATGTATGGAATACCAGGTACTACAAATCGATGAATCGGTGCAGAATTTAAATTCTGTCCCCAGTCATCGATTTGTTGTACCTGGTATTCCATACATTAAAAACCAAGCTCACCCTCTCGTCAAAAAGAAAAAAAATAATATATTATAGTCAACACTGAAAATTCCGATGGTGCTCAACTTTTGCGCACCCTGTGTGTGTGTGTGTGTGTGTGTGTGTGTGTGTGTGCACACACACACACACATATATATATACAGGGTGGGCCGAAAGTCTGGATCCATAGGAAATATTTATTTTAATACATAAATTACAACAAATGGTAAATACTTCAAATGAATATCAACTTTAACTCGTAAATGCGTATCCGTGATACTGTACAGTGGTTCGTACGCCAGTATAAACAACAAATTATAACAAATGCTCAAATTGGCGGCCTCTGACATCGAGACACTTAGGGATGGAATTTATGATTTTTAATAATTCTTCGAATTGACGTTCTCGAGATGTGTTTCATTTGACAATCTTCTTGTTGACTTTACTGGACTATTCGTTAAAGTTTCACATACCATTGCAGAGGTATTTTCATCAGTTGCAGTTTTTGGACGACCAGAACGCCGTCGATCATGTACAGTTGTACACTTGCTGTTTCTTTGAAACGTTTAAACAACTTGCCAACAGTCGCATGTGTTACTGGATGCTTATCAGGATGATTTCTATTGAATTCGGTGCAACTTCTCTGTGTGTAGCGCTCTGTCTTGCGTACATGAGCACAAGTTCTACCCGGTCTTCTGTTGTTAGATTCGAAGCCATTTCTGGGCTGAAATAAAAAAAGTATTTGAGTATTTATACTGGAGTACGAACTACTGTACAGTATCACGGATACGCATTTACGAGTTAAAGTTGATATTCATTTTAAGTATTTATCATTTGTTGTAATTTATGTATTAAAATAAATATTTTCCTATGGATCCAGACTTTCGGCCCACCCTGTATATAATATATATATATTATATATATAATCAATAGGAATATGAAAACAAGAGATACGACTCTCAACATTTATTGGCCAAACGTTTCGGTCCGTTCAGGGGCCATCTTCAGTGACTAAATAGAAGCATCTAAAAATAATCATAAAACTAAAGTAAATACAAATGTCAAACTGTACGATAATAAAATCTAACACAAAAAAAGTTAAAAAGTTGCTAAAAAACTATCTGGATTATAAAACAAAATAAAAGTAAAATTAAACCAAACTAAAATTTCAAAAATTAAAAGTTTAAAATGTTAAGTTTAAAATTTAAAAATTTAAAAAGGACTAACCTGGATGGTAAAAGTTACAAATAACAAGTGGAGAGAAAGGAAAAAACAACTTAAGTTAGTGCGTTGGTTACGTTTAAAAGGTAACTAAACGATAGCCTTTCCTCGATAAAATACATACTTCCTAACCAACCAACACCTTTTAAACGTAACCAACGCACTAACTTAAGTTGTTTTTTCCTTTCTCTCCACTTGTTATTTGTAACTTTTACCATCCAGGTTAGTCCTTTTAAATTTTTAAATTTTAAACTTAACATTTTTAAACTTTTAATTTTTGAAGTTTTAGTTTGTTTTAATTTTACTTTATTTTTTGTTTATAATCCAGATAGTTTTTTAGCAACTTTTTAACTTTTTTTGTGTTAGATTTTATTATCGTACAGTTTGACATTTGTATTTACTTTAGTTTTATGATTATTTTTAGATGCTTCTATTTAGTCACTGAAGATGGCCCCTGAGCGGACCGAAACGTTTGGCCAATAAATGTTGAGAGTCGTATCTCTTGTTTTCATATTCCTATTGAGGATAAGGTTCCCGAAGAACATTTCTATCGTAACTATATATATATATATATATATATATATATTATATATATATTAGGGTGACAACTTCTTATAGGGATAAAATTTGAAATTCAAAAAATTTGCCGGCCATTTGTCCAATGCTGCAACCCTATAAGGAAACACGTAGACGAAATCTCATGGAATTCAGAAAGCATTTAGGGGTGCCTCGAGTCACATGAATGAAACTGTCGCGCGGAAGAAATTTCAAGAATGAACGAGTTTCGACAACGCTTCAAAAACAAAAATGTTTCGAGAATGCAAGTGTATTATATAATTTAATAGAATTGTTTCCTTTATTTCATACTATAGATTATGCAAATCGATTAATTTATTTCATTAAATTAAAATTTTCATAAATAAATCGTTAAATAATATGATGTGTATCAATCTTTGGATGATCAGCTTTTGGTGCTTCAAATTCATTTTGCATACGACTGCCTGACTGAAAACAACGCTTAGAAGTTCTCTCCCGATTCTTTTAAGATATCTAAGGTAATTTTTTTTATTTTGATACATTGATTATATTATTATTGGAAATTGTTCTAGAAAAGTTTCATTAATTGTTGGCATAGTTTGATGTTTAAATTATATAAATTTGGAACTGAATTTGATTTCCTATGATAATATATATACGAGTATATATACAGGGCCGTCGAGAGAAGGCGTACATGGAATGCATGGGACCATCATCTGGTCCAGATATCCTCCTATTCTCCCGCTTCAAAGAGACGTGGAATACAATTTGCCAAGATAAGTACAAGACCCTGTCAGACCTTCCATCGAGTCTGAATGAGAATCGAGAAGAACTGATCGCTTGCTGGAATCTATATCTGACAAAACATCAGCCGAGGGATGATTACCGTGAATTCTTGGAGTTGTCGATTACAATCCTTGGAGGTAATTTACCTAACTTTAGGTTTCGGCGACCTGGAGCACTTCACCGAGCACGTTGGATGGCAAAAGTAATTTATTCATTAAAAATCCTGCTGCTTTCCCATCAGTTCAGACTTACAACTCGTGAAATGTCTGGCTTAAAACGATTGTATTTTTTGCCCTGGAGTTATATGTCAGCGCGTGGTTCACGGCCAGCAGTCCTTCATCTGCTCCCGCGAACGATTTGAAGCTTCTTCAAGACCTAGCAAAGTACCACGATGAAAAGATCTCAGCATCCTGCCTTAGTGTCCTCGGTCGTCACTTATGGTACCTCAGCGAGTACTTGATTGGTCTCGCACTCTTTGATAAAGGTATCAATGCAACGACGAAAAAGAATATCGCTCGATCAATCCTCGATAAAGAAGCTGCTGAAGATCCTCCAAAGCGAGCCCCAATACCTGCTGTTTCTTTCATTTCAACAAAGCAGCTCTCGGACTTTGCCTCGAAAGGATCAAAGCTTCTCTTTGAACTTCTAAAAATTAATGATGGTTTCTTGTCCAAGGAACCAGAGACCTGGCCGGACGACGAAGATTTCAAGACTGGTTTGACTATAGTTGAAGGACTAAAAGTCGTCAATGACATGGCAGAGAGGGGAATTGCCTTGATCCAGGCCTTCAATACAAAGATTACGAAGAATGAAGAACAGCGCCAACATCTCCTGCAGGTTGTTGAGGATCATAGGAAGTCTTAGCCTGGTACATTGAAAAAGGGGTATGGCTTGAGGAAAAGCAAGAATTAATGGGTGGTCTACAATTGAATGAAAGACACCCTGGATATATTTAGTAAAATATTATTTACTTATTACGATTGGAGTACGCCTGCACTTAAACCTTATGAACTAAAACTAACGTTTATTTACATTAATTAAAAAAAATATTAATTTATTTTTACTAGGTAATGAATAATTAATTTTTGTTATAAGGAGAATTATTTACCTCACTTGAGACACCCTTAACTATTATCTGAATGACCTAATATTTACAGTACATTGTTTTCTCATGTAGTAGCAGCATTGAACAAATGGCCAATAAAAAACTCCAACTTTCGATTTTTATTGTCACCCTATATATATATATATCGTTGGAACTTAGTAATAAACTGTTAATACAATTTTTGTAGATTTTTATCTATATTTTAATAATGAAGAGAATGGACTTCTTCCTATTTATAACCAAACATTCAAATCAGAGACGTAACTAGGGTTGATCGCGCCCAGGGCAAATCAATAAATGGCGCCCTTAAAACCAGTGTTCTTTAAAATTCTGGCTGAATTCTTATAATGGTATTCAAACTGGTTACTCGTAATAATACCGCTAACAAAATATGCTTTTAAGAAGAAGTTTATTTTATGACAAATGAAAATGAAAAACAGTTATATATATATAAAACTGTACAAAAATATATAAAAATAAATTGAAATGAAATGAAAATACAATTCATAAAAATTATTTTTACAGTTTATACTTTAATGTTTTTCTATCCATATACATAACCGCGTATATTTACTATTAAGGTTGATATTAAATTTCTATTAATACAATTTAATTTTATAGAACCAAAGTATGGTTAATTATTTGCCGAATTACAACAGAAACAATTAATATATGTACAAGGAGAGGCATAACTTTCATGAGAATACACTTTGATGTTTTCTTGAATTTTACTGAATTAATAGCAGAATTAGCAATTAGAATATTAGATACTGACAAAAATCATTCCAATTATATGGTACTTTAAAAGAAATGTCTTGTTTGCACCTATTATTTTGGCTCTTTTAATGAATAATTTGGAACTTCACACTAAACATGTATTTTCTTACTTTTGCTCATGCAAACTTATCTAATGTCATCAAAATTTGTTATTTCAGTTTCTCACGTTCAATGCTGAGCAAGGCTAAAGCAGAAAGTCTTTCTTGGCCCACTGAAGCTCTCAAATATGATAAGATCAATGTTAACTTGCTGAAAGATCGCTCGCAGCTGGCAGTTGAAATTGCAATAGTGAGCATTATCTGAATAGCTACTCTCAAATTTGGAAAAACATTTTCATCTCCATACTGAACAATAAACTTGAGGAGTTCCTCAGCTTTAGAAATCTGAACATTTGGGCGACTTTTCAGAAGCATCTTACAATCCAGGATTTCTTTATAAAGCTCAAAGCCGTCAATATCATTGCTATAAAACTGTCCAAGGTTGAGACAACTTTTCTTTAAGATATTTACGTCATGACTACTGTTGCTTTCATTTGAGTCAAACAATAATCCTCTAGCATCGAAAAGAAACCCAAATTTTGAATCCAAGTCATGGAGACGGACAAATCTTTTTTCCATTTCATTATGGAGACGATCAATAGTTTCTTTCATTATTCTCATCATTTCTTCTTTCGCAGTTAACCCTACATCCTTGGCTTTTTCACCAGGCATTTGTTTCTTCTTTCTGGGGCGTCTTTCTACTTGAATATCCCATTCATCACACAGTTTCAGCCCTGCTTCAAGTGATTCACTGGCCAATGATTCTCGACTGCTTAAAAAATAATCTTGAAGAGCTTTTAAATCATAAGCAGCATCATGAAAGTTCATGGTATGATCTTGGAGTCGTTTTTGAACACGATCAATCCGAACAAGAATTTTGTTCCAAAATCCAAGCAAAGCCAAGAAATGAAAAGTCAAAATTTGATTCAGCACCTGCTTTGCATCACCTCTTGTATCAGCAGTTTCATTTTGATCATCAACCATGCTTTGCAAGAGTTCCACTATAATATCAAAGTATTCATGAACAGGCTTCACAACCTCTGTTCTGGAGCTCCATCGAGTTTCAGATTCAGATTTGACAACTATTGGTATGGCATCTTTCAGCTTTTGCCAACGGAGAGTTCAACGTGAAAAGAATGAATAAAGCGACTGAATTGCACCAAAAAAAGTCACCATCACTGCATCATGGTTAGCAGCACGCACTCCAACCAAATTGAGAGAATGATTATCGCAGTTTACAAAAATAGCTTTGCTATTTTTTTCAATAATCCTCTGTTGAACACCACTTTTATAACCAGCCATAACTGCAGCATTGTCATAGCATTGAGATCGACAGTCTTCTAACGGCATTTTGTCTTTTTCCAGTTGTTCCAAAATCACTTCCACAATGTTTTCAGCATCCTTTCGTTTTAATTGGATAAATCCAAGAAAAGACTCTTTTATAAAAATTGTTTTCTCCTGAAAATCAATATCAACATAACGAACTGTTTATGCCATTTGCTCTCGATGTGCTTGATCTGGAGCAGAATCAAACATGAGGCCAAAATATTTGGCCTTATGAATGCTCTGTAACAATTTCTGGCGAACAGTAGAAGCCATCAGCTGAATAAATTCATTCTGCACTAACGGAGATAAATATGATGTTCTTCCAGGGTGCTTTTCCACAATACTGAGATGTTCTTTCATGACAGGATCAAACCTTGCCAACAATTTTAATAACCCAAGAAAATTTCTAATATTGCTTTCCTCTTCCTGTCTAAGGGATAGGGATTCCTTGTGACCACGCAATGCAAGGTTCTGAGTTGCTAAAAATTTTATGCAATGGGGAATTCTGTGGAGAACATCTCGCCATTTTTGTTTTTCTGTTGCAATTTGAGCTTGAAGCTCTACGTCAATGATTCCTCTGTTTTCTAAAAGATTTCTTTGCATTTCATTCCATTGGGTGAAGCAGTATCGATGATTTTTTGCATTTTCATGGGTGCTAAGCCTTTCTGGTGCTTTCCAATGATTGAACCCATTTCCTTGCTCCAATGAAGACTGATTGTCAATTTGAGAAAATAGCAAACAACAAAAGCAAAAAGCTGCTTTCTTCTCTGGAGAATAAACAAGCCATGAGCGCCAAACTTCTTCTCCACATCCATTTCCCAACTTTCTTTTAAACCATCTTTCATTCATTGATCGGTTTTGTGTGGGAACAAATGACCCTTCACTATTTTGAAAATACTTCGAACCCAATGTGACCATTTTTGTCCTCAGGGCATCTGATAAAATTACTTTTTTTGCTATTTTATCAAACTCCAAGAAGCCTACATCGTGATGCTGAATCGCATCTGGTATAGGCTGTGCTGTTTTTTCCTGCTTTTCGCTACTCAAAGTTTTAGTATCTTCTGGCTTCTTGAAAGACACTTCTGGTTCTTGAAAGACACTTAATTCTCCTTCTGATACACTGGCGGGTTGGTCAACACTCATATCTGATGCAGTTAATGCTGATGAAGGACCAGCTTGTTGTTGTTCAAGAAATGACATCATAAAGCCACTTGACTTTTTAGCTTCTGCTTCTTGCATTTTTCTTTTCTTCCTGCCTTCTGTTCCACTCAGCTTCTTTTTCAGACTTTTCGGTATCGGCAATGTTCACTTCATGGTAAAATTTTCTAGAGAAAGAAACAAAAAAAAATAGAATAAATTAATAATTCATAATAAAATTCTAATAAAAATAGAATGAATTAATAAAGTTAAATGAAGTTAAAAATCTGAAATTCATGGAAATTCGATGGCTAGAGATATGGTACCGGTACATTTCCAAAAGAGCATGTTTTTACTCATAATTTTTTTTTTTAAATCATAAAAATGGCGCCCCCCTAAATTTGGCGCCCAGGGCACGCGCCCCACCTGCCCCACCCTAGTTACGCCACTGATTCAAATTTAGACAAAAATCATAAATTGAAAAATTTTTTTTTTTTTTTGCAAGAAATGTTAAATAAATTTGAAGTAATGCAAGTTTTTTTAGGGGTTGGAGTGGGTGGAGGGAGGCATTTATTTAATTTCTTTTTTATTTTATTTCTCTGATTTTTTCGAATTTTTTTCAGTTTGTCTCTTCCATTCTGTTTTTATTCGCTTCCGGTTTTCCTTTCGTTTTTATTTAAATCATTTGACCTTATTTGACCTTAAATGCATCTATTTTTAGCTTAATATATATATATTGGTAAATTTCTTAATAATGTTTATTCCCCCAACCTTATCCCAACGTATGATGTTCCTAAGAATTGTAAATATCTTGTTTTACCTGACCTCTACCATTTTAACACTTTTGTGAAAAAGCAATTGTTGAGTGTGGTGAGGAAATTTTATTTTCACACTGATTTTAAGGTTGCTTTTGTAAATAATAATACCCTTGAATGTTTTTTCCGGTGTAAGGACAAAATCCCCCCTGCGATGAACTGTTCTGTCGTTTATTTGTTTACCTGCCCTGGGTGTTCCCAGGGGAACTACGTTGGCAGCACAGTTCGTTCTTTGCAGGCAAGATTTTGCTCCCATATGGGTATTAGCCATAGGACAGGGAAAGTTTTATCTAAAAAGGAACAGTCTGCCATTAGAAAATCATTGTGTTAAGTGTAAGGTTGATATTTCCGTTAATAACTTTAAAATTCTTAAATCATTAAAATGCCCGTCCTCTCTCCGTATTTACGAATCTCTGTGCATTAAATTTCTGAACTCCAGTTTAAATATTGATTCTAGTTGTTACCCCCTTTATATTAATTAAAATACCTACAAACTAATTTCCCCCCCCTTGACCCTGTCTCCTTTTCGCCTCAGTTGTTTGTGGCTGTCAAGTGAGCATGGTATGCTTGGTGCACTTTTGCGTTTTTTCATTTAACTTTTTATTAGTGAAGTTTTTAACTAATTTGTTTGAATGTTTTTAGTTTTTAAGTTTTATTTTTATCATGTGTCTATTTGTCATGTATATAAATTTTACTTTTTGTTTTTGGCTTATGCTTGTTTTATGCTTTTTAATTTTTATTCTTGGAGGTTTTATTCTGTACTGTAAATTAGTTTTAGTTTTTGACATTCATATATTTTTGTCATGTATTAATTTTAGCTTTTTATTTATTAGGCCTTGAAAATGGGTAGAGTTGCCCGAAACGTCGGCTGCAGCCAAATATAATGACTTTTTTGCTCCACGTCTTCGTTTTTATCCTAAATGTAAAACTACGTCTCCTTAGGAGGGATCCTATTTCATATTATATATATATATATATATATATATATATATATATATATAATGTTATAATGTTTCAGACCAACAAAGACCCTAGGATCCACTCATGGCTGGTCTACCTAATGTGTTCGTAATTGTGTATTGTGCATGTCCTCCGTGGTGGCGGAGGGGACCTACAATTTTATGTGGGTTCCGAACCACAAAGAACATAAGAACATATGAAATTTTTATAGTGGCCACACTAGGGCCACTTCGGCCCATCGAGGTGGCTCCACTATGTAAAAACTGCCTGTACATTGGCAGTATATATAACAGAGAGAGTTACAAGGAGTTACAAGAACAAGAAGTACCTCAAAAGGTCTTGCGGCCCATACCGAGGAGATACCAATGGCAACGGGTGCCAGGAAAATTTTCTACATCCTCAAATAGTGTGCAAGATTCGGTCTAACCTTTTCTTGAACTGATCCACGGAGGAACTGTTCACAACTTCTGAAGGTAGCCTGTTCCATGTGTCACAGATCTTATAGGTAAAGTAATTCCCACACACACTAGTGCTAAATCATTTCAAATCCAACTTCCAACCATTGTTGCGAGTTGAGTTATCACCTAAACTAAACATGCTTCTAAAATCGATATCGTTGAACCCGTGTTAAGATCTTGAAAACCTCGATGAGTTGACCGCGCAGCCTCTGAGTTTCCAACGAAAACAAATTCGGGGCGTGTAAGCGTCGATAGTAGCCCATATGCCTAACGGAAGGGATTAACTTTGTGGCCCTTGCCTGGACTCGCTCCAGTCTGTCAATATCTTTCCTGAGGGTGGGCGATCAGAACTGCACAGCATACTCCAGGTGCAGCCGAACCAGGGAATTGTCAGAGAGAGCTTTCTTTTCCACTTCTACGCACTGTTTGGTAAACTTAAGGTCGCTGCTAATTAGCACACCCAAGTCCTTTTCCAAATCAGCCGCCTCGAATTACTCCCCAACATGGAATAGTCCGACTTGAGATTAGCATAGCCAATGTGCATAATGTATTTACCCAAGAGAGAGAGAGAGAGAGAGAGAGAGAGGTTTACAAGGAGTTACAAGGAAAAGTACCTCAAACGCGAGAGAGAGAGTTACAAGGAAAAGAAGTACCTCAAAAGGCCTTGCGGCCCATACCGAGGAGGTACCAATGGCAACAGTGCCAGGGAAAATTTTCTACACCCTCAAATAATGTGCAAGATTTGGTCTAACCTTTTCTTGAAATGATCCACAGAGGAACTGTTCACAACTTCTGAGGGTAACCTGTTCCACGTGTCACAGATCTTATACGTAAAGTAATTCCCACAAACACTAGTCCTAAACCGCTTTAAATTCAACTTCCAACCATTGTTGCGAGTTGGGTTATCATTTAAACTAAACATGCTTCAAAAATCGACATCGTTGAACCCGCGTTAGAGCTTGAAAACCTCGATCATTTGACTGCGTAGCCTCCGAGTTTCCAGCGAAAACAAGTTCAGGGCGCGTAACCGTCGATTGTAGCCCATATGCCTAATTAAGGGATTAATTTTGTGGCCCTCGCCTACACTCGCTCCAGCCTCTCAATATCTTTCTGAGGGTGGGCGACCAGAACTACACTGCATACTCCAGGTGCGGCCGAACCAGGGAATTGTACAGAGAGAGCACAATCTCCTTGTTCCGAACTGAAATTGCCACCTGATATAACCCAACAGCTTCTGGGCTTTCTTTTCCACCTCTACGCACTGTTTGGTAAACTTAAGGTCGCTGCTGATTAGCACACCCAAGTCCTTTTCCAAATCAGTCGCCTCGATATTGTTCCCCACCATCGAGTAGTCCGACTTGGGATTGGCGTAGCCAATGTGCATCACTTTGCATTTACCCAAGTTAAACGGCATTTGCCATTTTTCGGACCACTCTCCTATCCTACCTAGGTCCGCACGCAGTTCCTCGATCGCTTCGGGCGTCCCAACATTGGCCCCAAGCTTGGTGTCATCAGCGAATTTGGCGATCCGACTGACGATGCCACCGTCGATATCATTTACGTAAATGATAAACAACAGTGGCCCCAAAACGGAACCCTGAGGAACCCACTAGTGACCGAGACCCAACCCGAACTAACCCCTTTAATTACAACCCTCTGCCGCCTATTCTTCAGCCAGTTTTCAATCCACCTACTTATTTCCCCACCGATACCCAGCGCGCGCACTTTCGCCATTAGCCGGCGGTGAGGTACCTTATCAAAGGCTTTCTGAAAGTCGAGATAAAGTATATCAATCGCCCTACTCTTATCATACTCACTCAACATGACGTGGAAAAACTCGAGCAAGTTGGTGAGACACGACCTATGCCGTCTAAACCCATGTTGGGAGTCCCCAAGCAGCTTGTACGAATCCAAATGGTCAACGATCCTATCCGCTATTATCCCCTCTAATAATTTACCTACAACTGAAGTGAGACTAATGGGACGATAGTTCCCTGGACTTTCGTGATCCCCTTTCTTAAAGATAGGGGTCACGTTGGCTTCCCTCCAGTCACCAGGCACCTGGCCCGTCTCCAATGATTTGTTGAAGACTGTAGCCAGGTGGGGAGCCACCTGGTCGCGCACCTCCCGCAACACTCTGGGGAGAAACTAGTCTGGCCCAGGAGCCTTAAACGCGCTCAGTTTGTCTATTCTATCGGCAACGACTGTCGCGGTACATCGAACACTATCCAGGCCAGCACCTTCGTGCCTGACGCCTGGCTCGGGGATGATGCGGATGTCCTCCCTGGTGAACACTCCCGCAAAGTACTCATTAAGCACATTGGCGATGTCCGCGTCGGAGGTCCGCAGAACGCCACTTCGGTCCTATTAACATAACTGAAGAACTCCTTAAGGTTCCCCTTGCAGAGGCTTGCCACCCGTAGTTCTTCGTTACGTTTCGCTAGTCTAACCTTCGCCTTCACTTCCCTACACAGGCGGACATACGCTTCAGTGTTCTCATGGGAACGATTGGCCTTCGCCCTCCTATACGCTATGTCACGATTGAACCACTTAGGCTGCGGTGAAGCAGGTGTGACCGGTTTTGAGGGTATGGCAGCAGACTGCAGCACCATAAACTCGTCCCGGAATGCACTCCACACTCCCTCAACATCGCCGCCGAACTCTAACCCCATCTCACCTACGCTATCCCTGAGGCTAACAAAGTCCGCCCGCCGGAGATCGAGCTTACTGCCTCTCGAGTTACTACGCTTCACCCGAGAGAGAGAGAGAGAGAGAGAGAGAGAGAGAGAGAGATACTAAAAGGTGAGGGTTGCCTGAAGAAAAATGCAGGAAGGAGAAACCAAAGGTAAATGGCCGCAAAAGTGCCCCTCCCATAGAAGAAGAAGAGAGCCAAAATCAAGGTCCGGGGTTTTCGAGATGCCTAGACACTCTGCGTTTGAAAGATGGGAGGTCATAGACAGGAGGAAAGATGGATTGAGGAAGGTTGTTCCAGAGTTGACCGGTTCAATAGATGAAAGCCTGAAAATACCGACTAACCCTTGCATTAGGTAATTGGAAAGAAAAGGAATGGAAAGTGTAGAAAGCACGGTACTGCGTGCTCTCCTTAAAGGAGGAGGCATGCGGTTAGAGAGTTCAGAAGAGCAATGGCCGTTGTAATAGCGATAGTAAAGAGAGAGTGAGGCGACATTGCGGCGAAGAGAGAGAGATTGAAGACAATCAGTAAGAGGCGGGAAATTGAAGAGACGAAAAGCCTTTGATTCCACCCGGTCAAGCACGGCTGTGTGGGTTGAAACACCCCACACATGAGAAGCATACTCCATACAGGGGCGAACAAGACCCCTTACAGAGACAGCAACTGAGTGGGGATGAAGAACCGCGGTGGCGGTACAGCACACCTTACCTCTTAGACGCTGTTTTAGAAAGAGGGTATATGTGATCTTTCCAGGAAAGATCACGAGAAAAGGAAACGCCAAGACTGTTAAGAGAAGAGGAAGGATTGAGTTGTGTGTTGTTGAAGGTAAGAGGATAGTCGTGTTGAAGATTGTGACGAGTAGACAGATGAAGGAGCCGAGTTTTTGAGGCATTGAAAGCCACAAGGTTTTCTCTGCCCAAATCAGAGATAGCAGAGAGATCAAAGATCAGGTGCTCCTTAGCCGTACTATGCGAATCATGGAGTGACTGTTGAGAGGGATGCTTTGGGAAGGGTGTGGAGAAGTGAAGAGTGGAATTATCGGGATAGGAGTGAATAGGGCAGGAAGTGCGAATTAAAAGGTCATTAATAAATAAAAGGAAAAGAGTGGGTGACAGGACAGAGCCCTGAGGAACACCACTGTCAATACCTTTAGGAGAAGAACAGTGACCCTCTACAACTGCAGCTATAGATCGGCCAGAAAGGAAATTAAAGATGAAGGCATAGATAGAAGGATAGAAACCGAAGGAGGGCAGTTTGGAAATCATAGATTTGTGCTAGACTTGTTAGAAAATCTAGAAGAGGAAGAGCCATTGTTGTCCCAAGGCGATATGATGACTAAGCTGAATGATGCAACATTGCTTGTGTACTGTATATTAAGTTAAGGTGTATATAGATCCATCTCATAATTGTAAAAAGTAAAAAATTCACTTAATTTAGAGCTAGCATTTTTGGGCTCCTGTGGCATCATTGTTTGGGCACTCTTGTGGCATCATTTTTTGAGGACACTGGCGCGTCCTTTCTATTCGTTTGTTGAATGCGGCACTTACAGGACGTGGTCTTATAGAGAGCTCTCTTGCATTCAGTTTGGTTGTTTAGATACAAGATTGTTGCATCGTACAATGGTGCAAGTTGTGTTGTTGTTGCAAGGTTTAGAAAGAAGACCATAAATAGTGCCCCTTTTGTTTTTTATCTTAATTTTATGCAAATGAGGCCTAAGGTAGGCCCACATCGAGTCAGTAACCCTAAGTAGGACCTAATAGGACCTCCAAGTCCGTAAGTTTTAGTCTAGCGTAACTTGGGCTGTGTGGCCCTTCAGAGCTTGGCCGTTCACGGCTCAGCTGGGATTCTGAACCCAATAAAATAAAAAATAACATGGTCCTTCGAAACCGGATTCTAGCCCAAGACTGAGTCAGTGACTATTTTTCTGCAAAGTTCTGACTGTGCAAATTGTAGCCCAAGTTAGGCTGGACGGGTTGAACATAATTGAGTTAAGGTCCCAAGATAGAAAGTGTGGTCGCCCAATTGCGAAACTTGGCCGCTAGTCTGTCGTTGTTTTGGCCTACATTTTTACCGGTTTGGTTAATTTTGGTTTTATCGTTCGTAGGCAAAGGTTACAGACTTCAGTGCGCCAGTTACTTGGGTGAAAATTTGATATTCCATAGTCGTGGTTGGTCAGTACCCCAACCAAGCAATTCAGTTTATTTGAAAAAAGCAAAATTTGAGTTTGAGCAGTTTGGTTAAGTATTTTCGCCAATTCAGCTTATTTGGCATTGAGCCCAATTGTTGTTTGCATTGAAGATGAGTGCAGCTGAATTGAACAAGTTTAAAAAAAGGAGAAGGGCCTACAAAGGTCTAATTACAAAGGTCATTGCCACTATACATTCTGCCATAGAGTAAGAGGATTTAAGCTTAGTGACTGCGCAGCTTTCCATACTAGAAACTAAAAAGGTTGCTCTAAGCGAAGTAAATGTTAAAATTGAGGCTCTGAAAGAAGAGGATGAAATAAAAATGACATAATTTACTTTGAAGAGATTATTGATGACATAATTAAAGCATGCCACAGAGCAAAAGGGTTTAGCAGCTCAGTACAGTTAGAGACCAGGTGTAATAATGAAACACAGCCTTCAACAAACGGTGTTTGTGAAGTTAAAGTTAACAGATCTGCAGTTCAATTACCGAGGCTTGTACTCAAAACATTTTCTGGGAGTATTCAGGAATGACAAGGATGGGCAGACAGTTTTCAATCAGCAGTTCATTCTCCACCTCACTTAACACTTGTTAAGTGCGGTGGAGAAGTTTAATTATTTACAGTCCCTCTTGGAAGGGGAGGCAGCAAAGACAATAGCAGGATTAGCATTAACAGAGGCTAATTATAATGTGACTTGGGCTACATTAAAGAAACGATTTGGCAAGCTAGATATCTTAATTAAAAGCCACCTCCGTGAACTTTTAGCTCTACCTCCTGTTAATAATCCCAATAGTGTCAAGGAGTTACGGCAGTTATATGATGAATTTGAAGTTAGAACTAGGTCCCTGGACAACTTGGGTGTAGGAATGGAAAGGTATGGTATAATGTTGGCTACTATACTGGAGTCTAAATTGCCTAGCTCAATTTTGCTTGAATTAAGTAGGGGACACTACAGAATATGTGTACATCCCCCTTCAGCAGATGTTAAGCCTTTTAGGTACAGAATTCGCAAGACGAGAGAATCTTAAACAGTGAGATGTTAAACAGTGAGATGTTAAACAAGGGGACAAAGGCAGGTACAGCACCAAGGTTTCTACAAAAAGGAATGGCCCAGGTACAGTGTCAGCTCTACATGCATCCTCTGAGAATAAATTAAAGGGAATCAAGGAATGCATATTTTGCGAAGGCAACCACAAGTCATATAAACGTGAGGTGGCTGAGGCTTTACGTGTTGAGGAGAGAAAGGGCAGGGTAACTAAGTCGACAGCATGTTTTAAATGATTTTTGAAAGGTCACAGAGCAAGGTTTTATAAGTTTAAAATTTTGTGCAAAAAATGCCATGGCCGGCATCAGCCATTATTGTGTGAAAACACTCCTAGTAGGCCTACCCAGAAGTAGAGACATCAGTGGCACATCCAACTGTTATGAAAGGGAGTAAAATAAAGGGGGATTATTGCAAACAGCTGCAGCATTATTAATTGGGAATGATGGAGAAGCTACTGTAAGAGTGTTTGGTAGTGGTAGCCAGTGTAGCTTTATTAAGACCAGAATTTCCAGAAAATTGAAGTTTAAAGAACTTAAAAGGGAAAATTTAAGAATTTCTGGGTTTGGGGGTTCAGTTCAAAACCGAACCAAAGTTAAAAAGGTAGAGGTTCTGGTTAAGGAGTTGTTACCACAAGGTCCACTATCAAGGTCCAAGCTGTAGAGATTGAGGAACTTTGTGCTCCAGTCACTACTTGTTTAGATATGACATGTGTCCAAGAATTGCAAGTTAAAGGAATTAATTTGGGCAATAATAAGTTTGAAGGAACAGAAGATATTAGTCTTTTGATTGAAGCTGACTATTATTGGGACTTCATCACTGGTAACATTGTCCGCACATCTCAAAGTCCTGTAGCTATTGAAAGTAAGCTAGGCTGGATGCTAAATGGTAGCTAACTAGCTATTGCAATGAAATGGAGGTTGAAGCTCTTTTTGTTAAGATTAAGGAGAACAGCCATGGTTTGGGCATTTGAAAGCCTTGTGGGACTTGAATCCATTGGCATAAAGGACAAACAGGAGAAGCAGGCAAGTACAGTGAACAGTGATGTTTTAGAGCAATTTGTAAAAGGTATTGGGTTTAGAGATGGTTGCTACGAAGTTGGCCTCCCTTGGAAGGATTCTTGCAAACCCAGCTCAGACCTTCAGCAAACCGATAAGAGGTTGGAGACTTCATTCCACAGGATAAGGAAAATAAGGAGTTGTTAAATGAATACGATGAGGCCATCCTAAACTATGTAAAGGAGGGTTTGCTGAAAGGGTGCAAGGTGAGCTGGTGAGCCAGGAGGCACATTATCTGTCACACCATGCAGTGGTACGGCGAGACAAAACTACCACCAAACTGAGGGTGGTTTTTGATGGTTCAGCCAAGAACAAAGGTGGTGTGTCCTTAATGACTGTTTGGATGCTGGGCCAAATTTAAATGCACATTTATTTTCCTTGTTACTGCGATTCAGGTTTGGTAGAGTAGCATTGACTGCAAATGTGAAGCAAGCATTTTTGAGGATAAAGTTAAAACCAGAGGACAGAAATGCAGTAAGGTATCTGTGGGTGGATACGAAAAACTTGTTGGAAAATGAACCCAAGGTTCAAGCATATAGAATGAAGTCAGTGTTGTTTGGCATCAGCTCTAGTCCATTTCTGTTGGCAGCTACTATGCAGTACCATTTTAAGAAATATTCTGAAGTCTGTCCTAATACTAGTGAACACATAAGGCAAAATTTTTATGTTGATGATTTGCTGTGTTCAGTGGATAATACAGAAATGGCTAAACAGATATTCATGGAGGCTAGAGCTATAATGAGAGAGGTTGGCATGGAGCTTAGAAAATGGCAGACCAATCATTCTCAGTTACAACAGTTTATGAGTCAGTCCTGTGTAGGACCTGATGCAGCAGAAAGTATTGAGGATTCTGGTATTAAGGAGTTGTGGGTCATAGACACAAGGTGCAAGGTATTGTTTGGCAGCAAGAAGAGGATTTGTTTACCTTCAATGGGAAATCTTTAGTTGAGCTGGCTGAGAATGCAACAAGGTGGACAAAACGTACAGCTCTTAGTTTGGCTTCGAAGGTCTTTGATCCTCTTGGATTCCTGGTTTCATTTGTGATAGTGTAAAAAATTTGGTTTCAGAGTCTCTGGGGAATTGGACTTGGTTGGGACCAAGAGTTATCTGATCATATGGTGGTAAAGTGAAAATATTGGTTCAAAGAATTGGCACATCTTGGAGACATTGAAATCCCAAGATGGTACTTTGGAGAGTTGAACAATAGTCCAGATAATTAGGAGCTGCACATCTTTTGTGATGCAAGTGAGGAAGCCAATGCAACTTGCATTTATATAAGAGGCACATTCAAAGCGGAAGTAAGTTGCAGGTTGGTTGCCGCAAAGAGCAGAGTAGCACCTTTGAAAAGGCTTTCTATTCCAAGGTTGGAATTGATAGGTGCAGTCATTGCTAGTCGGCTTGCAGTTACAGTGCAAAACTCTTTGGGCCTTTATGAAATTCCAAGCTATTATTGGACAGACTCCACTATAGTTTGGCACTGGTTAAGAAGCCAGGCAAGGAAATGGAAACCATTTGTTGCCAATAGGGTGGAGGAAATCCGAGCACACACAGATCCAAAGCAATGGAAGTTTCGTCCAGGCCCCCAAAACCCAGCTGATTTACCAACACGAAGAATTTCAGTAAAAGATCTTGCAAAGTCAAGTTTGTTGTGGAATGGGCCAGGGTGGCTAAAACTTGGAAGTGAAAACTGGCCTTCTAATCAGCCTATTGTAGGAGAATGCCAGGCTGAAGAAAAATGGGTGAGTGAGATGAGAAAATGCACTGTGAACAGTTGTCAAGTTATGCAGCAGGAGCCCATATTGAGGCTTGAGGACATTAGCAGTCTGAAAAGGTTGTTAAGAGTGATAGCATGTGTATATAGATTTACAGACAACATTAAGGGAGAAACAAGAAGGGAAGGAATTCTGAACAGTAAGGAGATTCAGCAAGCCAGGCAATACTGGGCGGTATATGTGCAGAAGGAAAAATTTGGTGAAGAGAGAAAATTGCTCACCAGCAGTCCATTACAGGTTCTACCAACACATTCTGCTCTCAAGGGTTTGGATGTGTTTTTGGATCAGGATTTATTGAGAGTAGGAGGTAGACTACGGTTTTCTGGACTTCCAGAGGAGAAAAGACATCCAATTTTGCTACCTTCTGGGGAGCACTTTGTGGAACTTTTGATCCTGGATACGCATCATAAGTTGTTACATGCTGGAGTTAGAGAAGTGATAATAGAGATCAGACAACAGTTTTGGATTCCCAAAATTAGACAAGTAGTAAAAAAGTTTTGCATAGATGTGTGGTTTGCAAGCGTTGGAGTGCAAAGCCTTATCATGAAAAGGTGGCTCCACTTCCAAGAGAACGGTGTGTCTATACTGCCCCATTTGATGTAGTGGAGTAGACTTTGCAAGTCCAGTCTATGTGTATGAGCAAGGGGAATCTAACAAAGGTTATATATGTCTTTTCACATGTGCTACCACCAGAGCAATCCATTTGGAGTTGGTAAGCAACTTAAGTAATGATGTATTTCTTTTGGCCTTTAAAAGGTTTATGAACAGAAGGGGTTTCCCAAATAAAATATATCGGATAATGCAAAAACCTTCAAAAAGGCTGCAAAGGAACTCCAAGAAGTTTGGTCCTTGCTAAAAGAGGCGGGATTCCAATCCTACTTTTCACACCATGGGGTACAGTGTGAGTTTATTGTTGAGAGAGCACCATGGTGGGGAGGATTTTGGGAAAGGCTAGTGAGAAGTGTAAAGTGTCCATTAAAGAAACTTTTGGCTAATGCTCATTTGAGCAAAGAAGAATTCTGCACTGTTTTGTGTGAAGTAGAAATAATGGTTAACAGCAGGCCTATCACCTTTGTTTATAACAGTATGCAGGATGTAGAGCCATTGACACAAAATCATTTTCTTTGTGGTAAACGATTAACATCAAGCACCAGTTTGCCAGAGACTTACAGCCTATCCAGAGCAGTCAAGAAGAATTAACCAGAAGGTTCAGGTACCTTGAAGAGCTACAAGATCAGTTATGGAAGAGATGGCAGATGGAATACTTGCCAGAACTCAATTATTACCCATCAGGCAATGTAAAGGGCTCCAATGCAAATTGTATCAAGGTGGGAGAAGTGGTAATGATTGGGGATGAAAGACCAAGGCAATGCTGGAAGCTTGGCATAATTGAAGAGTTGTTTGTTGGCAAAGACAATTTAGTTAGGTCTGCACTGGTGAAGTCTTCAGGAGGAAAATTAAAGAGACCTATACAAAAACTCTATGCTTTAGAAATCAGCGAAAACACGGATAGCCAAGATGAAGCATTTGGGTTACAGCCTCATGGAGAAGGCTTGGCTAAACTTGCAGAAGGTAATGCCAACAATGCCTCTTCGGTGGGGAGTGTTAGAAAGTCTAGAAGAGGAAGAGCCATTGTTGTCCCAAGGCGATATGATGACTAAGCTGATTGATGCAGCATTGCTTGTATATATTAGGTTAAGGTGTACAATGTACATATATCCATCTCATAATTGTAAGATTAGTGAAAAATTCACTTAATTTAGAGCTAGCATTTTTGGGCTCCTGTAGCATCATTGTTTGGGCACTCTTGTGGCATCATTTTTTGGGGGTACTGGCGCGTCCTTTCTACTCGTTTGTTGAATGCGGCACTTACAGGGCGTGGTCTTATAGAGGGCTCTCTTGCAATTCATTTTGGTTGTTTAGATACAAGATTGTTGCATCGTGCAATGGTGCAGGTTGTGTTGGTGTTGCAAGGTTTAGAAAGACCATAAATAATGCCCATATTTTTTATCTTAATTTTATGCAACTGAGGCCTAAGGTAGGCCCACATCGAGTCAGCAACCCTGAAGTAAGACCTAATAGGACCTCCAAGTCCGTAAGTTTTAGTCTAACGTAACTTGGGCTGTGTGGGCCTTCAGAGCTTGGCCGTTCAGGGCTCAGCTGGGATTCTGAACCCAATAAAATAAAAAATAACAAGACTCTATCAAAAGCAAAAGTTTCACCGAAATCCTGAAAGGAGGATGACTAAGAGTCAGAGAGATATGCAAGAAAATCGCCAGTAGAGCGTCCCTTGCGGAATCCATACTGACGATCTGAAAGAAGATTGTGGGAAGAAAGGTGTTTAAGAATCTTCCTATTAAGGATACATTCAAAGACTTTGGAAAGGCAAGAAATCAAAGCAATTGGACGATAGTTGGAGGGTTGAGAGCGGGTCACCCTTCTTTGGGACAGGGTGAATGAAAGCGAACTTCCAGCAGGAAGGAAAAGTACCAGATGAAAGACAAAGACGAAAGAGTTTGCCTCGTCAGGATGTCAGCGCAGAAGCACAGTTCTTAAGAACAACACGAGGAACACCATGAGGACCATACGCCTTCCTAGAGTTGCGCCCAGATAAGGCAGAAAAAACATCTTTAGAAGAGATTCTAATGTCAGACATAATAAAGTCAGAGGGGGAGGAGATGGAGGAACAGCACCGGAATCGTCCAGGGTTGAATTGTAAGTGAAAGTTTGAGCGAAGAGTTCAGCTTTGTCAGGAGAAGAAACGACAACTGTGCCGTCAGAATGGAAAGGAGGAGGGAAAGAAGAGGCAGTAAAGTTGTTGAAGAGGTTCTTAGCTTGATGCCAGAAAGAGCGAGAAGAATTACAATTGGATAGATTTTCACATTTTTGTCGGATGAAGGAATTTTTGGCGAGTCGAAGAACAAATTTTGCACGATTCCGGGCAGAAATATAAGTTGAGTGAGAGTCATGAGTTGGATGGCGACGGTACCTTCTGAAAGCTTCCTCTCTGTTGCGGGTAGCATTAGAACAAGTAAAGTTAAACCAAGGATTTTTGCATTAATAGTAGGAATAGAATATGGAATACGCCTCCATGCCCGAGAGAATCACTTCCGTGATGCGCTTAGCACACCCAGAAGGGCCCCTGCCACAGTAGCAGTAATTGTTCCATGGGAAATCACAGAAGTACTGCCTAAGGGCCTCCCAATCAGCGGCACCGAAGTGCCAAAGGCACTTGGAAGGATCCAAAGACCGAATCGCAGCGATAGGACAGGAAACAGATATAGATTATGATCGGAGGAGCCAACGGAGAGAAAAGTTTCACAGAGTAAGAAGAAAGATGAGAGGTAAGAAAGAAATCCAGAATGTTGGGCTATCTCCAAAACGATCGGGGATACGAGTAGGGTGCTGTACAGTCTGATCTAGATCATATGGGATAGAAAAGTTGTGAGCTAGTTCACCAGGGATGTCAGTGAAATGGGAGGAAAGCCAAAGGTGGTGGTGAACATTGAAATCTCAAATGGAGATTTCAGCAAAGGGAGAGCGGGAAAGAATGTACAGTATTCCATTGGAAGTGAGGTAGTCAAATAATTTTGGATAGTAGAATTAGGAGAAAGGTAAACAGCGCAGATGTATTAGTTTGAGATTGGCAATGTAGACTTCAGAAGATTCGAGTTCGGGAATACGAGAACAAGTTAGGTCATTATGTACAATACGCAACATCCACCTTTGGAGTGAAATTGAGTATAGAGAAAGTAAGAGGGTATAGAAAAGGGGTTGTGTCAGTCGTTCGAGACACCTGAGTTTCAGTGAGGAAAAGAAGATGAGATTTAGAGGAGGAAAAGTGGTGTTCAGCAGATTGAAAATTTGAGAAAAGGCCACGAATGTTGCAGAAGTTTAAGGAAATTAAATCAGACAGAGGCCCAGAACTTCTCGAATGGGCGGTAGCAGATCCAGCCCCGTTGCACGGGTCTGCGTTCCCGGTATCGGCAGTGGGGGAGCCAGAAGTGGGGACATTTATGGTCCCCTCCCCAGGGGAGTCCGAGGCTGGGTGCGTGTTAATATATTTATTTTCAGGAAAATATTTCCTTTTCTGCATCAGTAACTAATAATTAAAGTAATTTTTTGATAACGAATTATTTGTTCACGTGGACGTCCGTTCTTTTAACTGTTAAAGCATTTCAGAACTCGATCTGTATTTTTATAATCTTAGAATAGAGTAGCCATGATTTGGAGGATTTTGGCGTATTTCTGAACTAAACAAAAGTTAGTATTAAAGTTTTAGTTTGTGGAAATCCATTTGTTCAGTCTTCGCGAACTCTTAATCTTCATTTTCACTATTTATAAGGGATTTTTCATATTTTGTTCTTTATTTACCTGTTCCACTCATAGTCATACGTATATTACTCAGAAAACAAAGTACGCAAAGGAAAATCATTAAGTTTTGAGCACTTTTAATGAAATTGAGCACCTTTAAGAAGGAGAGTACTCCTATGAATGTGTTCAAAATTTTGGGAAACTTAATGATTTTAAAACCTTTATCCGTGTTCTTGTATAGCTCTTCAGTTTTATCTTTTCCTGAAATTCAGGTACTTTCACGACAATTAATGAAATCAGATTTATAGTTTTACAGTTTTTAACTTTAGAAACTAAATTAAATTCCTGTTAAAATCGCATCAAGCCTCGTAAACTTTGTCAAAAGTCCTGCATGAATCTGTAAAATGTAAGAAAGTCCAATGTTTGACCTAACGCTTAAAATGTTAATTTGACTCATGCATCTAACGAAGACAAAAATTTGAAGACAATAAATAATCTCGTACGTAGAGTTTAAATTAGTAGTACTGTATGCTCAAAACAAATACCAGCAATGTACTCATCTTGAAGGCTTTTACCTCAAAGAGGCTGTAGTAAATGGAATTTATTATGACTGTTAATGAAAATAAATATTATTTTATTATTGTTTTCGTAGGTAAAAATGTGTTAATGGTTAGGGTTTACCTTGTGTTTGAGACACAGAAAGAGTTTAGTTTTTAAATTTGACCAGTAAGGTAATCACAGTTTGTAAAAACGCTTCCCGTCGATCAGCGAAGTTAAGCGACATTGGGTCTAGAGAGTAGTTGGATGGGGTACAATCCTCTGCGTCAAAATTATGTAACGATCAGACAGTGGTTCGGATCCTACATAAAACTGTAGGTCCCATCCGAAGTAGATTAAACAATCCCATCATTATATTCAGGTGACTCTAGCTCAATTTAGCCAATTTTAAAACAAGAATATAAACAAGGACGCTGAGGCGCGGACCCGCGAGGATGTGTTTCGTATATTGTCGAAAATGTAAACCTTAACGTAATTAATTAAAACTATAAAATCTCTCTCTCTTAGAATGTAATGAGATTAAAATGTAGACCTCCAACCGCTTCCTTAATTATTTAGGAACCCAGGTCTCTTTCAATTTCCTCATTAAGCCAGCACGTACATGGATACAGAGTGCACCTCTGTAAAGGTGAGTCCATAAAGAAGAGCAACAACCAGTATCATACAGTAAAGTAGAAACAGAACTTAGTATTAGTGAAATTAATAATAGAATGCAGTATAATGAGAGAATAAGTAAGTACAAATGTAAAATCAGTTACTTTCATTATATTTTGGGGGATGTAAACCTATAGTTTAACTTAATTACATTCTAACAGAGAAAGAGACTTTATAGTTTTAATAATTACTGACAAATAGTGAACTTAATTACTGGATGAAATAGTGAATTTTGTCAATTTTAAAGCTTGATATTTAATTTTGTAATTAAAGAGTGACTTTGGTTTTCAAACAGGAGCAGCTCGCAGGTAGACACTGTGGAACTGCAGCACCCCCATGATCTTATGATCTTTATATTTAAATATTTTAAATAGCCTCTCTGATTGTTTTTTTTCAATGAACTTTGAGTTTTTAAATCAGATTATATCCTTTTTTCCTTAAACTATTTCAATGCCGAACGAATGAATCACGAAAGTAGCTTCAGCCTTCCCGTGGAACTGCGTACTTAACAGTTCCAGATTTTGTTCGAAACGCTTGAAACCTCGGTGGCGGACGTACGAAGAGCGAGTCAGAATCGTGGGTTTAAGAGGATCCAAAGCACTGTGGACAGAGCAGTGCCGATGTGTTTGTTTGACGTGGTAGTTGTGTTGCTGTATCGTTTGCTAATTCGAAATTTAATTTCCGAATTGCAGTTATCAATGATTCGTTATCATTTATTTTTTGTCGTGAGATTGAAGTTAATTATATAATAATTGGATTATTTACAATATAGCTTTCATTTCTTAGAATATTTTTTTCGCAAGTGACTTTTTGTTTTTTGAAATTTTAACTAGGCGCCTATTCTATTATCATGGCTGCGCTAGCCCCAGAAGTGAGTCGGGTGACAGTGAGTAAAATTCAGTCTCGTAATTTTTCACAGTTATCTCTTCAAGAAAAAATAGCTATTAAAACTGAAGGACGCCCTACACCAGAAATTCAAATATCTCAGCCCGGAATAAGTAACAATAAGAAATATATTTGTAGTTTTAATTCAGAATGGTACCAAAGAAAAAGTTGGCTTTGTGGTTGTAAAGTTAAAAATGCATTATTTTGTTTCCCGTGTCTACTACTCGGTGGTGACTTGACGTAGACAAAAAGTGGTTTTACAAATATAAACAAAATGAAAGAAAAACTGAAAAGCATGAGCGTTCAAAGAAGCATATTGATATGTGATTTCCCTGTCACTTTTAGGAACGGTAAATATCAAAGAAAAACTTAGTGAGGCTTACAAACTCTCGATTATCGAACATAATAACAAAGTTGCCAAAAATCGTGAAATATTGTCGAAAATAATAGACTGCATTAAATTCTGCGGAAATTTTGAGATTTCTTTACGTGGACATGATGAAAAAGATGATTCGGCAAATCCAGGTGTATTCAGGGGATTAATTAATTTCGCATCAAAATTAGATCCCGATTTGAAAAAAACATTTAGAAAGCAACACAGTCTTCAAGGGCGTTTCCAAAACCATTCAGAATGATATTCTTGACTGTGTGCTGCAGGAATGCCGCAATCAAATAAAAAAATAAATTAAAGAAGCTTCGTTTGTGGCGGTCATGGCTGATGACACAACTGATGTTTCTGAACACACTCAAATGGTTATTGTTCTGAGATACGAGCTGAATGAGGAAGTCTTTGAGCGCTTCTGGGTTTCTTTACTCCGGAAATCAAACGGCAGAAGGACTCTCTAAGTGCATTCTAGATCAGCTAGATATTCTTCTCGAAGGAAACAAGCAGAAACTAATTGCTCAGACATTTGATGGCGCAAATGTCATGAAAGGAAAAAAGGGGGAGTTCGGGCTAAAATTAAAGAAGTTTACAATAATGCACACTTCATTCACTGTTATGCCCACCAACTGAATCTGATTATGAAAATGCAGCAAGTATTATCCGAAATTCAAGAATATTCTTTTCTAACCTCTTGGCTATACAACATTTTTTCCAGGTCACCACTTCGTCTCTCTATCTTAAGCAAACATATGGCCAGCCGCATTCCTCGTCCATCCCCTACTAGATGGAATTTTCATATACGCACCGTAAACCGCGTCTATGAAAATTTCGAACCCTTAAAAAAATGCCTTGAAGAAATACAGTCGACAGCAAACGCAGATCAAACCATTTCAGAAGCAACAGGAATTTTGTACGTTTTGAATAACGAAAAGTTCATCTTTTGGTTGAAACTTTTTCATCAGATAATGCCTCACGTAGAAGTCATTTACAATCAAATGCAATCTCGAGCTATTGACTCATGTAAAGTACAAGAATATATAGCAAACTTCAACAATGCCATTTTAAAAATAAGAAATTCGGAGTACTGTGAAAATCCTTCAAAAACAATCATCATTGAAGCAAAGGAAGTGTGCGACTGCGTATGTGTTGACATAGCTGAGAGGTATTCATTTACCAAACAATTAGTAGCTGCTAAGCTGTTTACCAAGGAAAACTTCGATAGCTATAATATGAAAATGTCTATGGAAGAGGTAACGGTGACCACCGAGGCATATCCCATGATTGAAAAAGAAAAGCTTCTTACTGAACTACAAGTTTTCTACAGTAGACCTGATATGCACAATTACGACAGGTTAATTGATCTGCTGAAATTTATCACTGAAAATAATCTAGTAGATGTTCTTGGAGAACTAGCTAAGCTCATAAAAATTCTTTTGACCATCCCCATGACTACATCCGAGGGCGAACGCTGCCATTCAACATTAAAAAGAATAAAGACGTTCTTAAGGAGCACTATGAATCAGGAAAGACTAAATGCGCTTGCAATGATTTCAATAGAGAAAAATTTGATCAACAGTACACAGAATTTCAATGAAAAAGTGATAGACCTTTTCGCTCAGAATAAAAACAGAAGAATGGAATTTGTTTATAAATAAAATTTTTGGCAAATTCGAAATTAACCGTTAAGCGTAAGTACCCTATAATTGATTTTATGATACTATTTTACTTATTTTTATGACTGAGTAGTGAGTAGTTATCTATTTATCTATTCGACTTTCTCTCTCTCTCTCTCATATATATATATATATATATAATCGACACAATTGTTCGCAATTTCTGAGGCAGCACCCCCATAACTGAAAGTCACGAGCCGCCACTGTTTTCAAATATGTGTTAGTTAAAGATCTTATATTATGTTACTGAGTATATCGTTTTGATTACTTAAATTTAAGTGTACCAACAAAGCCACAACTATAGGGTAGTTTGGTAATCTTAAAAATGCTTGTTTTTCGCCGTTTCCAAGCTAAATTAATCATTTCTTATCCTAAGTCCTTGAAAAGATGTTTATCTGAGTTAAATTTCTTGTCGATTATTTCGAAAGTGTCCACATTATCCAGATACTGTCGGAATAAGTGCCCCTGATGACACTGCGCAGTGTGAATCGGCTATACCAGGGCTGTGACGTAACTAGTTACTCACAGGGGTGAAGTGCTGCGGGAGCGCACGGGAGCGCCGTTCCCGCACCTCCATTCATCCAAATTTTATTTATTTATTTATTTTTTTCAGCTGATACTTGGAAGTTGGGAGCAAACAGACTGAAATGAAAGCACTGGCCTCTAATTGTGATTTCAAATTTTTTATGTTCCAAGTCTAAGTGAATTATTATTATTAATATTATTATTATTATTATATTCCTTAGAATTCCTGCACCTTAAAATTTGCCACTACACCCCCATTACTCAGTGATAGTTACTTTTTTAGTAACTGTAACGGTAACTAGTTACATTTTTTGAGCAACTACATAGTTACAAAAATTATGAATACTAGCAGAAGCCCGTGGTAAAAATATCACGGTTAAACATTAACAGGGACAATTTTTTTTTTAATAATATTTCCCGGAATGAGCGCATACACAAATAAACAAACATTATCCGATTTCAGCTTTATATAATATAGATAAGTTCGAAGTGGTTCCAGAACCGTCACGACGGTCCCGCAGTCTGTAGGTTACGCGAACGTCGCGCCGGTTTTGGAGCCCCATGCCAAGTCATGGTTACTTTACCGTCAAAGTCTAGACTCTACCAACTGGTTAGGTTAATTGAATGCCCGGTTAGGTCAACTGTACGCCCTTGACGATTGGTTAGGTTAAGTCGTAATATTTTCGTTAGTTTTAACGAAAATATTACGACTTAACCTAACCAATCGTCAAGGGTATACAGTTGACCTAACCGGGCATTCAATAATTTTCCCATAGGTTTCGATTAATTTTAAGCAACTTTTTCTAATAATTTTTTCTCTCGAGGAGCCGTTTCCGTGGGACAGACAGACTAATTATTATTCGGTCAATAAAGTTAGAAAAAACAGTAGCCATGAAAATCTTAAAAACTAACGAAAATATCACGTATCTATCACGTAGCTAATTTTTTCCACGAGCTTTGCTTGATGTACATATTGTGCACAGTGCGAGTTTATTGACAACATATATCTAATGCTAATATGATAAAATCTTGTTGTTTATTCGTTAAATCGCAATAAATTTAAAACAACTGAGCAATCTTGGCAAGTATCATTTGTCACGGAAAGTACGGTACTTTTATGAGGATCAGATGCTCACTAAAGCCAGGAAAAATGTCGAAAGCAACTTTTGAAGTAATTAGTAAATAGTTACTTTTATGAAACAGCAACTAGTAACTACGAGTAATAACACTGGTCAACAAAGATTTTTCATCAGAGTAAAATTTGTGGTGGCTGGATAGCATGTTTCACGCTGATTCCAAAACTGCATTCAGATTTCTTCTGCACGTATAGTTTTCAATATGAAGGCATATATATAACTACACAGATTTAACCATTTTAAATAGGCAAAATACTAATATTTCAACATTTGATTGTGTTTATTTTATTGTGTTTTTTTAGTTTATTCATCTTATTTATTTCAATTATCTTAATTATACATCTTATGTATTTCAGGTGTGAGCTTTTACGTCTAGCAGCATTGTGATTCAGGCAACAACGCCGTGCTTTGTGTGTCAAAAGATCAGTCCAGTCCAAGAACTTGTGTCAAGTTGGTGTACATTTTTTTTGAATTTATAGTTTGCTCAGGTCAGTCAACATGCCTCGACAATGTAAGAATGACCCCGACAAGTTCTGTTTCGTATGCGGCCAGTTGACAACTAAAACACAGCGACGAAGTATTACAACCGACATTAAGAAAATATACAAGCTATACTTTGGTTGCCATCTAGGTGACCAAGATAAACCATGGGCGCCACATCAAATCTGTTCTGGCTGTTCAAATGGATTACGTGATTGGCTTAACAAAAGAAAGCTTCAATGCCATTTGCCATACCCATGATATGGAGGGAGCCGAGAGATCATCATGAAGACTGTTATTTTTGTAGTGTGAACTTAATGGGGTTTTCTGCCAAGAACAAACACCAGATTGTATATCCAAACTTGGATTCAGCACGTAGACCAGTAAAACATGATGAAACATTGCCCATTCCAATTCCCCCAAGTGATAGGCTAGATTCTATTATAGATGACATGGAAAGTGATGAAGGTGCAACTGGCGTTTCCGGACCATCTACAGAACCAGAGTACACTTTTGAAGGTAGACATTTAGAGCCTAAAAAGTTAACCCAAGGACAGTTGAATGATCTTGTTAGAGACTTATCGCTGTCTAAAGAGAAATCAGAGCTTCTCGCCTCAAGACTAAAGGAGAACAATTTACTTGAGAACAATGTTCGTATTAGTTACTACCGAAAGCGGAATTTTGAATTAACAGCATTCTTTTCAGTAGACGGTCCTCTCTGTTATTGCCATGACATCAATGGACTATTTACAGCCATATCTCAGACGTATGTGGCATCTGAGTGGCGCCTCTTTATTGATTCGTTGAAGAGAAACCTGAAAGCAGTTCTTTTGCATAATGGTAATATAATGCCATCCATCCCCATTGCCCATTCCGTCCATCTAAAAGAGACATATGACAATATGGAAGCAACAAGTCACCTGCGTATAAGGATGGAGTCAAGAACCTCCTTGATGCCTTCAAAGAAATGGAGTGTCGAATGTCGTTAAAAATTCACTTCCTGCATTCCCACTTAGATTTCTTTCCTGAAAACCTTGGTGCAGTGAGTGACGAGCAAGGAGAGCGCTTCCATCAAGATATTCAGATGATGGAGAAGCGCTACCAAGGATATTGGAATGAAAGCATGATGGCGGACCATTGTTGGATGCTGTATCGTGACAATCCAGGCCAAATTTACAAAAGGAAATCACACTCACAGCGCTTTTAATAAAATAATGTATATATTCTTTATTTATAAGTACATTGAATAAGGTATATGATGTATTTGTTGTTTAGCATTCCTAAGTGTGATCTATACATCCATAAATTTTCTTATAGCAATATCAAAAACTTAAAATATCAAAACCAGTGTATCTATATAACTATACGTGCTAGAAACAAAATAAAACCAGATTCGGAATCAGCGCGAAAATTGCATTAAGAAACGTGTGATCATGTTTGTGATGAGAAAAAAAAGTTTCATTTTGTTGGCCAGTGTAATTATTTACTTTTTGAGACAGTAACTAGAACTGCAGAGTCGACTCAAGGGGCGGTCGAGCGGGGTAACCGCCAGGGGCGCAACTGCCCTGGGGGTGCCAAAGGTCCCTCGTAAAAATTATCCATAATTGCTCAGTTACCGTCTCTTCTCCTGACAAAGCTGAACTCTTCGCTCAAACTTTCACCTCCAATTCAACCCTAGACGATTCCGTGCTGTTCCTCCATCTCCTCCTCTCTCTGACTTTATTTTAAAAAATTAGAATCTTTTCCAAAGATGTTCGTTCTGCCTTATCTAGGCTCAACTCTAGGTTCTGATGGTGTCTCTCCTGTTGTTCTCAAGAACTGTGCTGCTGTGCTGACACCCTGCCAGGAAACTCTTTCGTCTTTGTCTTTCATCTGGTACTTTTCCTTCCTGCTGGAAACTCGTTCTCATTCACCCTGTCTCAAAGAAAACTGACCGCTCTCAGCCCTCCAACTATCGTCCAACTGCTTTGATTTCTTACCTTTCTTAATTTTTTTAATATATCCTTAATAAGAAGATTTTCAAACACCTCTCTTCTCACAATCTTCTTTCAGTTCGTCAGTATGGGTTCCGCAAGGGATCCCTACTGGCGATCTTCTTGTATATCTCTGACTCTTGGTCATCCTCCGTTCGAGATTTCTGTGAAACGTTTGCTATTGCGCTAAACATATAAAAAGCTTTTGATGAATCTGGCTCAAATCTTCAACTTCCAAACTACCCTCCCTAGGTTTCTATCCTTCAATCTCTGCCTTCATCTCAAATTTCTTTTCTGGTCGATCTATAGCTGCGGTTGTAGCTGGCTACTCTTCTCCTTCTAAAGCCATTAACAGTGGTGTTCCTCAGGGTTCTGTCCTGTCGCCTATTCTTTTCCTTTTGTTTATCAGTGATCTTTTAAGTCACACTTCCTGTCCTATCCACTCCTATGCCAATAATGACACTCTTCACTTCTCCACCCGCTTTGCATTGCGTCTCTCTCAACAGTCACTCCATGCTTCGCGGAGGACGGCTATGGTACATTTGACCTCTGAGCTTTCTTCCATCTCTGATTGGGGCAGAGAAATCCTTGTGGCTTTCAATGCCTCAAAAACTCAGTTCCTCCATCTGTCTACACAATACACAATTCATTTATTCTTCATTTCTTAACATTCTTGGCGTTTCCTTTTCTTGTGATCTTTCTAGGGCGGCTCTAGAGGGGGGGTGACGTCCCCGGACCTCCCCCTCAATTTCTTGCAAGTGCCCTATTTGAATGATGTGTATGCCTCTGAAAACAAATTTTGTTTTTGCAAATAGACCATGGTCATTTTAGTTTATTCAAATTCTATTTTGAGTGTTTATCCATATACAGCATGGTTTCTCAACGGGGGCGGTACCACCACCCAAGGGGCGCTTGGGATCTTTATGTGGGCGCTGAGAAAAAGAAAGTTGAAAGGGGGGCGTTCGTGCTACAAAGGGGTAATTGTTATACTTCGTTTTCAATGACTCGTATATATTTTGTCTTTTTCAGATATATTCTTTTACAGGTATTATACTTTTATTCATGTATATTAATTTACTTTAGTAGTTTAGTACTGTTAAAATATGGCGCAAAGTACGAAGAAAAAATGTAGACAGTACTCGTGGAATACTTACAGTACGACTTTATTCCATCTCCCTCCAATGCACAACTACCTCAATGTTTAGTCTGTGAACATGTGTTCTCAAAAGAAGCAATGAAACCCTCTCGCCTAAAAGATCACCTTACGAAAATCCACCCAGAAAAGGCCAGTAAAGACCTTCAGTATTTCCAAGTCCTGAAGAACAAGTTTGTGAAGAGAGGTACCATCAGCGACCTTCTCTCAAAGAACAACAGTCGAAATGATAGCGGTCTTGTTGCCTCTTACAACATTTCATTGCTGATTGCAAAATATGGACAACTTTTCACTGTGGGAGAAAACCTTATTCTTCCAGCGATAAGAGAGGCAATTTCCACAGTGATGAAGTGCGATCCAACATCAGTGGTGAACTCTATCCCTCTGAGCAACGACACTGTGGCCAGGAGGATCGATGAAATGGCCCAGGACACAGAAGAGCAGTTGTGCGCTATGTGCTATGCAGTGGTGGGCACCGTTAACCAAAAAGTTAACTTCGATAACGATAATCCGTTAACCCCAATTTTTAACTCCGATAACGATAATCCGATAATTTTACTACAAAGTTAACGGAAGTTAACGATAATCCGTTAACGATAACTATTTCTTTACTAACATTTAAAAAAATCAAGGAAAAAAGCTTTAAAACCCATAGAAAATGTTTATTTATGCAAAATCCAACAATAAATAGGTATTTAACTGTATTTTTATCGTTTTGCAACTTTTTTGCTTAATAACTTTTTTTTTTATTTTTAATAAAAAATGTACTGATTACATGTTTTGAAACCCTTGTAACCACTAACCATTAACTAAATTTTAATTTACCAGAGAATTATTATGGTGGGAACTGAAAGGTAAAATTAAATTTTAGGCACATTTATTAAAGACTATGACACAATGTGCTGGTTGCCCTCAGAAAACCAACTTCTCAAAGTTAGGCCCAACTGCCAGTCTTGACCTCTTGGGCCTCCCCAACCTCCCCTTGCGAGATCTGGAAGCAGACCGAAGTTATGGCGGTTTGAATCCATTCGCGGAGCGGTGATCTTCCGTGAATGACTCCTCGCAGTTAACGTGTTAACGGACTTTAGCAGACTAAATATCGCGTTATCGGAAGTTAACTGGTCCGATAACGATAAATGGAAATTAACTTCCGTTAATAGTCCGTTAAAAAAAGTTAACTTCGTTAATTAACTGTTATCGGATTAACGCTTTAGTGCCCAACACTGGTGCTATGTTAGGGGAAACCCAGTTTTCCATTCAATTGGATGAATCCACTACTGCCGAAAACAACCCTCTTGTTATGGCATATGTCAGTTTTTATTTTTCTGGCAAAGCAAGAGAGGAGTTCTTATTTGCCAAGTATTTGACGACCGATATCAAAGAGGAAACAATTTTCCAGGCGCTGAATGAGTATCTGCAAGAGCGAAAAATTCCTATCACCAACATCATAGCCTGCGCGACAGATGGCGCCCCAGCCATGGCAGATCGATACCGTGGTTTTACTGCGTTTATGAAAGCCACTGTTCCCGGCGTCTTTACTGTGCACTGTGTTTTACATCGTCATAATTTCGTCGCAAAACAGATGAGTTCACATCTCAATGAATCATTGCAGGTTGCAGTTCGAACCATCAATAAAATCAAGGTATCCCACTGAATGACAGATTATTCTGACAGCTCTGCCATACGAACAACGAATTGTTTGAGCGCCTGTTGATGCATACTGAGGTACGCTGGCTGTCAAAAGGCAATTGCCTGGCGCGGTTTTGTGAGCTATATGACACGGTGTTAGAGTTCCTTGAGAGAGTTGACTCTTCTCTTAAAGCCGACTTGGAGTTCATGTATAAAATATCTCTCAAATACAATGGTAATTATGAATGTGTAACACCTTCGCAAAATTGTCAAATATCATCGTTTAAATGGGTCTATATTTATTGCTATGAATCACTGTAACAGTTTTATTTTCTGTAATTCTCTCCTTTGAGGTGAGAGACCGCCAAGAGTCACAGCTGCAGTGGTTCAACATTTAAGTTGTAACTTGGAACTTATTAATACAAAACAATTATATGCATTTATGATGCTCCCTCAATACAAAACATTCTTCGTTTCTAAATAATATTTCTCTCAGTGACTCTTTATTACTACATCAGTGTTGCTGATCTACAGAGTGTTCGAAAAGTCCCGTCACCCCCTACAAAATGTACATGTTGTAATACTAATTTTTTTTGTGTGTGATTAATTGAGTTTATACGTGATTCATTGACATTTTTTCTTTTCCAGGTATTAGAGTTGTGTGAACAATGGCAGACCAGTCCACTTACACTCTGGAGGAAAGGACAGTGATGAGCACATGGGCTCATGAAAGGTCGCATACTGGCAAAACGATATTATGATATCCAGAATGATTTCAACACAAGATTTAATAAGGCTGCACCAACAAACAAGACGGTATTACGCTGGGAGAAAAAGCTGTTTGAAACTGGATTCATCAAAGACAGACCACGATCCGGAAGACCAACAACTCGAGCAGAACAATGTGAAGGTGTGATTGCATCGGTGGCTCGTTCACCGAAAAAATCACTTCGGAAACGATCACAAGAACTTGCAGTCCCCATGTCCACAATGAGAGATCACATGACAAAAGATCTCGGCATGAAACCATACCGCCCGTCATTTGTTAATGAATTAAGCGATACAGACATGCAGAAACGATATGAAGCCTGTGATTGATGGTGCACACACAGATATTTTTTATTAGTAACTGTAATTAGTAACTGTATTTACTGTAATTAAAGTAATTGTTGCTAGTGACTTGTTTCTTAAATTACACCCATCACATATAAATACAATTACTCACACAAAAATAAAATTGGTATTACAATATGTACAATGTACATTTTGTAGGCGGGGTGACGGGACTTTACGAATCCCCTGTAGAAATAGCATTGCTCCGGATGTAACAATGCCAAACCAGTAGTATCCATTCAGCTGTCGTCCATTTGCCAGTTGGAAGATATTCTAAGTAGTGACGTATGAAACCTACAGATACCCATCAATCTGGTAATGTTATAATGTTATTAAAATTTAATATGCATCAAAACATTGTTTTTTCATTCATAAACCGCCTACACATGTATTTATATATATCAGGTTTTTGCTCTGTCTTTGTTATAACACAAAATAATATCTGAATCTATGTTCAATATTAAATGTAAATAAATAAATAAATAAATATGGAATTTGCTCAGGGCGCAATAATGCCTACCAACTGGCTTTGTTCTTTCAGGATGACAAGCTTGCCAATACCATGAGTCCATAAACACTGTGATCATGTCCGGAGGGTTTTTTTTTTAGTTTTTACAAGACCATTTTTTATGCACTTCATTGTTTAGTATATATCCCCTTCTTGAATTTATATTTAATTATTCATTTATGTTTCCTTAGTAATATGTAACCCAGAGTGATGAATGGAAATAATTATGTTCTAAAGACATTTGGCAATGAATCAACCAATCAGCGCTAAACCCGAGATTCATTCATAAAACGTTACAACCGTTTGTAGTACACACAACAAATATATGCCAGGTGTCGCTATCTGTTCTCAAGAGTGTCCTACAAATAGTGAGCGCAACTGTACAGAACATTACATTGTATTTGGAAAACATGAAGCCACTCTGGCTTATCGAGGTTATCAAAAAAAAAAACAATACCAAGTTGTGAACTATATTTTATCATAAAATTGTGGAAAATGTCAATCTCAAGTCAGCTAAGTAGCATACAACTATTTACAGAGCTACCAAAGTAGTCTACATAACTTAAGCTAAAATGAAACCATGTGACAACATTGTAGCTACGTAAAATTATTAGCTAGGGAGCTACTATTCACTACACCATATGGCAAGCCATTCCAAAAATCTAATACTCTATGACTGAAAAAGTATTTTCATAGATCAAGTCTACAACTCTAGTTTCTAATTTTCTTATTATGCCCTTGAGTTTTTCCATCAGACTCTAATAAGAAAAAGTTACCTGCATCTCCACTGTCCAAACGTGAAAACATTTTGAATAGCTGTATAATATTTTCTTTCAAACAACGTCTCTCAAAGCTAAACATACCCAGCTCCTTTACTCTTTCCCTGTATTCCAATCTTAGGTTAGGGATAAGCTTGGTTGCCCTACGTTCCACACCTTTAAACATATCAATATCGTGTCTAAAGTGAGGGGACTAAGCTTGAATACAGTATTCTAAGTGAGTCCTAACATAAAAATTCAGTAGCGGATTAACGCATGGGCAAACTGGGCTGGAGCCGATGGGTCCCCGAGCCTCAGAGGGGCCCCCCAGCGCCATTCGTCAGTCACCGAATATTAAAAATTATCCTCATTAATGTTCAGTATTATTTATTATTAAATTATTATTTTATTAATTTTTTTGGAAAGGCCCAGAAATAAATTAACTGGTGAAAACTGTAAATTTTTAACCTAAAACTGACGATTTTTCCTGGAATCTTTTTCGTTAATGAAAGACAGAAAAATGAACATTTGTGTTATGCTATCTAATTTTGAATTGTATAATTTGTACGCTTTCTTTGAACTAAAGTACTGTTTTCGTTTGTTTCAGGTATTATTTGCTATTATGAATGTTTAATCATGAATAAGATTTTGAATACAATAGTTGTGATTCGACTGAATAAAGCCTAATATTGGTGTATACTCAATCTCAACTTCAGTGGCTCAAAATTTATTCAGTCAATCACTCTCATGGAAAGAATCATTAGACTAGACAAATTTGACGTACTGCCTAACTCGCCTCAGAGCAGCAAACTGTGGAAGCTCTGGATCCGAGAATTCAGGTACTTTCTGTCAATAATCGAAGACCATAGTCCTGATAAACTGGAAGTTCTGTTCCTGCATATTGGCCCTAACGTCGTTGATGTGATCCAGGATTGCACGACTTATGACTCGGCCATTAGTCTATTGGAAGCCGCCTATGTAAAACCGTCCAATGAAGTTTACGCTCGGCACCCATTGTCTACCCGTTATCAGAAGCCCGAAGAAACACTGGACGAATTCATTCAAGTGCTGAATCGTTTGGCAGTTGATTGCGACTTCAAAGCAGTAACTGCTGATGAAAATAGGTCATCTTTCGTGAGAGATTCCTTCATTCGTGGTATTTGTTGTAATAACATTAGAACTCAATTGCTTGAAAATAAGACGCTAACACTGGAAAGTGGAAACCCATTCAACAAGCTCGCGCTCTAGAACAAGCCCAGAAAAAATGCTGAATGATATCACATGCCATACGCACCCGTAGCGGCGGGAATTGAAGCCGTGAGCAGCGAACCCGAAGTAAGCTCTATTCAGGACTCTTCTGATACCGTTGCATCTGTTCGCTATAATAACAGGAGCCAATCTTGTTTTTTCTGTGGTCAGAGACTCCATCTTCGTTCATCATGTCCCGCCCGAGAAGCGGAGTGCCGTAAATGCAAAAAGATTGGTCACTGGGCTGAAGTCTGCCGATCTAATTTAACTCCGTCGTAGTCTTCAGCCGCTGTACATTTGCCGTCTTCAGTCAGTCTGGCTTCAGCATACTCTGCTTCGAGTCAACTTTCGCCATCTACTATTAATGCTCTTGTCAATGGCTACGCTGTCAGAGCATTGATTGATACAGGTAGCTCGGAAAATTTCATCTGCCAAAGCCTGGTGCCTAGCTTCAACTTAATAGTACGTCCTACTTTCACTACCGTGTCTATGGCATCATCGAACCTGTCTGCTCAGGTTAGTGGTTGTTGCGAGGCGACTGTCGTTATAAAAGACCGCACATATGAAGGAATCAGATTCTCCGTACTGTCAGATTTGTGCAGTGACGTAATTTTGAGACTTCCATTTCTAAATCTACATGAAGCAGTTGAAGTTAAGCTCGACGGTTCTGAACTAACCTTAAACGTATGTAATCTTGCTCAACTCAAGGCTCCGAGTCCAGCTCTCTTTAACAACCTGACTTCTGATTGTTGACCTATTACTACAAAAAGTCACCGGTTTAGTCCGGACGATGAGAAATTTATTAAGAACGAGGCACACAAATTACTTCTCGAAGGCGTCATTGAGCCTAGCACCTCCCCTTGGCGTGCTCAGGTAGTAGTTACATTCAGTAAGTCTCGAAAGAAACGCATGGTTATCGACTTTTCACAAACTATAAATCGTTTCACGAAATTGGATGCGTATCCTCTACCGCGAATCGAAGACCTCGTAAACAAAGTAGCAAAGAATAAGTTTTTCAGCGTGATTGACCTATCAAATGCTTACTATCAAGTCGGTATCGACGCATCGGAGAGACCGTACACCGCTTTTGAAGCTGCAGGTAGTCTTTATCAGTTCAAACGCGTACCGATGGGAGTTACAAGTGGAGTTGCAGCGTTTCAAAGGGTCATGAACGAATTTATATCCTCCAATGGCTTAAGAAATACATATGCCTACCTTGACGACTTGACTCTATGCGGAGCTACTAAGGAAGAGCATGATGTAAATTTGCGACGCTTTTGGGAAGACGCAGATCGTTCTAACCTGATATTAAACAGAAATAAATGCAAATTCTCATTGACTTCAATCAATCTTCTCGGCTATCTCATTTCTCACGGCGAGTTGCGTCCTGATCCTGATCGTCTCCGTCCTCTACAGGAGCTGCCAATTCCTCAAGATAATAAGTCGCTTCAACGACTTGTTGGCTTTTTCGCCTACTATGCAAAATGGATACCTAAGTACTCGGAGAAGATCAGACCTCTAATTGAAAATACTAGTTTTCTTCTGTCAGAAGTTGCTCAAGAAGCCGTTCAAATGTTGAAAGATGATATTTCGAGAGCTGTTGTTGGAGTGATCCGAGAGGACACTCCATTTACAGTGGAAACTGATGCCTCCGACTCTGCCATTGCAGCTACTCTTACTCAAGATGGTCGCCCTGTGGCTTTCTTTTCCCGACCATTGAACCTATCCGAAAAACGTCTTCACATTGTAGAGAAGGAGGCGTACGCGATTGTTGAATCGTTACGAAAGTGGAAACATTTCTTAACGAAGCATTTCTATTTAGTAACCGATCAGCGCAGTGTTTCATTTATGTTTAACCAGAAAGCTGCGGGCCGAATAAAGGATGACAAAATACTTCGCTGGAGAATTGAACTATCGGCACTCTCTTACACGATCAAATTTCGACCGAGTTACGAAAATTTACCAGCCGACACTCTCTCTCGAGCTCAGTGCTCTTTGACTTCTAGTACGACCATTGAAGGATTGCATAACGCTTTGATCCACCCCGGGGTTCGACGAATGCTTCATTTTGTCGAAGTCAGAAATCTTCCGTACTCAGTTGAAGATATACGCAGAGTCACTGAACGTTGCTCAATCTGCGTCGAATGCAAACCGCGCTACTACAAGCCGAAAGACACCAATCTGATAAAGGCTATGAGCCTATGTCTCCCTTTGAAAGATTAAACATCGATTTCAAAGGCCCGATTCCACGCTCCTCCACTTCTTCAAACACCTACATACTGACTATTGTTGACGATAATTCTCGGTTTCCGTTTGCATACCCGTGTCGTGACACGAGCGCTTCTACGGTGATTAAATGTTTGACTCACTTATTTTCTATTTTTGGAATGCCCTCAAACATACATTCTGATCGAGGAGCGTCATTCATGTCGTCCGAACTGAGAAGATTTCTAACAAGCCACGGTATATCTACCAGTCGCACTACGCCGTACTATCCTGAAGGAAACTCGCAGTGCGAACGTTACAACGGCATAATTTGGAAAACTGTGGTTCTCGCATGTAAACTCGAGGTCTGGACGAACGACAATGGGAGTCCGTTCTACTTGACGCACTCCACTCAGTCAGGTCACTTCTTTATACCGCTACTAATGAAACACCGCACGAACGATTGTTCTCGTATACGCGTAAAACCTCGTCTGGATCAGCTCTTCCTTCTTGGCTGTCCTCTCCAGGAACTGTTCTTCTACAGCGCCATATTCGCCACTCCAAATATGATCCACTAGTGGAACCAGTTGAACTAATAGAAGCTAATCCGTACTATGCACATGTCAAGTTTCCTGGTGGCAAAGAAGACACTGTCTCTACAAAAAATCTTGCTCCGGCTGGTGATCGAGGGACGGAGTTCTCCATTCTTGATGATCACGGGGCGGTGCCAGCTCGTGATGTTGACGACCGTAGGGATGATCTTCACGTCTTATTGAAAGATACGCCAATGGCTACCGACACTTCGTCTCTGCTGCCCACCGATGATGAACGGCAGCCCCAAGTGGATCGATGTACTGTAGTACTGTCGAAATTTATTCACCATCGGAATCCACCACTAAATTACGACGTTCTTCAAGACCGCGCAAGGCCGTTCAACGACTCAATTTATAATTTTTTATTTAATTTAATTTATAATTTATAATGTTTTAATGTTATGCTATCTAATTTTGAATTGTATAATTTGTACGCTTTCTTTGAACTAAAGTACTGTTTTCTTTTGTTTCAGGTATTATTTGCTGTTATGGATGTTTAATCATGAATACGATTTTGAGTTCACTTTCTTTATGTTCATGGGAGGAAAAATGTTATGCTGTCTAATTTTGAATTGTATAATTTGTACACTTTCTTTGAACTAAAGTACTGTTTTCTTTTGTTTCAGAGATTATTATTTGCAATTATGAATATTTAATCATGAATACGATTTTGAATACAATAGTTGTGATTTGACTGAATAAAGCCTAATATTGGTGTATACCAGTGGTCGGCAACCAAAAGTTCATGCAGAGCCATATTTTTCAGAATTGAGAGTAAAAACGGCGGCCGGAGCTGATATATATATATATATATATATATATATATATATATATATATATATATATATATATATATAACCTTACAACGTTACAAAGGTTTCGCGCGATGATTCCTCATTTCGCGAAGGCCTGGTGAAGTAGTGAGTTGGTTTCTTGTGCTCTCCACCTCACATAGCCAGGTACGCCCGGCTCATCGGGGATTGTTCTGAGCCAGGCGTCTAGTCTCCTTTTGAAGATGTCTACAGCAACTCCCTTCGTGTTTCTTAGGTTTTTGGGCAACTGATTAAACAGTTTTGGTCCTCTCACTACAAAACTATTTTCTTTCAGAGTTAATTAAGGATGTTCCCTGTCTCGCCTTCAATTTGGGAATACGACACAGTCTACCGTTTCTACCTTCCACCGTTGTTTGGGGAGTTATAGGGTTCAGAGTAAGATTAGGGACTAGTTTCTCCATTATTTTCCAAGTGTAAATAATGGTGTATCTCTCTCTTCTCATTTCCAGTGAATATAGGTCAAGTTCGCGTAACCTTTCCCAGTAATTAGTTCTTTGCACCCATTGATCTTGGCTGTGAAGCTTCTCTGGATCCCTTCCAGCTGTTTAATGTCTTCTTTTTTATATGGGGATGTTAGGACCGAGCAGTATTCCAATTTGGGTATGATCAGGGTTTTCAGTAGAGGAATCATTACATTCCTATCCCTTCGTTTAAAGGTTCTCAATATCTGTCCCGTTATTATCTTTGCTCTGTTTACCGCTATCTTATTTTGTGTTTCAAATTTCGCATCATCTGTCATTACAACCCCTAAATCCTTTGCTCTAGAATTTCTCTGAATTACCTGTCCATTTGGGATATAATATTCCATGGATTTTAGGTCTTCTCTTTTTCCGTACCGTAATAGCTGAAATTTTTCGGTGTTAAACTTCATACTGTTGTCTTCCGTCCACTTGTAGATTCTGTTTATGTCGGTTTGTAGAGATCCTATATCTTCTGTGTTTCTTATTTTTCTACTGATCTTTGTGTCATCCGCAAAGGATGTTACTGTGCTGTCTGTGGTAACATCCTCATCTATGTCAGTTAGCATGATTATGAAGAGTAGTGGAGCTAATACTGTTCCTTGTGGTGCTGAGCTGAGGCGTCTAGTACGACTCATCGCCGCCAACTCATCGCCGCCGACTCATCGCCGCCGACTCATCGCCGCCGACTCATCGCCGCCGATTCATCGCCGCCAACTCATCGCCGCCAACTCAACTCCGAATGCACCGTTGCCAAATAATGTTTTGTATAATTTATTAATCTTTCTTTAGTGCGATGATAGGTACTGAAGGAAATTAAAAACACTTGGAAGAACCATTGAAAACATAACTAATTATATTTATATAATATTTTATTTATATAATATAACCTAACCTAACCTAACCCAACCTAACCTAACCTAACCCAACCTAACCTAACCCAACCTAACCCAACCTAACCTAACCCAACCTAACTTAACCCAGCCTAACCTAACATAACCCTAACCTAACCTAACCTAACCTAACCCAACCTAACCTAACCTAATCTAACCTAACCTAACCTTCACCAATTAACATTATAGATGCCTTATACAAAATACAGAAGAGTCGAGATATGTATCTCGAACAACTTGTAGGAGGTCATGCTCCACCTTCAAAGTTAAAAAAATATCGTTGGCTGGAGTTGAGTCGGCGGAGTTGAGTTGGCGGCGATGAGTTGGCGGCGATGGATCGTCCCATTCCGGAGCTGAGGACCTCTGATTCTGATGAAGATACTCCTTGTACTGTAACTACTTGCCGCCGCTCATTAAGGAAATTATATATCCATTTCCCTACTTTTCCTGTTATTCCCATATATTTCAGTTTCTGTATTATGATTCCATGGTCACACTTGTCGAACGCTTTAGCAAAGTCTGTGTATAGTACATCATAGTTTTCATTACTTTCAAGTGCATCAATAATGTTGTTGAAGTGTTCCATTAGTTGTGATAGGCATGATCTGCCTGACCGAAACCCGTGTTGGTTATCATTAAATTTTTTCTGAGTTTCCAAAAAGTCAGATTTTCTGTCTAACTATCCTTTCAAATATTTTAGTGAGATGAGATGTAAGCGTCACTGGCCTATAGTTTTTGGCCTCAGATCGATCTCCTCATTTATATATTGGGACTATGTTTGCGCTCTTCAGGATGCCCGGTATTTCTCCCGTGTCTAGTGATCGTCTCCATATCCAGTATAGGGGCTCAGCGATTGCATTCTTGCAGTTTTTGATCAGTGTGGCACTCCATTTATCCGGTCCTGCCGCTGAGTGTGTTTTTAGTTTCCATCTGGCTTGTGTAATATCATCTGTCGTAAAGTCGAAATCCGTTAAACTTTCCCCTTGTGGTTCTTCTTCAAAGAACGCGTTTCTATCGCATATCAGTTTGTCAGTTTTTGGGATACTGAAAGATGATTTGTACTGAGCTCTTAATATTTCAGATACTTCTGTTAGATCATCAGATAAAGCACTGTTCTCATTTTTTAAAAGTCCGATAGTCGCATGGTTTTTCGACTTTCTTCTTGTGAAATTATAAAAGTATTTTGAATTAGCCTTTATCGTTTCTATAGCGTCTTCTTCTTTTTCTGTATGCTTCTCGATTAGTTCCTGTATGACGACATCGATACTTTGCAGTTTATCATTTAATATTTTTCTGATGTTATCTTTACAATTACTTAATTTTGCAGTCACTCTTTTTCTCTTTCGAAACAATGCCCTCTTTTGTCTTTTGAATCTGCTTCTCTTTCCTCTTTGTTGTATCTTTGGGACATGTTTTTCCACAATTTCTAACGTCTTCTCCTCTAACGTCATTAGCATCTCCTCCGTTGTCTTGGCCTCGAAAATGGTTTTCCAATCTATTACTTCAATGCTGGATGTCACATCTTCCCAGTTTATAGCTTTGCAGTGAAAATTAAAAATTTTGAATTTGCTTCTTTCTGTTGTTCGTGTTCTTTCCTTTCCTGTTGCCTTTATATTAGTTGTTATTTCAATGATGTTGTGGTCCGATATCATAGTTGGGGATATTTCTCATTATCTACAGATCTACAGAAGCTAAGGCTAACAAAGACCCTAAGATCCACTCAAAGGTTAGCCCGAGAGAAAGGAAAGAGTAGGGGGTTAAGAGAAGAGAAGAGAATAAGGGGTTAAGTAAGGAGCAACACCTATCACTCGTAGGTTAACATTCATTCAGAAAAAGAAAGAAAAGACTCACCATCATCATCCGCCGGCCACTGCCGACAAGTCAGAAAAATAGTCGGAGAAAATAGGAGAGGGGTGAAATATGAAAAGAAGTAAAATAAGAACGCTTACAAACCATGCAAACACAGTCTTAACTCACTCTCATACCATGCAAACTACAAACATGCAAGAAAAGAGAGTTACAGACATGCAAAGTAAGGAGAGGATAAGGGAAAAAAAAAAGAAAAAAAAAGTAAGTAAAGTTAAACAAAAAGTGGGTTAGTGTACACTACGAGCTACATCTACGTTCGTGTTAGTCTAATTTTTTTTTTTTTTTTTAATAATTTTATTGCTGGCATCACACGCTGGCATGTCACAAGCTGGCATTTATCGTCAACAGACTCATCCTCGAGCACCACCACCAGAGCTCCTGTTGCTAACTTTGTTTTTTTATTTTAAACAACGTTAATATTTTTAAAATGTCTTTCAAGACGGTTCTTAAACATATTAACGCTGGTAGAATGAACGACTGACGCGGGAAGATTATTCCATTTATCAATTACTTTAAACGTAAAGAAGTTTTTAACGATATTAGTAATGAAACGTCTGCCACGCAACTTAAATCCGTTATTACGAGTATTACTATTATCGAAAGTGAACAATTTGTCAAAATTTACGTTATCGATGTTATTAACGATTTTGAAAACTTCAATAAGCTCCCCCCTTAATATCCTAGTTTCGAGTGAATACAGGTCTAACTCTTTAATCCTATCTTCATAAGGCTTGTTGCGCAATGACGGAATCAGTTTCGTGGCACGACTTTGAACCCTTTCTAACCTATCCATATCCTCACGCAAGTACGGGCACCAAAACTGAACTGCATATTCCAAATGAGGCCTGACTAGGGACTTGTAAAGGGGCAATATAATATCCTTCGATTTAAATTCGAAATTACGCGCTATGAAGCCTAACATCCTATTAGCTTTTGCGGAAGACTTCAGGCACTGGTTCCTAACCTTTAAATCCTTAGATACGCGTACGCCTAAATCTACTTCCTCGTCAACGCTCGCTAACTCCCTATTATCCATCGTGTACGTGTAACTATTGTTGCGAGAACCTATATGCAAAACTTTACATTTGTCTACGTTAAATTGCATCTGCCACTTATCTGTCCAGTGGCGGATTTAGGGGGGGGCCGAGTAGGCCATGGCCTACGGCCCCGCGCCTGTGAGGGCCCCGCGCCCTCACATATAATTATAATGTTGGATTCCACTATAAATAATACAATTGATTAATGATTAGTGATAATTATGGTATCACTCTCTTTGCTGGCGGGAGTTTAGTTCTATTCAGGCCGCTGTGGAGTGCACATGTGAGTGTGTTTAGTGGTAAGTAATGGTAAAAGTCGTATCTCGAAAAAGTCGCCAGTCAATAAATGGGGATGGGGGAGTTTTAGTCAGCTTTATAATAACATAAATAAGTTGAAAAATGTTAAATTAATGTAATTAATTTTTTTATATGAAACGTACTTAGGCTAGGTTAGGTCAGTTTAGCTTAGATTTCATAATAAATACATTTTATACATATTTAAGGAAAAAGTCGCCACTGGTGGGGGATGGCGACTTTTCCCATAAAGCGACTTTTCCCATAAAGCGACTTTTTCACCCGAACAACTGTTTAGTGTCTGTATTTAATTAATTAATTAAACTGTATTAATTAATATTAAACCGAGGGTCAAGTGTAAATAGTTTGTTTTTTATGTTTTTATGTTTCAGGATAAGGCAGTGAGGCTGCACTGAGGCACAATGGAGAAATCAACAAGTCGTGATCGTGATCAAGGGAGGAAGTATAAAGCTGGCTCTGTTAAACGACAAGAAAAGGCAGACGTAAACCAAAGAGTAAAAAAACTACCAAAAATAACTCAATGGTTGACATATCCAACAGTATCTGAATCTGCAAAATCACAAACTCAAACTGAATCCGGTCAAACTGAATCTGAATCAGTAGAGACACCAATTACGCCTGAAACAACTGGAGAAGCCACAACTAGTACTGAACCTAGTGTAGTTAGCGCAATTGAACCTGAACACAGTGACAGTGAGGAGACACAAGAGGAAGTGAAAGTTATGAATACCGGTACTGAACAAGGATTTGAAACGGATCTTGGATTATGGCCTAAAATAATTACTGAAAATGTGTGTGACTATTGGTTGAAAAAGGGAAGCGCAGAATGTCGACACTGTGATGGTGACTTCAAAGAGTCAGCTGTGAAAGAGCTAAACAGAACCCGTCATTGTACAAAGACATTATTCACTCGAACTCATTCATTATCTGGCCAAGAAATTAATCTTAAATGGCTCTGTTACTCTAAAACAACTGGTAAAGTGTATTGTTTTGCTTGCAAGCTTATGTCAAAGGTGGAAAGCTCATTCACAACTGGCTTCAATGGTTGGAAGAACGCTAGGTATGTCATAGAATCTCACAGTAGGTCAGATCAGCACAGGAAAAGTATGGTCGAAATGATATATCGAAAGACTGCGGGTGCCCGTATTGACTCTAATCTAGTACAACAATATGAAAGTGAATGCGAGTACTGGCAAGCAGTATTGAGGAGGTGTGTAGATGTTTTAAAGCTACTTTGCGAACGCGGGCTAGCCATTCGAGGTAAAGATGAAGTAATTGGATCAGTACACAATGGAAACTATCTTGGGATTCTAGAGCTGCTGAGCACATACGACAGTTTCTTGGCAGCACATATCAAGAAACACGCAAACAAAGGTAGTGGTCATACTTCCTACTTGTCCCATGTCATTTCTGAGGAAGTCATTGGAATAATGGCAGAAAAGGTTATGTCCTCAATAACAGATGAAGTAAAAACAGCAAAGTACTTCTCAATTTCTGTTGACTCCACACCTGATATTTCACACATGGATCAACTTACTTTTACAATCCGCTATGTACTGCCTACTACAGGTCCAGTTGAAAGGTTTTTGCAGTTTATTCCCATGCTAAGCCACACTGGCAGAGATATTGCTACAACTGTTCTTGATTTTTTAAAGAGAACATTCCAGTTATCGACTGCCGAGGACAGTCCTATGACAATGCCAGCAACATGTCTGGTAAACTATCTGGGACCCAACAGATAATCAAGAATGAGTGTAGTGAAGCTGAGTACATACCATGTATGGCTCATTCCTTAAACTTGGGGCTAAGTGTGCTGCAGAAAGCTGTCCTGCTGCAGTGTCATTGTTTACTCTGGTACAAAATATGTACTCCTTTCTTGTTGCATCTACTTATCGTTGGAGGAGACACCGTGAGGTACTAGAGACTAATAAAGATAAGAAGTTGAAAGTTGATAAAATACTTTCAGACACTCGTTGGTCAGCACGAGCAGATGCTGTAGCTGCTCTCAGTAGAGCACACAAAGAAAACATCATTGTTCTGGAAGAGTTATTCTCAGATCAGAATCAGCCAGCTGAAACAAGAGCTGAAGCAAGTGGTCTTCTCAAAGGTTTGAAAAAACTTGAAACAGTGATTCTTCTTGAAGTTTGGGATACAGTATTGGAAAGGTTTCAGAGTAGCAGTATCCAGCTGCAAAAATCTGGGCTCTCCCTCAACACAGCTGTCACACTGCTAGAGTCTCTTTACAATTTGCTAAAGACCTGAGATCCCAGTTCGATGACTTTGAAGAAAAAGCTATGGCTAAGTGTGATCCCTGTGATGTGACGAGTAATGATGCATACTACGCCGACACGCAGCGTATTAGGAAGCGCAAGCGTCACCACGATGAACTAGACTCCGCGGAGGATGTTATGCTGACAGGGAGAGACAAGTTTAGAGTGACTGCATTCTTGCCCATCATTGACAAGCTCTGTGCTGCCCTACAACAACGCATTGCTGCTTACAGCGACCTTCGAGAGAAATTTTGGTTTTATCAGAAATCTCAAACAAAACGAACACTGAGCTTAAAGCATCTGCTGAAAAGCTTGTGTCTTCATATCCTAAGGACTTGGAGGCTGGATTGGAGTCGGAGCTTTTGCAGTTTGCACACCTTATGAAATCCATTCCAAGAGATTCACCTGAAAGTGCTCCTTCATCAGGTGGTGCAAAGGCTGCAAAAAGTCCTGAACTAGAAATGTATGAGATATTCACAGACATGACATGGTAGAAACATTGCTAATGTTGAAATTGTATTACGACTCTATCTCTGCATGTTTGTCACAAACTGCACTGGGGAGCGATCATTCTCCAAGATGAAACTAGTCAAGAATTATCTAAGAAACACCATGGGGCAGGACCGTTTGTCTTCACTCACCTGTTGAGCATTGAGCATGAGAAATTAAGGTGCTTGATTTTACTGATGTCATCAAACAGTTTGCAAGTAAGAAGGCTAGAAAAAAATCTTTTTTGACTGAGAAATAGTTAAGTGTACCGTACAAATTGCCTGCAATAAACAAAACCCACTCATTGCATCATTTGCATGTCAGTAAAGTGGTATCTCTTTAGTTAATGGTGTATTATTATAGTTATTTTTTGTTAATGGTGTATTATTATAGTTATTTTTTATTGTTAAGCTTCAAAAAAAACAAATGTGTAATGTTCAACTATGAAATGGTCATTTGGCTAATTAATTATCAATAAATTGAATATTGTTTAAAAAGTAAATTTATTTTAACGCTTCGCTCGCCCATTGATTTGAGGGCCCCGTAAGGTCACCACTGGGGGATGGGGGTGTAAATCTTCATTTCAGTTAATTAAGATAGCTTTGCGTAGTTTGGGGCTCCGCACTCCAACCGGCCTAGGGCCCCGCGCACCTTAAATCCGCCACTGTATCTGTCCACTCCATAATCCTATTTACATCGTCTTGGAGCCTATTTCTATCGTCCTCGTTAACAACCTTACCGCCTATTTTAGTATCGTCCGCGAATTTTGACACGTTACTAGTCAATCCTACATCTATGTCGTTAATGTAAATTACGAATAGCAATGGGCCTAACACTGAACCCTGTGGGACACCGCTACCTACATCTAACCACCCCGATTCACTACCATTAACTACGACCCTCTGTCTCCTAGCACGAAGCCATTCTTCTAACCAGTTAGCTACCTGACCGCGTATACCGTGCGCTTTAACCTTCGCAATTAGTCTCCTATGCGGAACTGTATCGAACGCCTTTTTAAAATCTAAATAAATAACGTCAGCTGCTCTATGCCTATCGTATTCGCGCACTATTTCGTTATAAAATTCTAACAAATTAGTTAAACAAGACCTATGGCGTCGAAACCCATGCTGACTACTATTAATCAAATCTCTACTTTCTAAGTGATCGATGATACGATCCCTAACTACGGATTCCAAAAGTTTACCGACAATTATCAATTAGATTACTGTTGTTTGTGAATACCAAATCTAGGCAGTTTTTTTTTGTGTGTTTTCTGTTATTTCTTGCGTTAACATAAATTCATCAGCTAGAGCTAGTAGCATTTTTACCTGCTCCTGGTCTTCTCGTGTGCCCCCCCCCTTGTCCTGGTGTATACATATATTTTTTCCTATCCTTTTATATTTCATGAATGGGAAATTAAAATCACCACAGAGAAAAATATTTGGGGGTGGCGAGTGTAGATCTACCAAGTTTCTTACCTCTGTAATGGAATCTGAAAATTTTGAGGTTGGCGTGTTTGGGGGTCTGTACATTACAATTAGTACCATATTTAATTTTTCAATTTTTGCTGCTACACATTCTACGTAGCTGTTTGAGGTACTTATAGCCATTTCTACTAAGTGCCTTTCGCGTGTGTAAATAGCACATCCTCCTTTACGTCTCACTGTTCTGTCGGCTCGGAGGATGTTATATTTGTCAATTTGTATTTCTTTTTTGTCAATACAGGATTCACAATTTTCACAGTTCGCCTGGCAGTCCTTTAAATGAATTTCCGTGAGACATGCAAAGTCTGCTCCGTCTTCTTGCATGAGTCCTTTCAGGTATAAAACTTTGTTCGTGGAATGGTTTGATTTAAGGCCCTGAATGTTGGCTCGGATTATTTTTATTTTTTCTCTCGTTTTCGCATACAGGTGGTTCCGATTTGTTTTCCAATTGGGGTGCCGGTTTCGTTGCCTTGTGGTCCTCCGAGAATTTACCTCTTTTTATCTTTACCTGTTGTCCCGATAACGCATGAAGTGCTTTATATATACTGTATATATATATATATATATATATATATATATATATATATGTAAAGAACGACGCTTGTATAGAAGAACGTTCCGCACAAGATGAGGAGGGAGAACAAACAAATGAAAAATGAGGTAACCACCCGGGAATCGAACCCGGGATCTTCCGATTGCCGGTCAGATATGCTGTCCACTACACCAGTACACCATGGGCCTCGATTAATCAGAAGTCGTTCTATACAAGCGTCGTTCTTTACATTAATTATACTGTGTGTTGTTTGCAGTTAAAATGTATATATGTGCGGCATGCGGAGGTGCCCCCTCAGGGCATTGGTTTCTGCTCGTATGTAGGAGAATTACGACTTCTGATTAATCGAGGCCCATGGTGTAGTGGATAGCATATCTGACCGGCAATCGGAAGATCCCGGGTTCGATTCCCGGGTGGTTACCTCATTTGTTATTCTCGACTAATGGATAAATTGCTAAGGTTAAACTTACTTACATAGAGGCCTAGATGACTTAATGAGATTTCTGTTCTTGGGTGTCTTTCGAAAGCTGTTCAACGTTTGGAGAGTAATTTGTAGTTTTCAGTTTCAAGTAAGATTGTAGGCTTGTGTCATTGAGTTGGCTTCTTAATTTACTTTTTATATAGTTCATACTTGAAAATATTTGCTCACGTAGATCCGAAGATTGATAGAATGCCAAATGCATATTTCTTAATGATTCTGTAAGTGTCAGGTAATGAATTCCATACTTCAAATACAATCTGATCTCGTTTTTTTAAACTACCCAATTCTGTCCGTTTGTGTTGCAGTGCCAGCGTAGCTTGTTGTTTTTCTAGATCTTCAAGTTCAGAGAGCAGCTTTCTAAATTTTGAAGTCCAAATATCTTTTTCCTGCAAATCGGCTAATTCAAGTTCTACTTCTGCTTGGTCAACTCCTGTAAATGCTAAAAAGTTGAGCGTAGAAATATCTGCTTCAAGTGGTTTTATCACGAATGCCAAAGTCTCTTTTTCCCTTCGGAATTCTTGAAAGCGTCCTTCAAAATCTTTCTGCATTTTTATGAGAGCATTTTGTAAGGGCTCTGTATCCAGGTCATTGTTTATTGCTTCTCTGTACTTTTTTAATGAGGGGAAATGATTCATTAAACCGGTGGCAATATCTCTGACAAGCAGTGCTAATTTTCGTTCAAATGATAACACCTCTTCTAAAAGGAAGACAGCAATGTTTCCCTTTCCTTGCAGTTTCCTGTTAAGGTTATTTAAGTGTGAAGTAATGTCCACCATAAAATGAAGTTTTTGCAGCCATTCAGGGTTTGTGAGCTCTGTATATTCATGGCCTTTTTCATGCATAAATCTTTTAACTTCTTCCAAACAGATTGCAAATCGTTCAAGTACCCTTCCCCTGGAAAGCCATCGCACCTTGCTGTGAAGGAGAAGGTCCGAATACTGACAATTAACCTCTTCTAGACATTCACGAAACTGGCGGTGGTTTAAGCTTTTTGCCATTTTTGTTAACAATTTTCACAACTAACAACATTACGTCTGTGAACTCTGAGAGAAAAGATTGTGCACACAAAGCTTCCTGATGAACAATACAGTGAAAAGATATTATGTCATGACCAGTCTCTTTCTTTAATAGAGAAACGAAACCTTTGTGTACCCCTATCATACTCGGTGCACCATCAGTCGCAACGGAAATAATGCGGCTTGTTTGTATTCCTATTGTTTTCAAACAAGTGATAATAGCTAATAAAATATCTTCCCCCCTCGTCTGACCAGTGAGGGGTAGCAAATCAATGAGTTCCTCTTGTGGGCCGTCGGAATTGACATACCTGCAGAGAAGGACAATTTGTGCAACGTCATTAACTTCACATGTCTCATCACACGCAATAGAAAATGTCTGGGCGGAGTTGATGTCCTCGGTTTGCCGACTGGTAATTTCTCTGGCCAACTTCACAGTTCTGTCCCTCACCGTCTTTGCTGACAATGGCATGTCTTTAATTTTTTTAATGAAACAGTCTTTCAGATATTCACCATCTGTGAAAGGTTTCTCTCCTTTTGCTATCTCTTGACTTACCGCAAAACTAGTTGCAGTTGTGCTACATGAGAAGTTAACCCATTTCTTAAAAACACTGACTTTGCTCTCTTTTGTTCCTTAGTTTCTCCAGAGCGGCCTTTTTGACATCTCCAACTGGATACTTCTCAGCAAACGCACTGTGCTTTCTATGAAAGTGTCTTTCGATATTGAACTTTTTGTTATTGGCCATTTCTTCATTACAAATGGTGCATGAAGGGAGTCCTTTAGAATTCTGTATGAATGCGAAACTTTCTGTCCACTCACTTTTAAATTCTCTATTTTCCTCTTTTATTTTTCTCTTTTTAGATGCCATTTTATAACTAGCAATATATAATTCACAAATAATATATTTCACACTATAAATAATTCGCAAATAAGTTTAAATTTAACTCAAAAATAACAGGCACTGACCTTCAAACCAACGAACAATGCATTGAAGTTTAGGCAGCCTAACGGCTAATAGAGTAAATTGCCCATTGCGCATGCGTCAAGTGTACTTACTGATCATGGACGTGTCAAGTTGGATAGATTATATATTATTTAGGATCATATTTTTGAGATGGATATTGTTGGCTTCTACTTATAGTTTAAATTTAATTAATTAATTTATTCATTCATTAATCAACCAATTAAACATTAATTTAAATAAACAGCAGCTCATAAGCAATTTTCAATTTTCATTAGTCACCATTAAAACCTCGGAATCAAATTTTGCTTATTCAATGTATTAACTAATTAAATATATGAAAATTTTTAATTTTAAAATTAAATTTCCGAACTGATATCTGTTCTAGATATTGACTGACTTGTTTTTACTTAAAACTATAATTTACCTTTGATTTCAATAATTTCTTTATCTGTGATATCATTTCGCGCTATCAAGAGCAAACCTGAGCCGCATAAGCCTCTGTAAGAGCCGCATGCGGCTCCGGAACCGCAGGTTGCCGACCTCTGGATTAGACAAACAAGACTTTGAAAAAACTATATAGGGCTATGGGTTGATTGCCTGTTACCTCTCATCCGTTGGAAATTTCCAGCAGATTTCAGTGCAGAGTTAACGACAAAAACCCTACGCTTTTTCGTTAAAGAGTTATGAATGTGGAGGTCTTCAAAGGACCTCGGTAAGTAGTGTTTTTATTGGTTAATGTTAAGTTTATTTGCCTTCGGTATTTTAGCGCTGCTTAATGGTAAAGAAAAAAATTAACTTACCTTATTATTTCGTTGGGCCTCGCTTTTGGTTGTAGGGCGCGACGATCTTTTTCGATGTAGGGCCATGGTACGATGGAGTTACACAACGAGTTTATTTGATTTAATTAATATAGGCAATCACTATATTTAAATTTCTGAAGGTATAGACATATAGACATATTGAGTTATTAGGTTTATATTACTTCTTATTCACTCAGATCTTATAAGAAGATTAAGTACACCTTCCTTGCTTAAAAGCATTGCTTAACATAAGCAGTGGCGGACCTACATTTTTGGGACCCTGAAGCTTGAACTGTTATGGGGGCTCCTTCGCAACCAGCAGCAATAGAGCTATAGAACTATTAAGCCGTGCACCAACGAAGGATTCGAGGATCCAGCTGCCAAAATGTAGACTATGAATAGATTCTGGCGAGCTCAGCGAGCCCATACAGCTGGGGGTTCGGGCGCTGCAAGCCCCCGAGAAAATTTTGAAATTTGACCAATTACAGGGGCATTTTGAGGCCATATGAAATGGGTATTAGAGCATATTCTAAGGTCAATATTAAGTACTTCAACCCATTGGCTTATGATTCTATCAAAAAAATAGCAGCCTTATTTAATAACAAACACTTAAAAACACTCCTCGATTTTGTTGAAAAATTCACTCATTAAAAAAAAAGTTGCTTCAGGGCCCCTCCTGGATTAGGGGCCCTGAAGCTTAAGCTTCATTAGTTTCATAGTAGATCCGCCACTGAACATAAGCAGCTCTCAGTGTGGCAAAAACATAAATCTTCTCTATGGAATTCGCTGATTTTACAAAGTTCGTTGACTCTTCTCTCGAAGTGATTTTCATGAGTCAGCAATGAAAAATTTTTATATGAAATAATTCGTTTTTCCTATTGTTATGCATGCCCAATGGCTCCATATTGGGTCCTATGTATGGCAATTATTTTCATTCCCAATAGGCTATGTCGCCAATCCCGAGGCAATTTTGTAGATATTTAATTCAATGAATTAATAATTTGTATTTAATTATGAAATAAAGGTATCCCATACAATACCAATTGTTGTAAATTTAACTTTACTTACTTTTGCTAACTGCTATTATGTTTTCATTGTGTTTAATTATTATTTCTGTTCTGTTTCAGATGTAATCTCGATTATGAATTATGTTTGAATTAGTTGAATAAAGCCTCTAAACGTTGAATTCATTGGCCTTTTCATAACAATTTATTCAACTCATTCATATCATGGAAAAATTTCTGAGGCCTGAAAGATTTAATACAGACTCCAACTGTGCTAACGCAGCTAAGGAATGGAATCACTGGTTCCGCACATTCAATAACTTCCTCTCATCATTAGCTGACAATACTGTGGACAAATTGGCTCTTCTGGTGAACTATGTTACACCTACTGTCTATGAATTTATAGGTGACTGCAATACCTATGAAGACGCTATAGCTATCCTCGAAGGAATTTACGTAAAGCCTCAGAATGAAATCTATGCTAGACATTTGCTTGCAGTCCGCAAAACAGGAGACTGGGGAGTCACTCGATACATTTCTCCAAGCACTGAAACAACTCAGTCGTGACTGCAACTTTCGCGACAGTACTGCAGTGCAATGTCGTGATGACTCCATTCGTGACTCCTTCATCAGTGGACTTCGATCCTCAGCGATTCGCCAGCGATTGTTGGAAAACAGAACTTTAGATCTTCAAACTGCCTACGATCAGGCTCGGGCCTTGGACGCTGCACAGCTACAGGCCGAATCATACCCCACTTATCATTCATCTGTTGTTGCCATGGCCGAATCAGAAAACAAGCCAAAAACGCCTTTATCTAACCGATCAGAATACAGTCCAATTGAGTCGGACGCTCCTGAAGATTCTGCCATGTCAGCTGCTGTAGTGCAGAAGTGCTACTTCTGCGGATTTCCTCGACACCCTCGGAACAAATGCCCTGCTCGAGAGGCTGTTTGTGGCCGGTGCACTAAAAAAGGACACTTCGCTAAAGTCTGCCGATCTGCTGCTGCTAAACCTACCTCTGCGGCAGCTCCATATTTGGCTACCATTTCTGCATCAGTTCCTGGCAGTTTATCGAAAGCTCTCCTACGAGTAAAGATTAATGGCATAACGGCCGACGCTCTCGTCGACACTGGAAGCTCGGAAAGTTTCATTTGCACAGAGTTTTGTTTGCACAATTCTTTGCAATTGCTTCCCTGCTCCAGTAGCATTTCCATGGCTTCTACAGCATTTTCAGCGAGGGCCGCTGGTGTGTGTCATGCACAACTTGAGTACGATACTCATGTTTTTCAAGACGTCAAATTCACTGCTTTAAAGCATCTATGCGCTAATGTAATACTGGGGCATGATGTTTTGGGTGAGCATGAACGAGTGGAAATAGCGTTCAATGGTGCACATCCTCCACTCAAATTATGTAGTCTTGCTGCCGCGTCGGTGCCTCCACCCTCTCTATTTTCCTACCTCACGCCTGACTGCCGACCAATCGCAGATAAATCTCGACGATATTCGCTATCAGATTCAAAATTCATAGATTCTGAAATCTCTCGTCTTCTCAAGGAGGGTATCATCGAACCCAGCATTTCTCCATGGCGTTCCCAGGTTCTCGTCACAACGAACGAACGACACAAAAAGAGAATGGTTGTCGATTATTCTCGGACGATAAACAGATTTACTCTTCTCGATGCCTATCCATTGCCCCGCATTGATGAGATGGTTAAAGAGATCTCTCAATATGGATTCTACAGCACTCTAGACCTGAAAAGTGCGTACCATCAGATAGCTCTCAAAGAAGAAGAGAGAATATACACTGCATTTGAAGCGAATCAAAGACTGTACCAGTTTCGTAGAATACCTTTTGGAGTCACCAATGGCGTTGCGAGTTTTCAGCGTGTTATTGATGACGTTATTGCTAAGGAAAACCTAAGAGCTACCTATGCCTATATTGATAACGTCACTATTTGTGGCCGTACTCAGCAGGAGCACGACAGGAATCTTGATTGTTTTCTCGCTGCTTCCAAGAAATACAACCTTACATTTAATACAGATAAAAGCGTGTTCTCTGCCCAATCAATCAATCTTCTTGGTTATTGTGTTAGCAAGGGCACTATGAAGCCAGATCCTGAACGAATAAAACCATTGCTGGAGCTACCGCTCCCATCAGACCTTCCGTCGCTCCGTCGAGCATTAGGCATGTTCTCTTACTACTCACAGTGGATCCCTCATTTCTCGGAAAAGATTCATCCTCTCACTCGATCTACAGAATTCCCTCTTTCCAGTGATGCAAATGCTGCATTTCAGTCATTGAAGCAAGACATACAGAATGCAGTGGTGATGGCTATAGACTCTACTTCTCCATTCGTTGTTGAGACTGATGCGTCTGAACATGCGATAGCCGCTACTCTAAATCAAATGGGACGGCCTGTCGCATTCTTCTCCAGAACGCTCTCAAAATCAGAGCAACATCACTCTGCCATAGAAAAAGAAGCTTATGCCATTGTTGAGGCATTGCGGAAATGGAAGCACTATCTCCTTGGGCATCACTTTCAGCTCGTTACAGATCAAAAATCAGTGGCATTTATGTTCAACAACAGAGAGACTGGAAAGATAAAGAATGAAAAGATAATGAGATGGCGCTTGGAACTGTCATCCTACTGCTACGACATCGTTTACCGACCTGGTAGAGATAATGTAGCCGCGGATGCACTGTCACGCAGTCATTGTTCGGCTACGGGAACTGATCTATTATATCAATTGCACGATTCTCTCTGTCACCCTGGAGTAACTAGGATGGCCCATTTCATCCGTTGCCGCAATCTTCCTTACTCAATGGATGATATAAAGAAAATGACAGCTTCTTGCTCTCTATGTGCGCAACTCAAGCCTCGATTTTATAAACCACCAGCAGATCATCTAATTAAAGCAACTCAACCATTCGAGAGGCTCAATATTGATTTCAAAGGTCCTCTGCCTTCTTCAACTGGTAACAAGTACCTTCTCGTAATCATTGACGAATTCTCACGGTTTCCTTTTGCTTTCCCTTCCCCCGATCTATCTTCATCTTCGGTCATCAAGTCCTTATGCCAATTGTTCTCCATTTTTGGCATGCCAGCATTCGTGCATAGTGACCGGGGGTCTTCCTTTATGTCACATGAACTACGGAAATTCCTCCATGAGAGGAGAGTGGCTACCAGCCGTACCACTCCATACAACCCACAGGGTAATGGTCAAGTCGAGCGCTATAATAGCATTATTTGGAAGGCCGTATCTTTAGCTGTGAAATCCCGAGATTTGGATAGCTCTCAATGGGAAGCTGTACTCCCGGACGCCTTACATTCTGTTCGATCCTTGCTCTCAACTGCCACTAATATGACACCTCACGAACGATTCTTTGGATTTCCTCGTCGATCATCCTATGGCAGTGCTATACCAACATGGTTGGTCTCACCGGGGAGGCTCTCCTCAAAAGACACGTACGTCATCATAAAGACGACCCATTGGTCGACGAAGTAGAGATATTAGATGCTAATCCACAATATGCGCACGTACGTCTACAGGATGGACGGGAAACCACGGTTTCCGTCAGGCATTTAGCACCAGCCCCGCAAGAAAATGTCCGTTTGGATGCAGATGCAGAACCTGTGATCTCTACATCCAATGAACAAAGGCAAGAAACTTTGACAAAGAACGATCCCCCGGATCTACCGTCAACTAAAAGCCCGAACTCCCCTGTACACATGGATGTGGAGAAAGGTATGGAAGATGAGCAACGACACATCACCAAAAACAGTAGTCCATCAATTGATGTTCCAGTCAATGCTGGAGACATCCCGTTACGTCGATCTCAGCGCCGCAGGAAAGCGCCGGATATTTTAGATTTGTAAGATATGTACTGTAATGTAATTCGTCTCATATTTTAGATTTGTAAGATGTGTACTGTAATGTAATTCGTCTCATATTAATTTTTGAGAAAATTTATGTTTTGCCTTTTGGGAGGGGTGAATGTTGTAAATTTAACTTTACTTACTTTTGCTAACTGCTATTATGTTTTCATTGTGTTTAATTATTATTTCTGTTCTGTTTCAGATGTAATCTCGATTATGAATTATGTTTGAATTAGTTGAATAAAGCCTCTAAACGTTGAATTCATTGGCCTTTTCATAACAAGTATATATAGTTTTTCCATAAACACCTTCCTGATCTAAATTCATGTTGGGAACTTGAAATAAAATTAAAAATTTCCAAATGCTCTTCATTATTATTTTTTATAATTCTTTATTGTGTCTTTCCTACCAAAGATGTTAAATTAACAGACTTATAATTTCCTACCCCCTTTTTACTACCCTTTTTGTAAATGGGTATAACATGTACTTTTTCGGTAATTATTCGTTTTTACACCCAGTCTGTTTTTATGATGAGAACAAACTTTTCTGGTCAATTTTGAGGTGTTTTGCACGATTCTGCCATCCGTTTCCTGTGCAAATGCATAGTTTTCGAGATATCGTCATCTCGAAAACTACGCATTTGCACAGGAAACGGATGGCAGTTTCGTACAAAAAACACCTCAAAATTAACCAGAAAAGTTTGAACGCGTCATTTTCGTTTAAACTAACGAAAATATCATGACTTAACCTAACCAATCATCAAGAACGTACAGTTGACCTAACCGGGTATTCAATTGACCTAACCGGGTATTCAATTGACCTAACCGGGCATTCAATTGACCTAACCGGGCATTTCAATTGACCTAACCACAATACCTTAGCTTACTGCGGAGGGTAGAGTTCTGCAATTGCAGTCAGGAAGTGATGCAATTTTGTGGACTCGTCGGTATGTTCTGCTAGGAACAAGTACCGCGCAAAATATTTCCGGTAATGAGGGCGTTTGTTCCCAACACGTATAACCCACGATTTCACGTCCTTCCACAGGCGTTCAAACACTCACGTTTATTTTTAGGATTTTTTTACGGCACCTAAAGACCTTCTGGTCTTTTCTTAAAATACAAGCACTATTGCATTTAGGGCAGGTTACGGATGTCTTAATTATTCCGTGATTGAAAAAAGGTCTAAACTCTTGTCTTCATCGAAGGCAATATGGCGGATTACGTCTTCAAAGTCAAATATGCAAAACTGACACGTCATACTTGTGGTCACAAAAACATCGAACTGAACAGACCAACAATTGCTAATAATGATTTAATTGTAAAACAGGACAAATTGAATTACGCAGAAGTAGCCAGAATCACCAAAAATAGGAAATATTCACCAAATAGTCGATATATATACAGGGTGTCCCATAAGTCCGGCATCATAGGAGAAATTCATATTTTTCTATATCTACAAACCATAATTCATATTTTTCTTATGCTCGGAATGCCAATTTCCCGTCCACCATTCTGTTCACTGACGAGGTAAATCGACAGAACACCCGCTACTGGTCTCAAAACAACCCTCACTGATATACCTCTTCAAAGGAAAAAGGTTCATCTCAGGTGATGGTATGGTGTGGCATTTGGAAGGATCGCATCATAGGCCCCCTCTTTTTCGATGAACATGTTACTGGAGGCACCTACCTACGTATGCTCAAGGAAGAAGCATTTCCCAGTGTCTTGAACGAAGAAGGAAATTTCCCAACATGGTTCCAGCAAGACGGCGCTCCTGCACATTACAGCACCCAAGTAAGGGAATACCTGTACCAACAATTCCTTGGTCATTGGATAGGACGTCGAGGGCCTGTGGAATGGCCAGCTAGAAGCCCGGATCTCACGCCACTAGATTTTTATCTTTGGGGCCACTTGAAAGCGCTGGTATACGCAGAGAAAATTAGGAGTGTTGAACATTTGCGGCAGCGCATTATTGGGGCATGTAATACCATTACTCCTGACATCATTCACCGTGTGCTCGCTGACTGGGTATCACGTCTGAATTTGTGTATTGAAAACAATGGTGGACATATTGAGCACGTTCTGTAAATAAAAGCTTTTGTTTTGCATTTTTTTATTATTTTTCCTATGATGCCGGACTTATGGGACACCCTGTACATTGAAAAACCATGAAAAATAGGAAATATATTTTAATAAAAAAACACATTTTATACAAATCTGCACAAGATAAGATATATATTTCTTAGTCAGTTTTGAATGGCAATTCAATATATTGTACTGTTTTAACCGCGCGTGAGCGGGTTAAAAGACGAATATGAACCCTTTTTTCGATTAATCTGGTACCTCTGCATAATTAATAGACCTAGTAAACAAAATGGTTAGTGCCTCAGATAAGCTATTCTCCACTCCTCCGAGAATCCTAGTATATACACTATGTAAAGTAGGTTCTGATAATATTGGTAACTGTCGTTATCCCAAGCCTACCTATATCTACTCGGTCCACGCTCGCATTATAACATGCTAAAAGAAACACAAAATTTTAAGTCAGTGAGACATTAGCTTTTTTTTAGTCCACGATCCATTTAGATGTTTTAATGAAGCTTCATAAATCTGGACTTACTGACTTCTTTTTTTTTACAAAAACATAAAATTTTTTGCAAGTGTGGTCTGACTAGATACAGGTAGGCTTTGGTTAGTCTGTTTTTCTTATGTCCGCCTACAGTACTGAAGAAGGAGAAACATTTCATTTATGAGTGGCAGATCTTTTGAATCCTAATGAGGAGAATAAAGACTTGGGAGGAGAACAAATTTAGGTATAAATAGGCCAGTATTTGTAGAAATGAGAAGTAAGAGAGAAAAATGGATGGTGATTAAGAATGCAAAGTTGCTGAAAGATGAAAGGGATATGAGGAATAGGAAAGGATAGGGATCTCTTTAGATTTAACAAAAGAAGAGGGAGAGAAAAATAAAAATCTAAGGGAGCAATTGAAAGAAAATCTTGAGAGAGGGGCGAAAGAGGATGGTTTATAAAGGAGGGAAAACTAATAAAAATAAATTGCCACCTCTGAATGAAGGAGGGAAAAGTCATATGTCAATAAGAAAAGCAACACAGTTAAGATAAAGCTAATCAATATTCAAGGATTAACAAAAGTTAAGATGGTGGAAATGGAAAAGTTACTTGGTGAGGAAAGTGATATACTATGTATTACAGAAACACAATTGAAGGTTGATAAAATAATGGAAAGCAAAGGACTGTCCAAAATACAAAGTATGAGGTCTGCTGAGGACAAAAAAGGATGATGATTAATGATACTGTATCAGGCAATCCTTCAGAATCTGGCTGTAAATTAGTTATTTTTTCACTCCTCATTTTAGCCATATTTTAGTAGCTGTATGCAACATCAAACAGTCAACCATACAATCCAATTTGTGGATCTGAATGATCCAACAGTGCATACAAACACTGTGAAATGCTTTTGAGGCAATATTAAGTCTAAATTTTGAGTGATGCATGGGACTTCTAATAACTTATTTGAGATATACCTGGCTGATTTTATGTTTCATAGACTTTATCATGATAATGTGTTTCATAATTTATATTGGATTTGCCATTATTACCCTCTAGAGTAAATATATAACGATTGAATTTGTCTTACAATCATAAATAAGTGTCTATAATATACATATAAATTTCTGGCTCTTTTGGGTCATTCCAGCTCAATTGGTACAGGGGTGGTTGGGTGACCATCTCCGATTTTCTTCAAATTTTCAGGGTTGATTCATACACCATTCAATAGCTTAAATCTAAAATTTTAGCTTCCTCAGTCAAAAACTTTTAATTTTATGGTCACTTAAATGGCCCCCACCTTCGACAAAAAATGCCCATGTTGGGCTTGATCGGCCAACGCCTTCATTTTGAGAGGCCTTGAAAAGTGTCTTCTAATAGGAGTAGAAGCTTCAAATTTGGGTAAATTTATAGTATTACACCCATCTCTCCTTGGAGGTGAAATTTATGTTTTTCCTATGGTTTTTGATGTGTTTTGAATGAATCTGACCTTCAAAGCCGTCGGAAATAACTCGTTTTTGAGATAACCCCCCTCCCCCCAGCCAGCCATCAAAAACGAGTCATTTCCGATGGTTTTGAAGGTCAGATTCGTTCAAAACATCAAAAACCATAGGAAAAACATAAATTTCACCTTCAAAATTGACCTGACCTAACCTAACCTAACCTATCCTAACCTAAAAAAAACAGGAATGTTCGTTTAAAACACATCAAAAACCATAGGAAAAATATAAATTTCACCTTCAAAATTGACCTAACCTAACCTATCCTAACCTAAATCACTTATAGTCTTGTAGGCAGCCCAGGAATCACTATAAATCACAGAGCCAGGCCTAATGTACTTCTGAATGAGTGGAATGAGTGTTCCATTCCGGTACGAAAGTAATTCAAATTCAAAATGGATGGAGCGCAGTGATTGGGCAGACATGTAACGAACATACAAACGAACATAAATGAACGTATGAACACACAAACGAGCGTACGAACACACACTAGATACACACCAAAAAAATGTTTATATATCAAAAACGAAGCATTTGCGACAGAAATGCTATAGAAGGAAAGTGTCTTAGAATTAAAAAATCGTTACTTAATGAACATATAATAATTGCTGGACGTTAGATGGGTGTAATACTATAATAATACCCAAATTTGTTATGCCAATACAACTTCTGGTGGGCTTTTCAATTTTGCAAGCGAAAAGGCTGTGGAACAAATAGTTTCTAAGTTACAAGGGCTTAAATATGGCTCCATTTTGAAGCTTGCATCAATTCCTCCCACTTTTACGACTACCATTTTCAAAAGTTTTAGTTCTACATCAATCACAGCTGTTTTAATACTCCTAATAGTTTCTATGGGTTGTAAATTTATGAGTGAAATAAAAAAATAACCAAAAAAGGATTTATTTCTATTTTTAAAAATTTCCAAAAGTTGATATTTTCACAAAATTTGCAAAATTAATATCAACTTTGGGGCTTAATATAAAGGTGTCCGAAATTAGTCAGGGAGTTGATACTTCTAGTAAAGAAAGATACATATGTATAAAAAAACATATATTAAGGAATAGATCTCAACTCAACTCCTTCATATAGTTTTGGTGATTCAAAGAAAAGTACTTTTTGTGAAAAATCTCAAATTTTTGCAAAATTTGTAAATTTGTAAATTTCTATTTATGACATTGAATTGTAATTTTACTTCCATTTTATTACTTAATACTAGAACAGCGAAGCGGTCATTTTGACCGCTTTTTCCAAATTTAATTAGCATATCTTGCTTAATTCGGATTAGTTCGCCGTCATATTCCATGAATGCCTTCACTACGCCAATAACCTTTTTGTGGTATAATATGATTCAATATATCTAATTATTTCACAAGATATTCAGCGATATTACTATAACAGCGAAACGGTCACTTTGACCGTTTCTCATAAAAGCAATACAGGAGTGCTGTAAAGACTTGTCATAACATGTTCAATCTCACTGTATGTTGTTGACAACAACACACGGCGGTTCAGTGTGTGTTGCGCTTCCAAGCTGCAAGCATGTGTGCAAACCCCTCTCTTTCAAATGAAGAAATTCTTCGATGTTTGCAAGCAATTTCAGAATCAAACTCAGAAGGAAGTGATATATCATTGGACAGTGATGATGGTGAAGATGATTATATTCCTCAGGCAGAAAGTTCATCATCTGAGTCAAATGAAGAAAGTGATGACCAGGCACAAACTGATTCAGCTAATAAAACGTTCAATGCTGGTCATGTTGCGGGTGAGTACAATAAATATTTACATCTTTGTCAGTTTCAGTATGGCGATTCGTGCATAAGTTTATTGATGATGATTAGCAATGATTTCTTTCGTGTCATATTGTAGAACCATTATGGTTATATATATAAATATTATAATAGCACAGGCCTGTAGCCACGGGGGGGGGGGGGGCAAGAGGGGGCAAAGCCCACCCTGTAAAACATTCTGCCCCCCTGCAAAAACTCGGTACTTTCACCACTGTTTGCCGAATTGAATTAGAACCATATATATATATCTTTATATATATATATATATATATATATATATATATTCCTTCATTGTCCCCCCTATCAATTTCTCCACCCCTCCTACTCATTCGGTCTGGCTATGGGCCTGTAATAGCAACTTACCATTGTGCTTTATTACTTGCAGGAAAGATGGGAGGCTTTATGGGAAGAAAAAAGTGATGCGAAACTCCTGCTTTGATTGAAGTTGGTTCAGTTTTAACGGCGAAGGATGGCACAGAATGGGAGGTTATTGAACAAGGCAACAGAAATGAGGGAAAAACCTGATCACAGAATATTGTACGTGAAGAACCTGGCCCCACAGTTTATGCCAAACGACAAATTGCTGAAAATGATTTTTTGAGTGCTTTTAGATTGCTAATTGATGATTTTATTTTGAAACATATACAAAAGTGTACTCAAGCAGAAGCTCATAGACGATTGAAAACTACTTCATGGACTGTGTCACTGGAAGAAATTATGGCTACTATTGGCATCATGTTTGCTCGAGGAATATTGGCCAAGGGGCAACCTGCTGATGATCTCTGGTCAAAAAGTGGGGACCTCCTTTCTTTCGTGAAACAATGGCACGAGATCGCTTTCGAAAAATTATGAGATACCTCCATTTTGACATGAAGTCTAACAGATCTGAAAGGCTGAAAACGGACAAATTTGCACTGACATCTCAAGTTTGGAATCGGTTCACCCAAAATTGCATTGCTTGCTACAGACCAAGCGAATATATAACTGTTGATGAACAGTTATTCCCCACTAAAGCAAGGTGCCCTTTTACCCAGTACATTGCCACTAAGCCAGACAAATTTGGTATAAAATTTTGGATAGCTGCTGATACCAAGTCAAAATACTTCTTGAACGGATTCCCATACCTTGGTAAAGATGCAAAGCGCCCATCAAACCAACCGCTTTCAGAATATGTAGTTCTTCAACTTGTCGAACCATACCTTGGCAAAGGAAGAAACATTACGACTGACAACTTTTTTACTTCAGTGAGTTTATGTCGTAAATTACAACACAAAAATACTACCCTTGTTGGGACAATGAATCGTGCCCGAAAAGAAGTGCCAATTGCCATCAAGAATTTGCGAGACAAAAGGTTCAACACTCATGTTTTGAAAAATGACCAAGCAACGCTAACTGTCTTTCAATGCAAACCAAATAAAAATGTGATTCTTCTGAGCAGCGTGCATAGCTGTGTTCAAGTTGAAGATAATGCAAAAAGAACCCCTGAAACTGTGACTTACTACAATTCAACAAAATATGGAGTAGATATAGTTGATCAGATGGCTCGCAAATACAGCACTAAAGCTGGTTCAAGAAGGTGGCCCGTTCATGTTTTCTATAATATGTTGGACCTCGCTGGAATCAATGCAGCTGTTCTCTATAGGGAAGTTACTGGTAAGAACATTACTCGTCGCAACTTTCTTCTGCAGCTAGCATTACAATTACGACAGGGTTTTAAAAAGAGTGACGCAGAGCAGGATATCAGTGAAGACGACACTGCAGAGACAGATGTGATATTGTCCCGGAAAAGAAAACAATGCCAAGTGCGAATGTGCAAGCAAAATAAAACTTGTGAAATTTGTCACAAATGTAAAAAAAAGGTATGTGGATCATGCACAAGCCACGTAATCAAGAAAATCATTTGCAAGAAGTGTTCTTCAACATAGAAAAGCACAGAAATAAAAACTAGGATTTATTAGTAAGATGAAAAAAGGATTATTATTTTGCGAAGTTAACCCTAAAGTTTTATTAATTTATAAGCGTAATTGGTTTTATCGTATATGGTTATAAATAAATACCGTTTATTTACTTCAAATAAAATTAAATACCTGTAAAAAGTATAATTTTCCTTCGATAAATACAAATGTAAACGTAAATTTAAAATAATATTAGGTGGCGGTCAATTTGACCGCCTCTCGCTGTTATGGATATGCAAAAATTTCCGCTGTTCTAGTGTTAAGTTGATTTACAATTGTAATAATATGTAAATAAGTCTAAAACATACAAGAAATTTAATATGTCTGTCAAAACAACCAGTGACTCAAAGGGCTCTGGGTAGCTCATTTCGCTTTGTATATTCTTATAAATGTAAAACATGATGGTTAGTCATTAATGTCCAGGCCTATTTTATAGATCATGATCTTTTATTTTCAGAAAATTTAACTAGAGCAATTAACTTAATTTTACTGCCTGTAATAATGGCTTATTCTAATCAAGAATCAAAGTGCAGCTTTGGTATGTACTTGGATGATCCATGTCATGAGCACAGACTCACCAGGAAGGTGGGTATGTATACCTTACATGAGCTGACAGATGAAACAAGGAAACTGCTATTGTGGAGAACAAAAGCAACTGTAATCAACCCAAATAGTGCTACTGTATGCTACCACCATGAAAAATATTTGGAATGCATTACCAACAAATGCAATGTAGCTGCCAAGATCCATGAAGAAATCATCGAAAGAAGATAACAAGTAAGTAAATATAGGTACTAATATATTTATATTTCATAAAGAAGTTTATATTGTAAATTGTAACCTAAATTAGCTATTTAATTTTAATAGGGTAGGCTATATACTGTGCTACTGAATGCATATGTTTTGAATATTTTATACGAATAGCCTATAACCAAATATTGAGGTTTTAAAATTATTTTCCAATATGTTTAGAGTTTACATTACCCTACTTTATTTGTAGAATCACTACAAATTATTGACAAAGACATACCAACTAGACTGAATCTGATACCAGGACAGAAACTTTGCTCAACATGCTTCTCTAGAGCCAAGACGATTGAAGATGAAAAAGACTCAGGTAGTGATGAATATGTTCCAGAAGAAATAGTTAAGGGGACATTTGACGAAACGTTAGGTTCACTAGAATGCTCACCCATTAAGTATGTAAGAGCAAGAGATCGAAAGTTTTACGCGAAAAGGAAACTAAAGCAAATTGAAACATCAACAAAATCAAGCTGTCAAAAGTACTTCATATGAAGCTAGCATTTTGGATGAGGAAGCGGAGAAACCTATAGAGAGTGAGGAAGAAAAGTGTTATCAGCATATGATAGAGGAACTGAAAGAAAAGTGTAAAACTAGTACCAGACAAGAAAAGATACAAATTCTAACACTCCTTCCAATTGGTAAAACCTGGTCCAGAGAAAGAATTATGAAAGAATTTGAAGTGTCAGCCAGAATGGTTAATGCTGTGAGGGCCTTAAAGAGAAAAGAAGGTATCCTTCCTATAATGAGAAATAAAAAGAGTAGCAAGGGTATAAGCGATGAAATAAAGGAAAGAGTGATAGAATTTTTCCAAAACAATGAATACCTATACTGGAGAATGCCCTGGTAAAAAAGACTACAAATCAATAAAAACACCACAAGGGAAGGTTCACAAGCAGAAAATACTGTTGTTGACAAATATCAGAGAATTATATACGCTTTACAAAAATAAATATCCAAACGACAAAATCTCCAAATCAAAGTTTTTTGAACTGAGACCAAAATGGTGTATGGGTGTGGGGTTACTGTAACCCCACACCCAAGATAGAATTAATCAGAGTCATTAACAGTTGGCTTTTGATATAAAAATAAGATTCCTGAAAAAAATAATTGGTGGCCACCAACGTGTGTCTGGCCACCCCCATTTTTGTAAAAACATCTAATGCCACACTAGCAAAATCAGGAAAATGGCAATATCTCTTCTTCTGAACATGCTAGAGAGATGGTTTGCATACCAAAAGATGCAGAATTTGATTTAGAACAAATTATTAAGAGTGGTATTTTTTCATAAAACCTTTAGTTTTTGAGTTATTTTAGAAAAACTAATTTTTGGGGCCCATAGACCCCCTTTCGATGGACCTTAGTGACAAAAGAAATTCTAAAATAAGCATGATTTGGCTTTTTGATTACTAACATTGCCCTAAAAGGATGTTGACATGGACATAGTGATCACATGATATGACTTTTCCTTGTTATCTTGCATCCATTATGCTTGATTAAAGAATAGAGGGTGGGGCTGCTTCATGAACTTTTTTAAACGTAATAAATTGAAAACTTGTTTTTTTTTTTCAGGTGCCTTTGTTATAAGTTTCCAACTGCAATTTGTCATTGAATTCAACATTTGCAATATAAAGTATGACTTCTACAAGGAAAACAGTTGCTAAAGTACTTGGTGATGTACGTTTTATGCCAGCAGAACAGTTTCCTTTAGGGAAATTGCCTACATTGAAGCAAGTTATTGAAAGGTGTTTGTGTTTCGGAGACTATAAAACAGATGCTGTACTGAGAGCTACTTCTGAGGAATTGCATAAATTGTGGGTCACATATAATGTTTATTCAATATCAGTAAATGCCATACAGAGCTGACTGAAAACCCAAATAAAGGAATTCAACCGCCTTCTGGAGTATGACAAAAAGAAAAGGGGACCTAAATATCATCAAGATCTGGATGATTTTCTGAAAACTGTAAATGTTTTATTTGACATATATCAACATGATCACAAACTGTTGGCAGATACAGAGAGAAAGCACTTACTAAAAATGACTGAATCTGATTACCAGTTTTATGAGGTAGGTCTGTTGATTGAATTTCAAGTTGTAAATTATTAATTAATATAATTAATTATCAATTATTAATATTATCAATTATTAATAATTTGCTACAATTTTTAAAGTGCATTTAATAAGTTAGTAATATCAATAATACACTATTAATGATGTTAATGATAAGTAATATTTTAGTATTTTCTCATTTTTGTAAGAATTTCAATTTACATATAGAGACCCATAGATAAAAGATACATTATAGTGTAATGAAATATAATCACTTTGTAGGACCAGAAAACAACTAAGCATGGTTACTGTACCCTGAAAGAATGCTCATTAGCTGAAGCATGTGACAGGTATAGTACTGAAAGATAAATCTTTTAATACAGCTTAAAGTGAAATCATTGTGACTAAGAGATTAAGATTACCAATAAATTATTCATTGACAATAGAGATGTAAATCTACTTTAAATATCCTAACAGATATCAAGTAAGTGATAGAGCAGGAGCGGCTATTGGTTCTGCTACATTGGTGGAGTTTGGAGTAATCACCCCAGATAACATACAAAATGTTATTGATAAGTATGTTTTTAATATTACATTTCTTAGCTTCTGCTATAAGTTCTAAATCACCAGATTTACTATTATTTTTAATTAGCATCAAAATTTCTATTTTGTATTTATATTAATTAGTTTCAAACAGGACACTGACATTTGTATTTTGTATATTTGTATAATGCTAATGCAGTAATGCATGGCCAATATTTTTGAAATACTTTTCAGAAACAAGTTGAGAAGGGAGAGAGCTAAATTGAGAGCTGAAAAGAAGAAGGAAGAAGAAGTGATATTTGAAAAAGTGACTGGCATTGGCTTTGACGGTAGAAAGGATGCTACACTTGCTGTTAACAAAGTAAATGAAAAGTATTATACATCCACAATCCTAGAGGAACATTATGTCATTACTGGAGAGCCAGGTAAATGGAAATGATTGTCATACAGTTATAGGCATTATGCTGTTATATTACTGTACTATAAAGTAATATTTCAATTACTTAAAAAAATTTCTTTTTAAGTGACAATTGTCCAGTTAACTTTATTCCTTCCTTTTTCATTTTTATTTAATTGTAAAATTAATTACATTTATTTTCAGATGATTTCTACCTCGACCATTTTACCCCGGAGAGTGGCAAAGGCATTGACATTGCTCATGGCATTTATAAGATCATTAAAGGGACAGAACTTGAGGCCAAATTAAACTTAGTTAAAGCAGATGGGACAAATACTAACACAGGACATATGCATGGGTCAATCAGATATTTGGAAATGTTTTTAGGGCAACCTCTTCAGTGGGATATTTGTCTTCTGCATCTAAATGAATTGCCACTTAGACACATCTTCATAACTTTAGATGGGACAACAAAAAGTCCAGACAAATTTTCTGGCCCTATTGGTTCTCAGCTCAATGGGGATGTGTCAGAATGGAATGTTGTGGACTTCAAATCTATACCTTATCCTGCATTTGTGCTTCTACCAAATGAGGTGGTCAATAATTTATCAACAGACCAATACTATGGATACTGCATCTGCTGGGCAATTATTACTGGTGAAGTGGATGAAGACCTTGCACTCTTAGAAGTTGGCCTGCTAAATCACTCTCGATGGCTCACCTTAGCCTGTAGAATTCTTCGCTTTTATGTTTCACAAAAAAGACCCAGTAAGAACCTCAAAATCATAGTAGAATTCATCATCAAAGTATACTTTCACAGTTGGTTCAATATCAAGGCTAATAAGAGGCTAAGCGATGGGTCAAGAAACCTATTCAATATGATCCAAAGAGTAAATAAATTCCCTGACAGGAAAATTAGAGAAATTTGTTATGACGTATTAAACAATAACAGCTATTTTGCTCATGGTGAAAATATTTTAGTTGGAATGCGGGCTGATGAAGATGAAGAGGTGAGGAGGTGTGCTGTCAATAAAGTTCTGTGTCTGAGGGGAGTTATAGAGGATTTTGATGATGAATCTGGTAGTAGCAATGATTTTGCAGGTGGAATAATTGAAAGTGATGATGAGAATGAAGAGGATCATGAAGGTGGTACTGATGAATATCCTGCTATAGATGAGAATGTTAGGGTCTTTAGAAAGCCAATCATCAATTTCAAAGCTTCTGCATACCACAAGCTGTCTGCTATGTCCCAATGGGAAACTGTTCCACCTGTATTAAAAGAATTCAGTAATGATGAACTGCGTGATATCATTAATACCGCATTGAAACTGGATCACGAGTGCCACAGTCAGAATGTTGAAAGGCACATCAAGCTTGTCACTGAAGCATCCTTGGCTGTTGTAGGTCATGAGCGTAGAGATGGTCTTATTAGAAACAAAATTAAATCACGTAAATTAATGAAAGATTTTGTGTCTAAAAAATATTTTAAGTTCTAGATTATTATTTATCATGCTAAAATATGACAAAATGACAATTTGTTAATTGTATAATTTAATGTTTGGCGTTTTGGAATGTCAAAAAGCATTTTCAATGAATTTAAAATGGCTGATTTTGATTGCTGATTGAAAACCACTAATACATGTCAATTTGCAGCTTGAGAATGTTTTATTGTGTTGACATTCAGTTGAAAGGGGGTCTATGGGCCCCAAAAATTAGTTTTCCTAAAATAACTCAAAAACTAAAGGTTTTATGAAAAAATACCACTCTTAATAATTTGTTCTAAATCAAATTCTGCATCTTTTGGTATGCAAACCATCTCTCTAGCATGTTCAGAAGAAGAGATATTGCCATTTTCCTGATTTTGCTAGTGTGGCATTAGATGTTTTTACAAAAACGGGGGTGGCCAGACACATGTTGGTGGCCACCAATTATTTTTTTCAGGAATTTTATTTTTATATCAAAAGCCAACTGTTAGTCACTCTGATAAATTAAAATCAAACAAAAATTATAGTTTCAGCCCGGCCTAGACACTGTGGGGAGTAAAGGATCACACAATGTATGCATTTGTGAAATACACCAGAACTTTAAACTTTTATGTGAATCACTCCCCGTCAAAGTAGAATTAAGAGAGTTACTAGGGAAAATAGTCTGCAACACTGAAACCAGAAACTGCATGATTAATAACTGCAAAACATGTCCTGGTTTAAATGAATTACAGGATTGGCTTCTTACCATTTTTGAAAATAATGATTATGACATGGATGATGAGGTTTCCTTTAAGCAGTGGCTTCATACAGATCATACCCAACTGGTCACAATGACAAAAAGTGTTTCAAATGTAGTAGAAGACATGTGAAACTGCAAAAAAGTTGAAAGTACACCATTTCATAGCAAAAGCCCAATCAAAATATTTGTCCGACTGTAAAGAAAACCTCAATGATTCTACAGCATTAGTGCTTGTTGACTTCTCTGAAAACTATAGTTTTATAATTCAGGATGCCGTACAAGGGCATCACTGGGACAATACCCAGGCTACCTTGCATCCGGTAGTCTGCTATCAAAAAGTTGATGGTGAACTAAAAGTTACAAATTTTTGTGTAATATCAGATTCACTTACACACAACACAACTGCAGTTCATTCTTTTTTATGTGAAGCCTTGAAATTACTTAAAAGTCAGAATCCTAAACTAAAATATATTTGTTACTTTAGCGATGGCGCAGCAAGTCAATATAAAAACTATAAAAACATCATTAATTCAGTGTTACATGAAAAAGATTTCCAACTAACATGTGAATGGAACTTTTTTGCCACCTCTCACGGAAAGAGCCCCTGTGATGGTGTTGGTGGCACCGTCAAAAGGTTAGTTGCCCGGGCAAGTCTACAAGCAACAAGTAAAGGTCACATCACCAATCCAAAAGAGATGTTTGATTGGTGCAAATCTAATATTAATGGTATACAATTTCTGTACATTGATTCAGCTAAAATTGAGGAAAATGCTAATTTATTTGAGTTAGAAAAAGGGTATTCCTTAATTAAGACAATCCCAGGAACCCGTTCATATCACTGCTTTAGACCTTCATCAATAGGCATTAAACTACAAAATTTGTAGTGATGAAAATTTCTTTAACATCCAACTTTCCTTCCTCAGTGCTACATAAGAAAATGTGGCTTACCAATATAAACCTGGTACATATGTGGCCTGTTTCTATGAAGGTGACTGGTTTGTTGGAAACATAATTGAAGTGTGTGATACTGAGAAGGATCTATTAGTAAATTTCATGAAAAAGAATCCTTTTAAATGGCCTGAACAAGAGGACATTTGCTGGATTCCATTCCAACATGTTTTGTGTTCAATTGAACCACCTAGAGTTGCTGGGAAAATGGGGAGACAGTACGAGTTATCAAATGATTGTTTATCTAAAATTGAGGAGTATTTAAAAAAAAGCCTAAGTAACTACAGACCTGTATCAAGCTGAATAATAAATTGCCAATTTATGACTGTGAGGCCATGGAGTGTTGAAGACAATCAGACTTAAAGCCTGAGTACAATAATAAATTCCTGAGTCAGTGTCTAAACATAAGAGTTATTAGCTATATATAAGTTTACATACGAATTTACATAAAACAACACATATTAAAAAAAGAATATGAACTTATAGCCAATAATTCACATGCTTAAAAACTCGGGAATTCATTATTGATATAGCTAAGTACTGTACACTTGTATTAAGGGAAGTAATACAACAAAGCTACTTAAATTTAAGGTTTTGTACTGAAAATGGTGGTTACTGCTAGTTTATCTGTACTAACTGCATAATTTAAATTACTAGGAAGTGCTTAAAGAGCAGTAGAACATGGTTCTACATGATTTACTTAGGTAGATCCAAGTATTGAGCCTACAAGCTGGTCCATCTGTTGTGTTAACTGCAAATGTAATAATAATCTAGGTATATATATGTCTTTTTTATGAGTAAAACTTATTTAGATAATTTAACATTTGTGAATTAACTTACCAAGTAATAAAATGGAAGTAAAATTACAATTCAATGTTGTAAAAAGAAATTTAAACATTTCAGAATTTTTCACAAAAAGTACTTTTCTTTGAATAGCCAAAACTATATGGAGTAGTTAAGTTGAGATCTATTCCTTAATATATGTTTTTGTACACATATGTATCTTTCTTTACTAGAAGTATCAACTCCCTGACTAATTTCGGACACCTTTATATTAAGCCCCAAAGTTGATGTTAATTTTGCAAATTTTGTGAAAATATTGACTTCTGGAAATTTTTAAAAATAAAAATAAATCCTTTTTTGGTTATTTTTTTATTTCACTCATAAATTTACAACCCATAGAGACTATTAGGAGTATTAAAACAGCTGTGATTGATGTAGAACTAAAACTTTTGAAAATGGTTGAGTCGTGAAAGTGGGAGGAATTGATGCAAGCTTCAAAATGGAGCCATGTTTAAGCCCTTGTAACTCAGAAACTCTTTCTTCCACAGCCTTTTAGCTTGCAAAATTGAAAAGCCCACCAGAAGTTGTATTGGCATGACAAATTTGAAGCTTCTACTCCTATTAGAAGACACTTTTCAAGGCCTCTCAAAATGAAGGCGTTGGCCAATCAATCCCAACATGGGCATTTTTTGTCGAAGGTGGGGGCCATTTAAGCGACCATAAAATTAAACATTTTTGACTGAGGAAGCTAAAATTTTAGATTTAAGCTATTGAATGGTGTATGAATCAACGCTGAAAATTTGAAGAAAATCGGAGATGGTCACCCGACCAACTTTCTGAAATCTGTGCCAGTTGAGCTGGAATGACTCTATAGTATTGTATCATATGCATAAGTATAGTATTATATCATATGCATAAGTATAGTATTGTATCATATGCATAAGTATAGTATTGTATCATATGCATCAGGGCTGCAGGCGCGGATCCAGGGGGGGGTCGAGGGGGTCCAGACCCCCCTTTGCTCACGGTGACCAACGATTTTTCGATTGCGTTTGTTTGCTCCTATATATGAAAAATAAGACCTGAAGACTTAAAATGGCTTAAGGTACATGTATCCCGGTTGCCACAAAATTAATTTCCTTAAAAAGAATAAAGAAAAAAAAGTTTATGTCCGCTCCTGAGACATTTCAGACCTGGCCTGGGTGTGTGAACAAGCAGGATTTTGATAACGGGAATATACTTCAAATCCATCTAAAGCTATCTTCAAATATGAAAATTTCCTACTGAGGGGGGGACCCCCCCCCCTCGGGCACCCCCCCTGGCACTCGCTTCACTCGCGCATCCTTGGCCTTCAGCCGAGGACATATCAGTAACGAGCCCCACCAAGACTGGACCCCCCTCTGCTTAAATTCCTGGATCCACCCCTGGGCTGTGGAGTTGGCACATAAAAAACAGAATCCGACTCCTCAATTTTTTGTCTATCCAACTCCGACTCCGAAGGTATATTAATTCTAAATCTGCTATGATGATAATTACACAAGAGGCATTTCATCACCACCACGTGAATCATCAGGCTACTTTTTAAACCCATAACCTGCAAAGTTTGAGTCTAATGGTTGTAGCGATGCCATTATGGCCTTTTTATTTTTTATTTATGAAAAAACAAAATTCATTGAGCATAAAACAAAACAAAAATTAAATTTAAGACTATGACAAAATAAAAATTTCATTAAATGCAATCAAAAATCTAAAAGTATTCCTGCAAAATTTATTAAACTAAGGGCAAGGGTGAAAATCTAAAATTTACGAATAACTTGTTCTTAGGAACAGAATTGCTTCTGCCAGATCCTCTTTCATTGAAGCCCTTAAATCTGATTTAATTATTTTCAGTGCGGAAAACAGTCTCTCCACACTGACCTGAGTGGGTGGCATGGCTGTTACTATCATAGCTGTATCTCTTAAAATCTCTGGATATGCGGGGATGACTTCTTGTATTGTCAGTTTAGATGAGCGATCATATTTTTCCACTTCTTTTAGGCCATCAAAAACATCTTGCTTAAATTTCATTAGTTTAACATCAAAAGGCTGCCTATGCATGTTTAAGCGGCGATGCGCTTTGCTTTTGAGCATTCAATTTTATCTAAATATTTTTGAAAGTCTAATTCTTCATCATTTGAAGAGGATGAGAGGGACTTACTACTAATATCTTCATCCTGTGGTTCAGGATTTTCAGGCAATAGCCCTTTTATGCGAATTGCAACCTCGCAGAGGGCCTCTTTTGCTTTAGCAATTTGTTCTTCGGTCAACAAAATTTGGTTCATTGGATCTATGTAGACAGCAGCTAATAAGATCTCATTTTCCAGTAGCAGACCCTCTCTTTTCTTCATTGAGGATACAATTCCATCAGCAATTAATCCTCCAGTTTGGGATAGACGAAATAATAAATTTTTCCATTCCCATAGGAATGTACCAGGAGTTAAATCCTCTTCTTGCAACTTTTTGGTGACAGTATAAGGGTGAGCAAGCAGAGCTTCTAATTGTGTAACCTCCCTCCATTGAATTTCAGTTAGTGAAATGTTGGGATTATCAATGTCTTCTAAGAAGGGTTTTAGATCAAGCAAACGCTTAATCATCATATATGTGCTCCCCCAGCATGTCACTTGGTCCAAAATAGCTCCCTTTCCTGCACATCTCTGGATAATAGCATCAATTTTAGAGGTCCTGGCTGCAGTGGCTACTTGCCTCAACTTGCCTATCAGAGTAGCTGCATGGCGATCTTTCAATCCATCTCTTATTGCTAGCTGCAATGTATGTACAACACAATGCATATGTTGGATTAGAAAGAGCTTAGATGCTTCTTCAACAATATCATCTAAAATTTCATCGCTCTGTGCTGTTTGAGAATCAGTTTCAGGAATGTCATCTTCATTAGCCACTTTTTCTTCATCAACTTTATTCAGCTTTTCTATAGTGCTTAGCATGTTTGAAGCATTATCTGTGACAATACATAGAATCTGCTCTTTCTTAATTACAAAGTTTTGTAAAACTTCCTCCACTAACTTCTGAAGATAGTCGCTGTCATGATGCGCTTTGGTGTCATTTACTCCCAATGTCCGAGTTACCATTTTATTGTTTTCATCAACAAATCTAGCATTGATGGCAAAATAGTTAACTTTATGATGTGTGGCTGCATCCATTTTAATAAACATGAAGCATCCCTTAAGAGTTCTTCGAAGTTCTTCCTTTTTATTTGTGGCTTCTTCAACTATAATTTTTCTGATACTTTGTCTTTCCAGAGAAACTCCAAGTTTCTTGGTCATTTCTCCATTTAGGCCTAGAAAGGCTGGTTGTGAAAATAAAGATAAGGCTACACCATTTCTTACCACCAGTTTGATGATGTGCTTCTTGAACTTTTCTGTGGTCATTGTTACGGTAACTTTGTCTGTAGTAAAGAATCTTGTAAGTGGTGCTTGTCATTCAGTAGATTTCTGATCTTTTGTTAACTTTGAAGTAGTTGGAAGGTTTTTATTACTATCTTTCTCAATGACAACTTCTAAAATTTTGGGATGGAAATGCTGCAAATGTCTTTTCAAATTTGATGCTCTGGTTGGTGCATTTTTATCAGAGCCAGTAAAACCACTGATTTTTGCTTCACATATTTTTTCACCATCATCATCATCTATCATACACTGACACACGAAATGTTTCCCATTTGTGGTTATTGTAAAATATTCAAAAACTGCAGACTTTGTTGGAAGTGTCTTTGCCATTGTGAAAGGGGTTTTAGACTTGAAAGTTAAAAACTTATGAAATTTAGAAAGAACTCTAAATTAAATAAGCATTAAAAATAAAAAATATTATCTGAAAAGAAAAAATTAATTAATGGCATTAGTGTCTGAAATGGAAAACATTGTGTTATTATTTAAGTGGTTTAACCACCATAGCTGCCAGTGATATCACACACAAAAACATATTTTATTAAAATTTATATTGAGGTCGGAGTCGGAGTCAGTACATTTTTACTGACTCCGACTCTGACTCCAGCAGCACCAAAATTGACTCCGACTCCACAGCCCTGATATGCATAAGTATAGTATTGTATCATATGCATAAGTATAGTATTGTATCATATGCATAAGTATAGTATTGTATCGTATGCATAAGTATAGTATTGTATCATATGCATAAGTATAGTATTGTATCGTATGCATAAGTATAGTATTGTATCGTATGCATAAGTATAGTATTGTATCGTATCATAAGTATAGTATTGTATCGTATGCACGAGTATAGTATTGTATCGTATGCACGAGTATAGTATCGTATCGTATGCACGAGTATAGTATCGTATTGTAGTGCACGAGTATAGTATCGTATTGTAGTGCACGAGTATAGTATCGTATTGTAGTGCACGAGTATAGTATCGTATTGTAGTGCACGAGTATAGTATCGTATTGTAGTGCACGAGTATAGTATCGTATTGTAGTGCACGAGTATAGTATCGTATTGTAGTGCACGAGTATAGTATCGTATTGTAGTGCACGAGTATAGTATCGTATTGTAGTGCACGAGTATATAGTATCGTATTGTAGTGCACGAGTATAGTATCGTATTGTAGTGCACGAGTATAGTATCGTATTGTAGTGCACGAGTATAGTATCGTATTGTAGTGCATAAGTATAGTATCGTATTGTAGTGCATAAGTATAGTATCGTATTGTAGTGCATAAGTATAGTATCGTATTGTAGTGCATAAGTATAGTATCGTATTGTAGTGCATAAGTATAGTATCGTATTGTAGTGCATAAGTATAGTATCGTATTGTAGTGCATAAGTATAGTATTGTATCATATATACTGCATATGTGAAAAAGTGTTAATAAGTCATTTTTTAGTATATACCACAATTTTTTAAAATTCATGCTGATATATCTTTGAATCTTAGCTCATGCAGATTGAAAAAAAGGGTAGTGAAATGTCCTCATCCTATCTCTGAATTTGTGCAGGTTGGGGGATCACTGTACTACCAAAGTAGCTTACATAAGTTAAGCTAAGAATGTACACTATTTACAATCTACAAACTCTCATTCATGAAAGTGTCCAAATTTTTCTTAAAATTAACTAATGAACTACTGTTTACCACATCATATGGGAAGTTGTTGTTATATATATTTTGGCTTAATGGAATATAAATCTTCCAGGACTTTGTGTTGTACTGAGTCATTTAGCTAATGGACTGTTTCTTCTGAAATAGAGAAATAACCTTTAAAATTTGTTTTGTTTTGTTCATGCAGTGTCAGTAAAATTACTTAAAAAAAAAATACTCTCTCCAAGGTCAACCTTGCTGTATGAAGTACAGGTAGGTCTCATTTTATGTGTGGGTTATGTTCCTGGAAAACAGTGCATAGCCACCCACATGGCTTGAAATTAAAACCCACCCACCCACCAATGGCAGGTAGATTTTGGGTTGGGTGGGTACAAATTCTAAGTTGTACTCCTGGTTGGCAGGTAGATTTTGAAAGACTGATTATTAAAAACTACCCTACAGTACACTAAAAAAATGAATGTATGTAATTCTCAGTTATTTTTCGCTTTGGTTCTGATATTTTTTTTCATTTTTCTAATCACTTTATTATTCCATTTCAGAATAATTGAGATGTGGAAGTATTATAAATTTTGGGCGTGTGGATTTTTTCCAGGCGGGTACATTTTACTGAGTACTTGCCCAGTTGGTGGGTGAGGGAAAAAGTTTATTTCGAGCCCTGCACCCAGGAAACATTATAATAAGTCAATTTAACCATGAAAATAGTCAAAGAGTAATAAGCAGGCATCATAATACTCGTAGAATCAATTTGACAAAATAAATAACTCATAAATTAATATTAATCCTAATTAATATTGTTATAATGTTTCAGACCAACAAAGACCCTAGGATCCACTCATGGCTGGTCTACTTAACTGTGTTCGTAATTGTGTATTGCGTATGTCCTCCGTGGTGGCGGAGGGGACCTACAATTTTACGTGGGTTCCAAACCATAAGAACATAGGAAATTTATGTAAAAACTGCCTTTGCATTGGCAACGACCAATTTTTACCAAACTAAATAATTATCAATTTAAAACTAATTAATTATCAATTTAAAACTAAAGATAGAATCTCTAGATCCAGAGGATCAAGTCATAATAGACTACTATCCACAAATATGTTACACTATATCTATTTATATCCAACCAAAATAAGTCATGATCCATATCGATTGCGGACCAAGTCAAAATTTACCACCATATACATTACAATATATATACTTAGGAGGAAAAGTGTAGGTGTGGCTGTAAAGACTGTACAGTAATGTAGAAATGTGTGTGCACCCATTTTGGGTCTCCCATTTAAAGGTGTTTGTGGGGCAAGTGAAGATCATGAATTTTTCAATACCTCACAGTACTATGGGGGGTACTGCTCAGCAGAGGAATCTCTCTGAATGGGGTGTGTAAGGACAGAGAGTATCCCCTAACCCAAGATGCTGCCTCCCTATATCCCACAACACTTGTGCTGAGCTGTGGGATCTATCCCCACAAAGCCTTAATTTTACTACCTTAAACTATACCCAATCTATCAACATATGCGTTTAATCGATTTTTAAACATGTTTATAGACGTGCTACTAATTACTTCTACCGGCAAACTATTCCAGCTATTTACTATTCTATGCGTAAAAAAGTTTTTGGCAACTGTTGTCTCGAACCTTCTACTTGTCAACTTACACCCATTATTTCTAGTCCTATTATATTGAGATATTTTGAAAAAGCTATCTCTATCTACGTTATCGAACCCATTCATAATTTTGAAAACCTGGATTAGATCACCCCTTAGCCTCCTAGTCTCGAGTGTAGTCAATTTTAACTCCTTAAGCCTATCCTCGTACAACTTTGACCTAAGCAACGGAATCATCTTAGTTGCTCGTCTTTGAACTCTTTCGGTTTTGTCTATATCTTTTTGCATATGCGGATTCCAAAATTGGATTACGTACTCCAAATGGGGTCTAACTAATGATTTATAAAGTGGGACTATAATATTGCGCGATTTATACTCAAAATTCCGAGCTATAAAACCTAACACTTTGTTCGCTTTATTGACTGCTGCTGTACTTTGTTTCGCTACCGGTACTTTTAAATCACCAGTGACTATAACTCCTAAATCTTTTTCCTGCTCTATGCTTGTTAACTCTTCCCCTGACATACTATACACAAAATTACCATTACGCGAACCTATATGCAAAATTTTGCACTTATCAACGTTAAATCTCATTTGCCATGTGACTGACCAATTAACGATTTTATTCAGATCTTCCTGGATTTTACCTCTATCTTCGTCATTAATTGCCCTACCACCCAGCTTCGTGTCATCCGCAAACTTTGAAACTGTACTGACTAGGCCGACATCTAAATCGTTAATATATATATAAGAAAAAGCAAGGGGCATAATACAGAACCCTGAGGAACGCCACTCGCTACATTAGCCCAACACGACTCCGCTCCATCAACGACCACCCTCTGTTTCCTACCTCGCAACCACTCTTCTAGCCAATTTATTACTACACCCCTGATTCCATGAACCTTAGTTTTTTCAATGAGTGTTTTGTGTGGCACAGTGTCAAATGCTTTTTGAAAATCTAAATACTGTACACTACATCAACCACCCGGTGTCTATCGTAAACATCCAACCATGCTTTGGAAAAATTCTAAAAGATTAGTTAAGCAAGATTGTTTCGCCTAAAACCATGCTGCGTATTTCTAACTAGTTTATGCAATTCTAAGTGTTCGACTATACAATCCCTAATTACTGATTCCAGTAGCTTACCTACAGCAGACGTTAAACTGATTGGCCTATAATTTCACGCTGCACCTTTATTGCTTTTCTTAAAGATAGGTGTTACGTTTGCTAACTTGAAATTATCTGGTCTGCACCCTTCAGAAATAGACGCATTAAAAATCTTTGTTAGTGGCACACCAATGCTATCTTTTAATTCTTTTAGTTGTATGGGATATATGGAATCCAGCCCTGGTGATTTACGCGTTTTCATTTTATCAATATAGCGCATTACCTCCCCTTCACTAACCACTATATTATCCAAAATATTACCATTATCAAAAGGTATTATGTCTATGACCGTAGGGATATTCGTTACATCTTCTATAGTAAAAACTGACGTAAAAAATTTGTTTAGCAAGGTAGCCATTTCCTTGTTTTCAGAAACTAGATCTCCATTTACATTTTTCAAAGGCCCCAAGACGCTTTTTACTGGATTTCTATTATTGACGTATTGAAAGAATCGCTTGGAGTTTTCTTTACCATCACGAGCTATGGAGATTTCAAATTCGCGCTTGGACTTTTTTATTACACTTTTCGCTTCACGCCTTAGAGATATGTAGTTGTTTCATAACCACAAATTGTCTTTATCGCACTTATGTTGCCTATAAGCCCTATCTCTACTCTTTATAATGTTTCGTACTCTAGAAGTAAACCACAAGGGCTTGTTGTTTACTTTCGCACACTTAATTTTGTACGGTACACATTCCTCATTTATAGTCCTAAATACTGTTTCAAATGATTCCCACATTAGTTTTGCATTGTGGTTCCCCATTACGTTTTCCCAATTGACGTGTGACAATTTATTTCGAAATTTACTAAAGTCTGCGTGCTGGAAGTTAGGAAATTTGGTCGAGTTAGCTGGTTTCAAGTGACTTACTGAGAGGACAAACTCTACCATATTGTGATCGCTATTGCTCAATGGTTCTATTACTTGAAGGTCAGTAATTAACCTATCATCTGTAGTTATTACTAAATCTAAAATACTGTCCAACCTCGTAGGTTCCCCAACCTTTTGAATAAGAAAGCTATCCTTGAGAAAATTAACTAAACGATTACCTTCTGCGTCTCCCTGCATTGTATCGTAATTTACGTTAGCACAATTAAAGTCACCCATAACTAAAGCCTGCTCACTACCGATTATTCGCTTTAGTTCATGATATAATGCTTCGTCCGTATCAGCTGTTTGATTAGAGGGCCTATATATAACCACAAGAAGAAGTTTGAAATCGTTCAATTTAAATTCTGCTATAGTCGAATCTATCGGTTCTGGAATTGTGTGCTTTACTCTATAACGTTCGCTATATTATCTTTGATATACAACAAAACCACCTCCTCGCCTACCTATTCTGTTTTTAACAAAAAGTCTATAACCTTTAATTTGATACTCCCCTACAAAGTCACGAGTTTCAGTGCTAAGCCACAATTCATTTATCGCAATTATATTATAGTCTTTACAAGCAATTAAAGAAAAAAATTTGTTTCTTTTATTTTGTAGGCTACGAGCATTTAAAGATAGAACCTTCAAATTGTTTGTAATTGCGACACCTTCGCGAGCGCAGTGGAAATTTATGGAATTTACGCTGGGACCGTTCGAGTTACGGCAGCCTGAAAAGAAGAGACAGTATTATGAAATAGTCTTCCTAAATGTGCAGCTCCAACGTCATTAAGATGAAGTCCATCTCCGAGGAACAAGTCCCTCCTGCCGTAGAAACTGTTCCAAAAATTCACAAAATGCACTCCTTCCTGTTGGCAAAGAGACTAGGTTATTGTTAATATTGGTCGCCTTGCTGTAGAAATTGTTACGATGGATAATTCGAGGACGTATACCTGTTAAAACAATCATTAGTTTTTTCCTTTAATCACACTAGTAAGTCCCTGTACCTAGCCAGCAGTTCTGATCTAGAAAGTCACTTTGATGAATAAACACCAAAAAATGCACACAGGAAAGAGAGTGAATATGTAGACAACTGATACAATGAGCAAACCAAACCAAGCAGCGTGGGAGTCAACACATGAATGGGCAGTCCAAGTGATGTGGAGTGGTCAAACAGGTTCCAAAAGGGGGAGGGAGTTAATAAGCACTTGCCCATGTTAAAACTTGTTCATTTGCATGGAGATTGTGGGTGGAGTGTATAATATTGGTTTATATAGTGCATGAAATGAATTCATTCCCTAAATAATTTAGTGTGTTTAGCGATTCCCCATAAGTGGTACTGTGTATAATGAGACCTACCTGCAACCTCATCTTGTGATACACTGTACGGTAGGGTGACAATAAAAATCGAAAGTTGGAGTTTTTTATTGCCCATTTGTTCAATGCTGCTACTACATGAGAAAACAATGTACTGTAAATATTAGGTCATTCAGATAATATTTAAGGGTGTCTCAAGTGAGGTAAATAATTCTCCTTATAACAAAAATTAATTATTCATTACCTAGTAAAAATAAATTAATATTTTTTTTAATTAATGTAAATAAACGTTAGTTTTAGTTCATAAGGTTTAAGTGCAGGCGTACTCCAATTGTAATAAGTAAATAATATATTTACTAAATATATTCCAGGGTGTCTTTCATTCAATTGTAGACCACCCATTAATTCTTGCTTTTCCTCAAGCCATACCCCTTTTTCAATGTACCAGGCTGAGACTTCCTATGATCCTCAACAACCTGCAAGAGATGTTAGCGCTGTTCTTTATTCTTCGTAATCTTTGTATTGAAGGCCTGGATCAAGGCAATTCCCCTCTCTGCCATGTCATTGACGACTTTTAGTCCTTCAACTATAGTCAAACCAGTCTTGAAATCTTCGTCGTCTGGCCAGGTCTCTGGTTCCTTGGACAAGAAACCATCATTAATTTTTAGAAGTTCAAAGAGAAGCTTTGATCCTTTCGAGGCAAAGTCCGAGAGCTGCTTTGTTGAAATGGAAGAAACAGCAGGTATTGGGCTCGCTTTGGAGGATCTTCAGCAGCTTCTTTTTGAGGATTGATCGAGCGATATTCTTTTTCGTCGTTGCATTGATACCTTTATCAAAGAGTGCGAGACCAATCAAGTACTCGCTGAGGTACCATAAGTGACGACCGAGGACACTAAGGCAGGATGCTGAGATCTTTTCATCGTGGTACTTTGCTAGGTCTTGAAGAAGCTTCAAATCATTCGCAGGAGCAGATGAAGGACTGCTGGCTGTGAACCACGCGCTGACATATAACTCCAGGGCAAAAAATACAAATCGTTTTAAGCCAGACATTTCATGAGTTGTAAGTCTGAACTGATGGGAAAGCAGCAGGATTTTTAATGAATAAATACTTTTGCCATCCAACGTGCTCGGTGAAGTGCTCCAGGTCGCCGAAACCTAAAGTTAGGTAAATTACCTCCAAGGATTGTAATCAACAACTCCAAGAATTCACGGTAATCATCCCTCGGCTGATGTTTTGTCAGATATAGATTCCAGCAGCGATCAGTTCTTCTCGATTCTCATTCAGATTCGATGGAAGGTCTGACAGGGTCTTGTACTTATCTTGGCAAATTGTATTCCACGTCTCTTTGAAGCGTGAGAATAGGAGGATATCTGGACCAGATGATGGTCCCATGCATTCCATGTACACCTTCTCAATGACAAGTTCTAGGATGTGATGGCGACATGCAAGGTATAAGAGTTGGCGGCCGAGTTTCTGCTCCAAAATTACGCATGCCCCAGACAAGTAACCAGTATTTGAAGCTGTAGTGTCGAAGCTCATAGCTGATACCTTTTTCTGACACATTCCATTCTTTGATATCTTAAAAGAATCGGGAGAGAACTTCTAAGCGTTGTTTTCAGTCAGGCAGTCGTATGCAAAAATGAACTTGAAGCACCAAAAGCTGATCATCCAAAGATTGATACACATCATATTATTTAACGCTTTATTTATGAAAATTTTAATTTAATGAAATAAATTAATCGATTTGCATAATCTATAGTATGAAATAAAGGAAACAATTCTATTAAATTATATAATACACTTGCATTCTCGAAACATTTTTGTTTTTGAAGCATTGTCGAAACTCGTTCATTCTTGAAATTTCTTCCGCGCGACAGTTTCATTCATGTGACTCGAGGCACCCCTAAATGCTTTCCGAATTCCATGAGATTTCATCTACGGTGTTTCCTCATAGGGTGGCAGCATTGGACAAATGGCTGGCAAGTTTTTTTGAATTTCAAAATTTATCCCTATAAGAAGTTGTCACCCTACTGTACGGTCTGTATAGTGATGCGAGTCACTTTTTATTGTCGTTTTTTTTTTTTTTTTTTCATTTTTTTTTGTTTAAAACGAAGATAGTCTATTTTTTTTTTTGTTTTTTATTGTTTTAAACTTATTCCATATTTTTCTTCCTTTAATCTAATAAGTATATTAGTATTACCTATAATTTACTATACTACCATGCTTATACGGTTATACCTAGTATATATAGTCATCTTTTAGAAAAACTGAATCACGCAAAAAGTATATAATAGAAAGGAAAAACAAACCCTCATTTTTTATATGTATATATATTTTTAACTAGAACATAAAACATTCTTCCTCGTTTCAAACAATATACATAATTGTGATTGGCAAGAGTACCAGTATATATATTCCAGATAGAAAAAAAAATATTCACCTTTTTTTAATCTTTTTGTTAACCTAATGTTGTTTAACCTTCATTTCCATGGAAGAATCATCACTAGATTGGGTAGAGCATATATGCTAGTTTCAATATCACAGGTACTGATATAATATACATAATAAAAAATACATAATACTGGTATAAAACAATATATATAATTGTGATTGGCAAGAATACCAGTATATATATATATATATATATATATATATATATATATATATATATATATATATATATATTCCAAATAGAAAAATAAAAAAAATAAAATATTCATCTCTTTCTTTAACCTTTGTGTTAACCTTTAGAATGCTGTTTAACTTTCATTATCTGATTCTATTTCCATTGAAGAATCATTATCACTAGATTGATTAGAGCATATAGTTTCAATATGACAGGTACTGGTACTTATTGCAGATTTGGATGTTGACGAAGCCAATGTAGCACCATGTTTTACTTCACTTTCTTGGAATTTTGCATTTTGGGATATAAATACTAGCTTTGCTGCTCTGTCTGTGCTTAATCGGTTTCTTTTGGCTGTATGGATATTACTGTATGTGCTAAATGATCTCGGAGGTAATGAAAGGGCGAAATAGAGGTGTATGAGTTTGTGTAGGTATATATGTGAGTATGCGTGCATATGTATCTGGAATTCTGGATGTATGCGTGTGTATGGGGTATATAATAGATATAAATATGTGTATATAAGTATTTATGTATATATTGGTATATATGTATATGGGTGTATGTGTATGTATATATATGGATGGTCTCGGGGGGGAAAATATGTCATCACTGGTCTAAAGGATAGTTAAGTGGGAGATTCAAAATCCGAGGCATGGATGGGAGAGTCCTGGAAAGGTTGGACAATGGGCAGTCAGCTCCCAGCCAGTGTTCTCGCAAGTTTAACGGATCTCAAGATACAAGACTTTCAGTGCAAGAAAAAGGCCAGTTTTTTTCTGTAAATAGGCTGAAAAGGACATTCTATACTGGTACCATATGGCCTATTTTATTATTTATTTATTTATTTTTATAATATATATCATTGCAAAAGTATACCTTATAATTAAATTGTCAATATCTATATTAATTATTAAAAAAAAAAAATAAAAATAAAAAATAAAAAAAATAAATAAAAATAAAATATGGACATAAAAAAAATGGTTTTTTAACATCACTAGGTCTGTACCTATAAAATATTGACCTTTAAATTTTCAAAAGATCATTCTGTGAGTTTATGATAGTTGTTGCATTTCAATTTTAAAAATAGTCAACTAAATAATCAAAGGTTTTTCAGATTATTCTTGACATTTTAATTTTGATTCAGTTTTAATGGTTAACAGGGCTTGATGAATTTCTTTGCATTTATTGATATAATAATTAAGGGCTTGACCTAGGTCACTCTTTAAGCTTAGCCTCTTGACATATCATAAGCATTATTTGTATTTTTAATCAACTGTAGTGAATAGTGATAGAACTATATCATTGGATTTATTACAGATTTGTGAGTATATGGTAAATAGGAGGTTTGAAGTACCATAAATACTGTAATGTACATAAAACATCCCTAAAAACAATTAAAAACAATCTGGCCACGTCAGAAATTCAAATAAAATGGATTGGATTAATTGTAATATATGTTGTCGTCAACCTGGTGATGAAAAAGACAGGATGTTTATGCTTTCCAGCTGTGGCCACATATATTGTGATCTCTGTCTGGCACAAGGTAAGCTAATTAATTTTAAATATTATTAATATATTGTTTTGCTTTGGAAATTTTATTTGTAGCAGTATCAGAATTAACTAGTAGTATACAGTAGTTTCCTTCCTCTTGAACCTTATAAAGTTTTGATACCAAGCTATCAACACCATAATAACCTTAATTAATTTCTCTTAGTTTTAATTATGTATTTTGTTTACTGTAATTACTGGAATTTTAACTTTATATTTCATATTTCTTTTCTAGCTGAGTCGAGAGATAAGTGTAAAGTTTGTTCAGCTCAGTGTCAACTTATTCAGTTATCATCAAAGGTACTGTTCTGTAGGTGATAATGAAAAAAAATAGCTTCAAAATTTAATTTACCTCTGATAACACTGCAAGACAAAATTACAAACTTTTTCTGTCCTTTAAAGTTTAAATGAAATGAAATGACTTTTAGAAATTTGGATGCACTGTTCAATCTGTTCAAATCTGATGCCAGAATACCTACAATATATCACCCACCATTTTGAAGGGACGTGTAATGAAAGTCTTATATACAGATTAGAATATATTGAATACCTCAACATAATTATTACAAGAACAGAACAACAACTAAAATCTTTTTGCTGATGTTTTTCATATGTACATACTCTCGGGAGTTTCCTTAACCCTTTCGCGCTGGTATTTTTTAAGTGTGTATCCTTGAGCTCTTGAATGGGGATGTACCACATACATCCTCAGCGCGAAAGGACTAATGAGAAACCAGCAATATTCAGCCAATATACTGGAATTCCACCTTCCCTGGAACTGTGTTTGATATAATTTGGATAATTTTTGTGAAACATTAATGTAGTTTTCTGGAAAAATGGTGGGTGTTAGAGAAAAAATAATAACATTCATAATTAGTGCATCAAAATACGTATAAATCAGCAGAATTTGTGCAAAGGACAGAAATTGTGTTGTGCAGTGTAATAGGTTCACATAGACAGCTCCTTAGCTTCCTTATTTCATACTTTTCAGCTGATATTAATCCTTTCAGTAAAACAAAATGTCTTGCTAAATAACATTGTGAATTTCTTTTGTGATTTATAGATAGGAACTCTGTTCCTGTTATATGAGCTTAGCCTAATTTACACTTAATAAATAGTGAGGTAAAATTCCAGAATCTAGATGCAGTTTAGAAACAGTCAACATTTACTAACCTAGCCTAGCCCAGCTTAGCCTAAATTAACTAACCTACCTATGTTATTACTAAGTTATTATGGACTTTGTCTCTGAACTGCATCTGGATTCTGGAAATTTGCCAAATAGTATAACTATTGGCCACTGGAGTGCCTTGATTTGATTAACTGTATGATGTAGACTCTTCAGAGAGACTCCAAAGCAAAAATATAACTGTGAAGTATTAAATGAAATGTTTTAAGAAAAGTATCATTCTTTATCCCACACGTTCCTAATTCATAAACATTATTAATTTGCAGATGAAGCCTGATGCTGAAATATTTTTTCAAGAGCCTGCAGAGCTTTTAAAGAAGCAAAATATGCAAATGAATCGTTTGTTGGAATTCCAAAAAGAACATAGGATTAGGCTTGTCTCATTTCACAGAAAAGTGGTAGCTATAGGAAGTTTTTTTTAAATTCTGCATTGTTTTGGATCTATATAACACTGGCCTACAGCCAAAATGCTTCGGAACTAAAAGTAGTCAATCTTTACTAATTTTGGGTCACTGAATACGAAAATGATGCCTAAAATTGCCAGTTGGCTCTATTTATAAAGATATCAGGCAACCCTGCACTCTACTAACTGGACTGCATCTGTTGGGTAATATGTAGATGCCTGTGACACATCGACGCATTGACTCTATTGCGCATGCGTGGTTATATTTTTTTATTTTAATAAATTAATGTAAATATATACATATATATACAATAAAATGTATTTTAAATTTATCTATTACATTATGTATTTATAAATTATACACTGGGGAACACAACTTTTGGTGACTTAGATGTTAGACCTGTTTCTGGGTATATTGAGGTCGCTGATTCTAAAAATGACATTAGTTTTTCTCCATCAGCTCTGCTTATCAAGATATGATATATATCTATATATATTTCTATATAATGTATATAATATTATATAATTGCTGACTGGCAATCACTGTTGTTGTCAATTGAATGCAAAAGTATGATGAATGTCAGCAAAAATAGTGTATTAACATCAAACAAGCATAAGGCACGAAAAATATTTCTTAAATTCAAACAAGCTTGAGACACAAATGGCAAAAAAAGTTCTTTCATTGAGACATCTCACATAAACCGCGTTTCTGAGATTTCTTGCAATGAGATGTGCCAGGACATTCGCGTTGGATGCTCCAGCAGTAATCTGCCATCATGTGAGTATCCCATCGTCCGCGGTACCGTTCTTCCATGGTCCTTAGTTCTTGGTGAAATTGTTCACCCTGTTCCTCGCTTAGATCACCGAGGTTATCTGGGAAACGATCCAAATGACTGTGGAGGTAATACAGTTTGATGCTCATTTTACAGCCAAGTTTACAAAAAGAAGAGAGCATATTCTCCACTAGTTCACCGTAGTTATCGGCCTTATAGTTCCCAAGGAAATTCTTCACAACCATACTAAACAATGATCACGCACGTGCCTCAATGTTGTCCATTGAATCTTGGAAACGTGGGTCTTTCATGAGTTCCCGGATTTGCGGTCCATCGAAAATACCTGCCTTCAGCTTTCCCATGCTCAGTGCAGGAAATTTTCTACATATGTAGCCAAAACACGTCCCATCTCTGTTCAAAGCCTTTATAAATTGTTTCATCAAACCTAGTTTGATGTGCAGTGGTGGCAATATGATCCTTTCTCTGTCAACCAAAGCTTCTTTGATGATATTTTTTTCTCCAACCACCATGTTTTCTCTCAGAGGCCACTGTCTTCTCACCCAGTGTTCATCTTTAGCTCTACTGTCCCAGAGACATATAAAGCACGGGTACTTGGTGTACCCACTCTGCTGGCCCAGGAGAAAATTCACCATCTTCAGATCCACACAGATCACCCATTGGTGGTCTCGGTATGATATCTTTTCTAGGACTAGGGCGACTGTCCCGTGCTCTTCTCTCATACCGACTGAGTGACCAATTGGGATTGATCTGTATCTGTTGCCGTTGTGTAGAAGAACACATTTTAGGCTCCGTTTGGAGCTATCTATGAATAACCGCCATTCACTTGGTGTGTATTCCGATATGCCCATTTTCATCAGCAATCCGCGCACATTGTTGCAGAAAACTAAATCGTTCTCTTTTGAGAAGAAGGGCAGTAAATCCTTTTCTCTGTCGTGATATAATGTGATTTTGATTCCCAGCAGCAGTAAATTTTTTTCTCCCAGCCTGGAAGCTAACAATTCAGACGATTTCTTCGAAAGACTTAAGTCCCTTATGAGGTCATTTAATTCGTGTTGACTAAAACCTTCTGCAACTGATGACAGTCCTTCGAAATCACTGTCATTTTGCCCACATATGCTTTCTTTGTCAGTAGCAGATTCATCATCTTCTTGAGGGAGCTCTGGAAGATGGCTGAATGATGGGACAGGTATCTCATCTGAATGTGAAACAGGCCATCTAGCTGAGTCTATGTCAGGATACGTCCATTTACTCCAGTTACGTCCATTGATGCCCTTTATATTCACCAAACAAAAGTAACAGTCATCACTGTGGTTTCTCTGTTCTCTCCATACCATTGGTATACCAAATTTCAGGCACCTCTTTCCATTGGTCCATTGCCGCAGATGCTCCGTACACGTTTTACACACAACATGAGGAGCCCATGGCTTATCTTGGTCCCCTAGTTGTACTTTGAAATAGGCAAAATAAGCTTTTTCACAAAATCAGTAATAGTTTTTCTCTGTTCAATGAACGTGTACTCTCCGCAGATAAAACAAAACACATCTGGATGATTTAAACACTTTCTTCATGATGAAGCCATGTCAACACCTGTAACAGGAAAGAATTCACGTTAGTACATGTACAATACACATGCAAAACAGCAACATCAGCAAAATCATAGCTACAATTTAATTATACAGATGCATTTAGATTTACGAGCAACTCATAATACCGTTCCAGAAGGGTAATAAAGTAGGTAATGACGTATGCAATATCTCAAAAACTAGAGGTGCTAGAACAAAATGGATGATATTTTCTGAATCAGTGGCATGAAAATATCCAGAATAAGATCTAAAATCTCAGGCACCAAGCAAAAAAATGTTTTTTGTTCCCCAGTGTTATTTATTAAAAAATAGATTGGATCATTTTAACATATTGCTTCCTATAATGTTTTTGATATTAATATAAATGGAATACTAACCTAACTTAACCTTACCTAATTTAAAATTATTAAAATGCAATGTAATTACATTAATTTATTAAAATAAAAAAAAATATAACTGTGCATGCGCAGTAGAGTCAAGGCGTCGATGTGTCACAGGCATCTACATATTATGCCACAGCATCAGTTCATTCGCGGAAGTCATACAGTGCACCCTTGTTGAACTCTTTTTAGTGTTTGCTTTTGAAACTGAATTTTTTTCAGCCTAATTTGAACAAAGATGCCTCGTAATTGCATGAACAGTGTAGATAACTTCTGTTATGTTTGTGGAGAATTGACTTTTGCATCACAAAAGCATGCTATAACCACCGTCATTAGGAAAGCCTATCATTTTTTTGGCTGTAAGATTGGAGATCAGGACAAGAGCTGGGCCCCACACATATGCTGCAATACTTGTGCAACAAACTTTCGCCAGTGGTTGAATCGGAAAAGGGAATCTATCCCTTTTGCAGTGCCAGTGGTGTGGAGGGAACCAACAGATCATGTCAGCAATTGTTACTTCTGCATGGTGCCTCCAGTCAAGAAAGGTATTTGCAAGAAGAAAAAGTAGATTTTACAATATCCAAAAATAATTTCTGCTATACGCCCGGTACCTCACAGCGAAGGACTACCCATTCCTGAGCCCCCACACTCATTCTCCCTGGAGTCAGAGAACGAGGAGAATGAAGGAACCTCCAAAACTTGAGCCTTCAACTTCACAAGACCCTGAATTTGTTTATAACTTGACATCTTCTAAACCGCACATGATAACTCAGAATGAATTAAACAACCTTGTCAGAGATTTAGAACTGCCAAAGAGTAAGGCAGAGCTGTTGGGCTCCAGATTGCAGCAGTGGAATCTCCTCACTGAAAATGTTAGTGTGTGTATGTTTCGTGACTGTCAAAAAGATTTTGTCCCATTCTTCATCATGGAAGGTGACCTTGTAGCTTGCAATGACAGCAATGGTCTGATGGCAGCTCTCAACATTATTCACAATCCTGATGAGTGGAGACTGTTCATTGATTCATCAAAGTTGAGTCTAAAAGCTGTTTTGTTGCATGTTGGCAACATATTGCCATCAATTCCAGTTGGTCATACAGTCCACATGAAGGAAACATATGACAACATGAAGCAACTTTTGAACTGCATAAACTATGACAAACATCAGTGGCAGGTTTTTGGTGACTTGAAAGTTGTTGCTATCGTGCTTGGACTGCAGCCGGGCTACACTAAGTATTGCTGTTTTCTGTGTGAATGGGATAGTTGGGCTAGGACTTCTCATTACATCAAAAAGGATTGGCCACTCCAACACTCATTGGAACCTGGAACAAAAAATGTTCAGTATCCTCCACTTGTAGAATCGAGCAAGATTTTGTTACCACCCTTACACATCAAACTGGGTGTCAGTGAAGCAAAAATCAAGGAGGGTGTATTTGTTGGTCCACAGATCTGCGAGCTTCTTAAGATAAGGAGTTCAACTGTATCCAAGGTAGTGAGGAGAAGACAGCGTGGAATGCTTTCCAGTTAGTAGCAACCAGTTTTCTCGGAAATACCAAAGCTGACAATTACAGGGAGCTGGTGGAAAACCTGCTGTTGTCCTATCAAAAAATGGGCTGCAGTATGTCTTTAAAGATACATTTCATACATTCGCACCTGGAATTTTTTCCAGCCAACTGCGGAGCAATCAGCGATGAACATGGTGAACGTTTCCAGCAGGATATTTCAGTGATGGAGAAACGCTACCAGGGGAAATGGAGTCCATCATTGTTAGCAGACTACTGCTGGATAATAACAAGAGATGCTCCAGAAGTTGAATACAAGAGACAAGCGAAGAAGTGACAGGTTGAATCAATATAAGTGACTGCATTATACAGGTATGTTACTAATATATGGTATACATATACGCAAAATGTGTAACTTAAATTTTTTTGGAAACTGTAGCCAATCGACTGTTTTTATGGTCATATTCGTTTTCAGCACCCCAAAATCCATAATAGGAAATACATTTTATCTCTGAAGCACAAACTTTTTCAAAATTTGTAGACCAGTGTAATTATTCATGACAATTGCAGAAACTGCTGTACAAAATCCCAACATTAAGCATGTTTTAAATTTTATAAGCTTATGCACAGGTGCCCATTTATCTCTCAGCTGTACAGGAACTGGGGATCTGCAGCTGGAGGTGTACCTATGGGTTGAGCAAAGTGATGAGGCTCTGCAGGTTTCGCCTGGAAATTTTTGCATTTTAAGAAGTAATTTCATTCAGTCCAGTAGACTTTTTGACACTGTTTGAACCATTTTTGATGTCCAATAAAGAGATTTTTACCAGCTGTCAAGTGCAACATGAAATAGAATGCATTGTCATTCATTATTAATTTGATAGTGTTATACATGGTTAATTGGCCACAATGAATGCATTAATCTCAAATAGGAAAATAGCACAAAATGTATAAATAGGCTAACACTTTAGCTAAAGTTGGCAGTAGGCAAAGTGACTAAGCATAGTTGGGAAATTCTTGCTAATATCAACAGTATTTCTAAGTATGGTACGAAGAACATGTCCAAGATAGTTGGAATAAAGTTACCATACCATGGAGCAGGGTGGATTGGTTTAAGCCATGTATTTTTTTGGTTTTCTGATGGAGAATTTTTTTTTTTTTTTTTCGTACATGTATTTGCTTTTTATTCTTAGTTTTAATAATATTTTAATGCTCAGTATGAATGTAAATCAATGATGATAATTTCATACATGAAACCTAATATTGTGCTTATTTTTTAATTATGTCTGTCACACTGTCAACAATCAACATCATAAAAAAGAAATGTGTGTACTTTCAGCTAAGGTATTTTATTATTTTTCAATGGAAATCCTGACAATAAAGATTGTCCCAACTAGGGGTGCACTGATATATCGGCTATTTGGCCGATACCGATATATCTGTATTGGTCAGAGGTATATCGGCCAATATTATATTATTCTTGCCGAGTGTGAAACTATTGAAGTAAGTACATTAGTTATTATTCTTAATGATTGATAAGGCCTGAAGATCTGAAGGAGGGTGAAAAATAAAAAAAAGTTGAAACTCATTTTATTAAATTAAATTATCATTTTTATCAAAACATCATAATTGCATAATTTGATAATTTCAAATTAAAAAAAAAGGCTCCTTTTGCTTTACTCTTCAATTAAAAAACAAATACCAAAAACTGAGAAGTACATTTCTAAAAAGTAAAAACTATTAAGTGAAATTATATAATTTGAGATTTGAATGGCAGAACATCAACTGCTCTCCATGTTCTGGAGTAAGCTTATTTCTAGCAGGCCCATAAATATTACCTCCAGTACTAAAACATCTTTCACTGTATTACTGATGATGTGGAGCACTCGAATACTGTTTGGCTAACATTGGTAATGTGCCTGTTGTTGTGTTCTGGTAATTTTTCCACCATTCGAAGGGGCACATGTTACAAGCAAGATCTGGTAGGCTTAGGTATGTCTCAATTTCATTTAAGCATTTTTTCGTGTTTCCTGTTGTTTCAGTTGAACTAGAGAAATATTTTTAGAGTGCTTTCTTTTTCTCGAGCTTGAACACCCAGGTTTAACAGAATCTGATTCCATTGCTGATGCTTCTTGCTCTTGAACGAGCTTTTCACGTTTCTGACTCTTGTCAAAGAATGCCCAAATATCTTTGATTTTTTTAGCCTTTGGTGAAGAAGTTGATGAGCTTGAACTGCCCTTCCCCTCTGTCCCACTACTTTCATTTTCTGACTCCTCTCAAGTCTCCTTCTTGGCCAGTGCATTCGTTTCAATTCAAGTTCAAGAGTGAAACAAAAGATTCCCAGAGTAGTCTTTTTGATTCTTCTTTTTCAACATTGCTCATTAAGAATTTCATTTTGAATCGAGGATCCAGCACTGTTGCCAGAATCAATTTTTTGTTAGTTGTGTAGGCACTGAATCTTTGTTTGAATGTTGTTTTCAAATCACCAAGTTTGGTTTTAATTCCACTGACATTTTGAACAGCATAATCAAGATAATTTTCCATCACTCTGATAAAAGGTATTATCAGAGAAGCTACTGCTGTTTTGCTACTCATTTCTTTTGTGATATCTTCAAAGTATTTCAAAACCATCACTAATGTTTCAGCTAATTCCCATTGATTATCATCCAAACATTTGCGTTTCTTTGATGCACAAAATAAGATGACTGCTCTCTTTTGTTCAACCAAACGCTCTAGCATATAGTAAGTAGAGTTCCATCTGGTTTGAACATCCTGGATCAATGAGTGTGTTGGTAATTTGAGCTGATTCTGAAACACACTTAATAATTCCCTTGATGCACTGGAATGGTTAAAATATCCCACAATGTCTCTTGCAATAGCCAGAATGTTAGTGATACTTCTTTGCTGTTTAAAAAGTTTGTCCTGTATGCATAGTTGCAAAATGTGGATAGCACAGCCCAGATGAGATTCCTCCAGTAAACTTGAACTAGCTGCCAATTTCATATTGCTAGCATTATCTGTAACTACAGTGCCCGCGAAAAGTATCCGATCACCCTTGAAATTTGTATTTTTTACATAAAAAACAATGTTTAAATGTATACTAACCTTATATTAGTATTTTGTCATCTGTCCTTTGGTTTGGATGACTTGTTCTAGACGTTTTGGCATGGATTTAATCAAGTTTTGACAAACTTCCACTGATATTTCCTTGCACCATACCTTTTTGATGTCCTCTTGTAATTTTTCGACTGAGCCAGTGTCGTGGCATTCAACCTTATTTTTTATTATTAGCCACAGATTTTCTATCGGATTGAGATCTGGACTATTACCAGGCCAATCCAAAATATCAAATTTATTGTCAGTAATCCATTTTGTCACTATTTTGGCCCTGTGACATGGTGCACCATCATGCATGTATGTTTTTGTCCTTTGGATTGCCATTGCCATTGGAAGTTTATCCTGTAGCATTGCTAAATACCGTGCACCATTCATAGTTGTGTTCTTCGGAAGAAAATATAAGTTTCCACGCCCATAGTAACCGAAACAACCCCAAACCATCACACTTGGAGGGTGTTTCATTGTCTTTAGGGTCCATCCTATTTGAGCCAATAGGCCGCGAACCTTTTTTGGACAACTTCTGAATGTCAAAAATGTCGATTCATCGCTAAATAAAACCTTCTTCCAGTCATCAACAGTCCAATGAATGTATTTTTTACAAAATGCGACATTTTTTTTACGCATTTTTTCATTAATGAACGGTTTCTTAGCAGCATGGCGAGATGGTAATCCGAGTTCTTTTTGGAGCCGCTCCTGGATAGTTCATTCAGAAACACCAGATAACAAATTATTCATATTAAATTTTATTTCTTTCGCAGTTATTGTTGGGTTTTTCAATACTAACGTTTCATAAGTTTGTCTGTTCGCGAATTTGTTTTTCTCGTCTGCCAGATCGTTTTTTAGGGACTGGCGTGGTTAGGCCACCATTGTTCTTAGCCCATGAAACCCATAAATTAACGGTACTTTGGGATATGTTTAATTCCTTAGCTATCTGTCTCTGTGATTTCCCACATGCATGCAAAGCAACAATAGCACCTCGACAATCACTCTTAAGTTGTTTTTTAGCACACATTATATATAAATTTTATTACACCACTTTCTGTAAAAAAAAAAAAATATCAATAAATTTACACAAACAGTGAAATCTGACAAATTTGAGACACAGCCACCCGCAACGAAGGCTACCAGAACACTAATTTGAGAATGCGTTTGGATAGCTCTCATATCAGCGAGCAACCTCAAAGTTACCAGATGTCGCTAGAACAAATAGAAAGTGAATTACGTGTCTCTGAATATCAAGGGAAAATATTGTATTTTCTTGAGTGATCGGATACTTTTCGCGGGCACTGTAACATGTATACCTTAGTAATATTGATTTCAAATTCTATTAAGGATTCTTGGAAAAATTGACATATTCTTTCGCCAGTGTGCGATCCTGGGAAATTTGAAACTTTGAGAACTGTTATTTTCATATCAAATGTAGGAGAAACCCAGTGGGCAGTTAAACTTATAAACAGATACATGCCATGAGTTGCTGTCTATATATCAGATGTTAAACTTAAGTATTGTGTAACATGTAGTTGGCCTTTGAGCTTGATTTTTACTCAATCGTAAATCATGGGAACAATGTTTTCAGAAAAGTACTCCCTGGAAGGAATGTTATATCTTGGTTCCAAATGGTTTAGGATTCTCCAGAAACCCAAATCTTCTACCACTGAATATGGCTGGAGATCAGTAGCCATCATTTCACCAATGAGGTAGTGCAATTTCACAGCCCTAGGATCATTTATTTTCCATTCAAGCTTCTTTTCCAGAACCTCTTTCAATGTTTGTTGTTTAACACATGTGCCAACCTCTGAGGTTTCCTCACTACTTGCGGATGACTTTATTTGATTTGTTTCAATATTGGGTGCAATTTCAGATTTAGAACTGCTACTGCACTGGATTTGCTCTTCCACCTTTCTACCAAATAGACTTACGGATGGCATATCTATTTTATCTGATCTGTCACCCTTAGCAAGATTTTCTACTTTACAGAAAATTGCTGGATGTTTAATTTTCAAATGATTCTTTAGATTTGATGTCATTTTTTTTTAATGTTACTTCCTCTTGATACAGAAGTACCACACACCTGGCACTTTGCTTTGCTAGAATCAACTAGAACTTCAAAATAAGCCCAAAGAGGACTGGACATTGATTTTGACATGATAAAAATATTCAAAACTTCAAAAGACAAAAATCAAAATTTATGCATGCTATTTATAATGACAAATCATTTAAAATTATCTTATCATTTATCATTTTATCCTATGAATATTTATTATTTATTTATCAAAGTCTGAAAAAAAAAAAAAAAAAAGTAATTAATACCTATTGCACTTATTTAAAATGTATCATGCATTCCTTAATATAGTAATGTTTATACTGTATAGTAAATCTAAAGTTAGAATTGAAGTTTATATAGTTAATTATTAATTTTTTATTATATTATTTATTATATTGGATAATATCACTCTTAGGAAGTCCGAAGTAAAAACTCTAAATTGCCAGAGTGCACATTTAGTGATAAATAAAAATATGAATTGAAATTAATTTAATAAAACAACTATTTTTCTAGTTTAGTTAAATTAGATTAGGTAAAGATATATCGGTATATCGGCTTCTGCCCGATACTGATATATCGGTATCGGCCAAATTTGTATATTGGTGCACCCCTAGTCCCAACCACTATTAAAGTATCAATTACACAGAAAAATGAGAAATTTAGTTTACCATTGCACCAAATAGGGTTGGTTGATATTTTACTAAATAATTTTTATTTACCTATATAATTTACATTCCTAGTCACCACATTTGACATGTTTTGCTTGTATGAACAATAGATTATGGTATATCTGAAATCTGAATAGTGTTAAAGGAATTGTTTTCACTATTATCGCTATTTAGAAGAAAATAATAAACAAGTGTTTTATAATTTTGAGTGTAAACATAGGTAGTTTCTTTCTTGTAAAAGTTAGTACAATGCTTAAATAAAATAATATGAAAGAAAAATAATTTTACAATCAAACACTAACGAACCAAAAAAAACATTAAAACAAATAAACCATTTTTTTTTTTTTAAACAATGATTTTTAGTTTTTTAAAATAATGATGATTGTTTTCCACCCTGCCATGGAGTACAATTACAAGTATAAGTTAAATTATACTAAGTCTCTGCTAATTTGTGATCCTTGGGCCTCTGGCCTAATTGAATTACTGAAAATCATGATGGCACAGAAAATCACAAAATAGCAGGGGTTTAGTTATAATTCTAACTTGTACTTGTAATTGTACTCCATGGTATGGTAACTTTATTCCACTGTCTTGGAATGCAATAAGGTAGATAGGGGCAAAGCTACCCTTTAAGGTTTAGATAATAATGCAGTGTTGGACCACAGTCATGTTGTATTTGACAATTAAAGCTATCTTGGACAATTGTCTTCCATTGACTATATAACTTGAAACAATTATTTCAAAATTGCATTTGTCTTTATATGCAAAAATTAAGATTTCAAAAAGCTAAGATCATGCCTGGCCTGAAATTGTACATGATCATGGTGGTTTGTACAGGACCAGGTTCCTGCATTCCTGGTAAATGGGCACCCTACTTACGTGGCTACTTCAGTATTATTACTTTTGTTATTAGTGAATGGTCATTTTATTTACCAGTAGTCTTCTCTAGGACATAGCATATTTTAGTTAAGAAGAATAACTGTGCATGTTGGCTAGAATTTCTTTTTATTGTATTATAATTTTGTTTATCAGCTTGTGAAATATAAAGAACTGGAGCGAAAGTACAGATTGGCTACAGAAAGGATGCAACAACTCGAAAAGTAAGGGTTTTTTACTGTATTTATGATAGGTAAGGTCATTCACACTATAGAAGTTGATTATGCGCAAAATTATTTTCTGCTTCTAATAATGACTTGCATTAGAAGTATTATCTGTTGTATAGGGAAAATTCCAAATTGAAGGAAATAGTCACTTCTGGGGTTGGAGGAGGGGGAGAATACGGGGTGATGGGAGGAAGTGTGACGCCCCACGATTCTTATCAGAGGGCAATCAATGCTTCTGCTATGAGGAATTCCCCTCAGGTGAGAACAGTTTTACCTTTTACATTTGATTAAGGTGTCTCCCGTAATTTAGGGCTCTAAAACCCACGTTTGTATTATTGTGTGTATTGAGAATCCTTCTGCAGTAAAACTGAACATCTGAAGCAGTTCCTGCATTGATAAAATTATATCAGGTTCCATTGAAGTGAATTCTTAGGAATTAGGACCTATTTAAAATTAATAAATATACTATTTTTTTTTATGCAGGAAAGGGGAGTCAAGGGTGAATGCCCGCAAAAATTCACTTCACCCATAGAGGAAGAAGAGAGCTAAAATCAAGATCCGAGGTTTTTGAGATCCTGGACACTGCATTTGAGAGATTGGAGGTCACAGACAGGGGGAAAGATGGATTGAGGAAGATTGTTCCAGAGTTGACCAATTGAGTGAATGAAAGATTGAGAATACTGATTAATCCTTGCATTAGAGAGTTGGACAGAAAAGGAACGAGAATGTGTTGAAAGTCAGGTACTGCGTGCTCTCATTAAAGGAGGAGGCACGCAGTTAGAGGGTTCAGCAAAGCAGTGTCCATTATAATAGCGACAGTAAAGAGAGAGTGAGGCAACATTCCTGCTAAAAGAGAGGGGTTGATGAGATGAAAAGCCTTTGATTCCCTCCAATCAAGTTGAGCTATGTGGGTTGAGCCACCCCACACGTAAGAGCATACTCCATACAGGGGAGGAACAAGACCCTTGTACAGAGGCAGCAACTAAATTGGGGTGAAGAAACTGAGGAGCTGGTACAGCAGACCTAACCTCTTAGAAGCTGTATATATATATATATATATATGTGATCATTCCAGGAAAAGTCACGAGAAAAGGAAACCAAGAATGTTAAGAGAAGAGGAAAGATTGAGTTGTGTTGTTGTTGAAGGTTAGGGGATAGTCATGTGGAAGATTATGACAAGTAGAGAGTTGAAGGAGCAGTTTTTGAGGCATTGAAAGCCACAAGGTTTTCTCTGCCCCAATTAGAGATAGAAGAAAGATCAGAGGTCAAGTGTACCATAGCCATCCGACATGAAGCATAGAGTGACTGTTGGGAAGGGTGTGGAGAAGTGAAGAGTGGAATCATTGGGATGGGAGTGAATAGGACAGGAAGTGCGAATTAAAAGATCATTAATAAATAAAAGGAAAAGAGTGGGTGACAGGACGGAGCCCTGAGGAACACCACTATTAATAGCTTCAGAAGAACAGTGGCCATCTACAACCACAGCTATAGATTGGCCAGAAAGGAAATTAGAGCTGAAGGTACAGATAGAAGGATAGAACTGAAGGAGGGCAGTTTGGAAATTAAAGATTTGTGCCAGTCTCTATCAAAAGCTTTTGATATGTCTAGTGCAGGGTTTCTCAACCTTTTTTTCCCTATCGCCCCCTTTTGGTTATTTTTTAAAGCAATCGTCCCCCAAAAAATTCTTAATGAAACTAAAATGACATTTTACTTACGTTGTTTATTCAATGTGACCCTTGTGCTTGATGCTTTGCTGCTAGATTCTCAATATTTGGATTGATATTTGTGAGTTTTAGTCTTATGTCTCCTCGCATGCATATATCAGTTCTACTTCTTTCCTTTGTCAATATTTTATTGACTGCACTAAAGCCACATTCAACCAAATATGAAGTTGGAAAGCACAACAGTACTTTAGCCATTTCAGACCACATGTTTGGATAGAGCTGTTTAGTTGTATTTGAAAGCCACAATTCAGTCATTCCAGCTTTTTCAAATTTGTATTTGCATTCATCATTGCATTTTAGTTCAATAAGTTCCTCTTGGATGTTTTCACTGACAGATTCTATATCACAGTCAAAAGGATCCAGCATCCATGGCTTGACTTCAAAAGAAAATAAATCTGAAAATTGGCTATTCAGTTCTTCTTTCAATGACAATAAATATTCTGCATAATTTTTAAGAGCTTGATCTGAGAGATGTCCAATTATTTCTGTTAACTCAGGCATGCTGTTGAAGTGCTTCTTCTGTAAACTGGTTCGAAAAATACCTAATTTTTCAGTAAAAGCTTTCAGAACACTTTTACAGTCTAGCAACGTACATAATTTGCCTTGAAGCTGAAGTGAAACTTCATTCTTTCGAAAAATCCAAGCCAAAAAGTAGATGTCACATTTGTGAGTCTTTATTTCCTCTGCCAAATCTACCTCCCCTTCACTTTCCAAGAAACTAACTATTGTATCAAATAGGCTTACAAATCTGGCTAGGCAGTTTCCTTTTGAAAGCCATCGAACTTCCGTGTGCAAAATAAGTCTAATGTGCTGCTCTTCGTTATCACTGCAAAACTTCCGGAAAAAGTCGTCATACTTGCTGTGAGATTTAATTTTATTAACTGTTTTAATAACTATTGCCAATGATTCATGAAGAACTGGACTAATATTTTTGGCCACTAAATGATGGCAGTGTGTGTGACAATGCACTGTAAGAATCGAAGGACATACATTTTTTAAGTGGGCAATAAATCCCTTATGTTTTCCCACCATGGATGGAGCACCATCAGTTGCGCAGGATACTAAGTTTTCAAAGGGTACTTGTTTTTCATCAAACCAAGATCTCAAAGCCTAAAAAATGGATGATCCAGTTGTGTCGGTTTCCAAAGATTTTACGAACAACATTTCTTCACACAGTTTGCAGTCTTCATCTATAAAATGGACATATGCCATAAGAATAGCTCTACTATCACTAACTGTTGATTCATCAATTTGAATTGAGAATTTTCTGCTTTTTATTTTTTCAACTAGCTGGGTTTCTACATCAGATGACATTTCATCAATTCTTCTCCGAATCGAATCATTGCTCAATGGTAATGCTTTTAAAACACTTGATAAATCTTGATGCAACACAGTTTTCATGAGAATTTCAAAGGCAGGCCGTATAATATTTTCAGCAACTGTATGCGCACTTCCAGTTTTTGCAATGATTTGTGCAATTTCATAAGACGCAATCATTCCATTTGCATTTGTTTGTGTACTTTTTCTAAATAAAGAAGGAACAGTTTTTCGTTGTTCAAAATTCTTTTTCAAATTTTTGAAATAATCAATGGGTTTGTCCATTTTATCAGGATGTTTTCTTTTTAAATGCTCTAAAAGTCTTGATGGCTTCATAGCTTCATTTGAAAATGAGCTGTTACATATAAGACACACAGGCTGTCTTCGATCAAATGGGCTTTCAACAAAGCCATAAGACAAATACTCCTCCAGATACTGTCTACACTTCTTCTTTTCAGCAGCCATGATTAATGATGGGAGGGATATGAAAATATAATAAACAAGTAATGCTTTGTTCACTTTGAACGTAGGTCATTCAATTATTATCACAACACCATTAAACACCATTATCACAACACCAACACCATTAAACCTCAGAATATCACCATGAGAATTAAGTAACACCCGCCCGCTACAATTGCTGTTCAAAGACTGCCAGACACCAGTCATGCCAGATGCTAAGGCTAAGCTAAGCAGCTGCCGCTACCCGTATACAAAACGCAACATGTTTAAAACATGTTTATGTCAAACAGACGAAGGGACATGAATTTGGAATAAATAAGTTTATTAAAATACAAATGTGTATATTTTAATTTACGAATAATGTTTATAGAAAGATAATAATTTTTTTTAAGAAAAATCCATTTGTATGTGACAATCTATCGCCCCCGTTGAGAATGACTGGTCTAGTGCAATAGCAAAGGTTTCACTGAAATCCTGAAAGGGGATGACTAAGAGTCAGAGATATATCCAAGATGATCACCATCAGAACATCCCCTGTGGAACCCATACTGACGATCTGAAAGAAGATTGTGGGTATGGAAAAACTATATATGCTTACAACATGGTATCGTATGTGGTACCTTTACTTCTTAATTGAATTAAATATCTACAAAATTGCCTCAGAATTGGCGACATAGCCTATTGGGAATTAAATTAATTACCATACATAGAACCTATATGTAGGCATTGTGCCTGCATGACAAGAAGAAAACCAAATTTATTATTTCGTATCCAAAATTCTCCATTGCTGACTCATGAAAATTACATCAAGAGAAGAGTCAACGAACTTTGAAAAATCAGCAGATTCCTAATGATTTATACTGGTGGCACTCTGAGCTGTTTATGTTACAGCGATGCTTTAAGCAAGGAAGATGTACTTTATCTTCCTATAAGCTGAGTGAAATCCTCATAATATAAAACCTATTAACTATAAAAAGGATAGGCCTATTCCTTCAGGTATTTAAATATAGTGACTGCCTATATTAGTTACATCAAATCAACTCATTGTGTAACTCCATCATGCCACGGCCCTATATCGAAAAACATCACCGCATCCTACAAACAGAAGCGAGGCTCAACGAAATAATAAGGTAAGGCAATTTCTTTCTTTACCATTAGGCAGCGCAAATACCGAAGGCAAATAAACATAAAGAGGTCCTTTGAAGACCTACACGTACATAACTCTCTAACGAAAAAATGTAGAGCTTTTGTCATTAACTCTCCACTGTAATCTGCTGGAAATTTTCAACAGATGAGGGTATCAGGCAATCAACCCATAGTCCTATATAGTTTTTTCATAGTGGGAAAAGCAATTGGATGCTAGTTGGAAGGCTGAGAATGGTCACCCTTCTTTGGGATAGGCTGAATGAAAGTGAACTTCAGCAGGAAGCAAAAGTACCAGATGAAAGACAAAGACGAAAGAGTTTGCCTAGGCAGGGTGTCAGCACAGAAGCACAGTTCTTGAGAACAACAGGAGAGACACCATGAGGACCGTACACTTTCCTAGAGTTGAGGCCAGATAGGGCAGAGGGAACATCTTTGGAGGAGATTTTAATTTCCAGTATTAATGAAGTCAGAGGGAGGAGGAAATGGAGGAACAGCACTGGTCACTGGAATCATTCAGGGTTGAGTTGGAGGTGAAAGTCTGAGCAGAGAGTTCAGCTTTATCAGCAGGAGAGAGAGCAACTGAGCCATTGGAATGGGAAAGAAGTTAATAGTAAAGTAGTTTGAGAGATTCTTAGCTAGATATCAGAAAGAATGAGAATAATTAGAACTAGATGGGTTTTCAAGGGAATTTTTGGTGAGTGAAAGAACAGATTTTGCATGATTCTGGGCAGAAATATAAGCTGAGTGAGAGACAGGAGTTGGATGGTGATGGTACCTTCTAAAGGCCTCCTCTCTGTTGTGGATAAAATTAGAGCAAACAAAGTTAAACCAAGGCTTTTTTTTCCATTAGTAGGAGGAATAGAATATGGAAAATATGCCTCCATGCCCAACAGAATCACCTCTATGATGCACTCAGCACATCCCATGGGGCCCTGAACCATGGAAACAATATGGTATTCATTCCATGATGGGAAATCAAAGAAGCACTGCCTACAAGCTTCCCAGTCAGTGGTGCTAAAGTGGCAAAGGCAGCACCTCTTGGGAGGATCCAAAGGCCAAATTGGAGTGATAAGACAGGAAACATATATAAGATTGTGGTTGGAGGAGCCCAGTGGAATAAAAAGTAGGATGAGTGGTGAGAAGTAATTCTAGAATGTTGAGCCTGTGTCCAAAGCGATTAGGGGATATGATTAGGGTGTTGTGCAATCTGTTCATTCAGGATAGAGAAGTTGTAAGCTAGTTTATTGCAGGAGTGTCAGCAAAATGGGAGGAAAGCCAAAGTTGGTGGTGAAGTATTAATATCCATCTTACTTTTTGAAATTGTTTTTAGCAAATGATCTGAAATCTCTTATAGTATGTAGGTTGACTGGTCTTTTGTAGGATGACATCAGTTTGAAGTTAATTAATTTTAGTCTTAGTTTCTAATTTGCCTTTAAATGACTCATAATTTTATGAGGTTTGTTTTTTTAACCTTCAAATGGGAATTTTATCCAGAAACATCAACCTCGATAAAAAGGCCCACAGTCTCATGGATTTTACTAATTATATATATATATATATGTATATATATATATATATATATATATATATATATATGTGATGAATAAAACCACGAAGGAAAAGAAACAGAGTGGTGCTCAAGTGCTTTCGTCTAATGACATCCTCAGGAACACTGGAGTGAATAGAGAGTTCAAGACTATATAGGTTACAAAAAACACTATATATATATATATATATAGTAAGTATAAAAAAAAAATTGTGGGAGGAGCATACACATTTGTAAGGAAAACTAACAATTTTAACACTTTGCCTGAAATTCAACATAAGCTCAAATGGCTTGTTTGCAGCCAATTTTTTTATAGTTATTGTCTGGATGATACATTGGTCACAAAAGAATAAAGAAATAAAAATAAATATAAATTAGAAAAAATTACAAAATGATGCCTAAATGATATATAAAGAAATATAAGAATATATAAGAAATATAAGAAATACATAAGAAATATATACATATATATGTGAAACATACACACACACACACACACACACACACACACATATATATATATATATATATATATAAAGTAAACATATAACAATAAATAAAAAAATAAAATTGTAAGAGAAGTATACAAATTTATTAAAAAAAGGAAAAAAAATTTAAAAAATTACCAGAGGTTTAGCAACCTGCCCTTCTTGTTTAAATCCATTCTGAAGGAATTCAGAACAACTGGATCGAGTTGAAACAGACCTTTACTCATGTTAAAGTTATTTGTAAGTTGAATTATAGCAGACTCAAGAATATTTCTATTAACAATGTTGCTAGACTGAAACAAAACTGAAGCATTATTCCAACCAATACAATGGGATAACTGACAAATGGACAAAAAGGGCACTGGACAGCTGTCCCATTCTAATGGAATATTGATGCCATTTTACACGTGTTTGCAAATCCTTTCCCGTCTGACCTATGTAAAAGGAATCACATTGTTTACACCCAATTTTATAGATAATGCCTAAATTATTGGTAGGGCTATTTTTTACTATGATATTTTTCACAATATTGTTATATGAAAAAACTACACTGATATCCAAAAGTTTAAGTACATTAGCAATGCCTAAAAAGCCTGGGAAAAATGGAAGTACTAAAATATTCTTTGAGAAGGTGCGAGTGTTATTATTCACACGATAGAAGGCTTGTTTTGTCTTATTAAGACAAGATTCTATCAATGCAGGTGGTTAACACAGCTCACTTCCAATACCATTGATATTTTCCAATTTGGCATCGATGTATTCTGGACTGGCGATCCTAAGAGTGCAGAGAAACATTGGGGAAAATATGGCCCAAATTGTTTTTTTTTTTCCGATAGATACTAAACTTAAAACCTGGGCTATTCCTACGTACACGCACATCCAAAAACGGGATTAAGTTGTCTTGTTCCACTTCTAAAGTATTATTTGGACAATAACTGTAAAAACCTTTGGTAATTTTCCCTTATAAATTTGTATGCTTCTCTCTCAATTTATTTTTCAATTTATTTTTTTTAGGTTTATTTCTTTATTTTATTTCTTTGTGACATATATCATTTTGGCATCATCTATTAAATTGATTATAAACTGTCCAATTGAGCTTGAATTTGTGTGCTCCGCTTGCAATTTTTGTTTTTATCTGTGTGTGTATTTCTTTGTTTATTTCGTTTGTGACCTATATATCATTTAGGCATTTTGTAATTTTTTATTTATTTTTGTTTCCAATTTATATTTATTTTTATTTCTTATTCTTTTGTGACCTATGTATCATTCAGATAACTATAAAAAATTGGCTGTAAACAAGCCATTTGAGCTTATGTTGATTTTCTGGCAAAGTGCTAAAATTGTTAGTTTTCCCTACAAATGTGTATGCTCCTCCCACAATTTTTATTTCTATATATATATATATATATATATATATATATATATATATATATATAATATATATACCTATATATAGTCTTGAACTCTGTATTCACTCCAGTGTTCCTGAGGATGTCATTAGACGAAAGCACTTGAGCACCACTGTTTCTTTTCCTTCGTGGTTTTATTCATCATAAATATTTTTCATGTGTTACTTTCATGAAATAATTTTAATATATATATATAATATCGGTGGAAGAAAAGTTTTTAAGGATTTTATACATACAACTATTTAGTTAACAACATTATACAGGTAAGTGTTCAAATGATAAAATAAATCAAACGAAAGGTCAATAAGAATTTTATTCATACAAATATTTTATTAAATTGTAATTTAATCTTCAAAAGAGTTCTCCATCCGATATGATACATTTCTGGATTCTCTCTCTGAATCACTTCATTGTTCTTCTGAACATACTGAGTGGGATTCTTTTCAGTTTTTTCATCTATTCTCCGGCCAAGGACATTCACGTTTGGATAGATGAAACCAGGAGTGTCGAGTTTGTCATGCAAATAAGCCCAAAACCAGAAATCACCTGGGGTAAAATAAAATCAGGTGATCTGGCTGGCCACTCGATGGGACCTCGCCGCCCAAGCCATCTTCCTTCAAGGTTGGTATCCAGAATCTCTCAGGTAGCTGCAGAGTAATGTGGTGATGTGCCATCATGTTGATAAAGCCAATTTCTGCGAATGCCATTAGTAAACTGTGGCAAAACTTTATCTCTCAGTACCTGGCAATAATAATTTCCATCCATCATATTTCTTAATATGTCAAAGGAAATGAGTCCTGAATAACCAATGCACGCCCCAAACTGTTAGTGTGGCCATTTTAACGGACTTACCCAGTCGTATTTTTTTTTTGCCCAGTAGTGAACGTTGTGTTTGTTTCCTTTATTCGTTAAACCCGAAGACTCATTCATCTGAAAATTTGATCTCGAAGGAAATCTCGATCACTGTTGAACTTTTGTCTCGTTTCAGCAAGCTGTAGCCGTCTGTCAGAATAATCGCCGTATATGAGCTGAGAGTAAATGGATTTGTAATCGTGATACCCCTGTGATTTCAATATTTTTGCTACTAAAAATTTGGAAATACCCAATTCCTGTGCGCCTTTTCTCGTTGAAGTTTTTGGATCGACTTGAAAACGCGAGGACATTTTCTGTTGTTGTCTTCGTCTCCCGTCGCCGTTATTGGCCTTTTGCTTCTTGGACGATCTTTTACTAGGCTCCCTGTTTCCAAATGTTTGAGCTTTCAGTATGGAAAAGTAGTTTTTTTCTTTACTTTACCGCCGACTCGTACCTAGGGAAAGTGGTACATATCTCGGCGAGACAGTGAGTAGGTGGTGTCACTGGGTTGGGGATGGTAGACCAGGGGAGTGAGTAAGGTTCGGTTACTGGATAGGCGAAAGAATGGGTATGGACTTAGATGCGATGAAGCAGCTGGGAGTGGGTAAGGAAAAGGAAAATTGCTTCCGCTGAAAAGTGAGGGCCTTCGGCGAGTATAGATTGTAGACGCTCGGACGCTCGGGTAAAGAAGTACTGGACAAAAGAGGGAAACACCTATGACGGAGAGCGGACAGGTTCGGGCATTCGACCAGGAGGTGTACGACGGTGATGGGGGTAGGGCAGAGCAGGGCTGGCGATTTAGCCATAAGGTGACCATGTGTAATGCGTGTGTGTCCTAGGCGGAGACGGGCTAAAATCACTTATTTATGGCGGGACTGGTGGAATGAGGAGGCCCAGTATCCTAGTTGCGGTTTGATCTTGTGGAGTTTGTTGTGTGTGGCCTGGTCCCGTTTCCATTTCCGTTTCCAGATGGAACGGAAGTGGGAACGGAGGGTCGGGAAGAAGTTGGAGAAAGGGAGTGGCTGGGAGATGGCCGGCAGTAAGCAGGCCGTCTTTGCCGTGTGGTTCGCCTCCTCATTACCCTGGATGTTGACATGTGCCGAGACCCAGCAGAAGGCGATTGTCTTGTGTCGGAAAGTCGTTAAAAAGTGGAAGGTTTGCTGGATGGTGCGGACGAACGGATGGCGGGGGTTAAATCTCTCTCGAGAGAGAAGTGCGCCTTGGGAATCTGAATAAATGACAAAGGAGCTGACAGAATGGGTGCGCATAATGTCGAGGACCTCCATAATCGCGAAGAGTTCTGGTGAGAAAACAGAGGCCTCGCGGGGCAGGCTGACGCCTCTAGAAAGCGGCTGTACCAATATCACTGCTGAGGCGGCTGTACCAACCTCCGCGCGGGAACCATCTGTATAAATGGGGACAGTGTCCGGGTGTCGGGTTGCGTGTTCTCGGAAGAGTGACCTATATACCGTAACGATCGTGGTAGTCTTTAGTAGGGCACCCAGGTCCCTGCAAAACTTGATAGGGGTGAGGAGTCAGGCAGGGTAGGTGCATGTTAGAAAGGTCCAGGAAAGCGGACCGCTTCAGTGAAGTGCCAGCTCCGTCCCTGGGATGGGAGTTCTGAAATCGCCGCGCATAGAAGCGAAGAGGGTAGTCTCTGTGCACGAAGGTATGTCCTCATGAGGAGCAGACCCCGTCGGAGGGCGAGAGGGAGGTAATTGCATTCCGCTTGGATGCTGGAGAAGAGCGGAAGGTACCGGTGCAGAGGCCACTATTAAGTACCGGGTCAAAGATATGGAGAGGCGTTGGAGGCTGAGCCGTATACGACACTGCCATAGTCCAGCTTCGACTGGACCATGGAAGTGTAAAGGTGAAGGAGAGAGCGTCAGTCTGCGCCCCATGTGGTGTAGGAGAGGTAATCTAGGAGAGCAAGGGGACGTTGGAAGTGTTTCAGGTGTTTGTTGAGATGGGGAACCCAGCTGAGCCGTCGGTCCAGAATCATGCCCAGAAACCGCATGGAGGGTACCACCTCGAGAGATCACCGTATAACGTGACAGGGGATGGGAAGTGTTGCAGGTCTTCTCCTACTGAAGAGCATATACTTGGTCTTGGGGGTGGACAGGCTGAACCCAACCGACGTCGCCCACCTCTCCACCCGATAAATGGCGAGCTGAATTTGCCGTTGAACGACGACGGCTCTTGCCCCGCGAAGTAGATCGCAAGGTCATCCGCGTAGATGGAAGAACGGATGGTGGGTGGAAGGCATTTTGAGACTGTGTTCATGACTATGGAAAAGCATAGAACACTGGGATGCTTCCCTGTGGGATCCCGTCCTCCTGCACGAAGGTGTCTGAGAGGACTGGGCTCACCCGCACTTTAAAGGTTCGGGAGCAGAGGAAGCCCCTGATGAAGGTCGGCAGGGCTCCGACGAGACCCAGATTTTGGAGCTGACTGAGGATTATTTTCCGATGGGTGGTGTCGTAGGCCTTTTGTATGTCAAAAAAATGGATAGGCCAAACAGTCCACTGTCGAAGGCATTTTGTATGTCTCGGCTGAGAAGCAGGAGGGGATCAGTAGTGGAGTGGAATTGTCTGAAGCCGGACTGGGTAGCCGGGAAGGACTCATTATTTTCAAGGAAGAAGGATAGTCGCGTAGCGACCATTTTCTCTAAGGTTTTGCAGGTACAACACGTTAGGGCGATAGGTCTGTAGTTTGTGGGATCGGGAGAATCTTTGCCGGGTTTGGGGATGGAGATTACATGGCCCTCCCTCCACCGAGTGTGGAAGGTACCCTCTATCCATATGCGGTTGTACAGGTCTAGTAGGAAAATTTGTAAGGTAGGGTGGATGTGCTGGATCATGATGTACGGGATACCATCCGGGCCGGGGCAAGGGGATCGTTGAGAAGGCAGTGCCGCCTGTAGTTCACGCATGGTGAACAACTGATTGTAGGTGCTGTCTAGGGACGGTGAAGAGGAGTTGTTATTAGGGGCGGGTACGAGGGAACTGTCCGCGGAGGAAGAAACGGCAGCGAAGTTAGAAGGTAGGTGCTTTGCCACTGATTTGGGCTCGTATAGAAGTTCGTCATTAGTCCAGAGGACCAGGGATCGGGAGGGAGTATGTCGTCTCTCGACACCCCGTACCTTCTTCCAGATGGTGGCCGAAGATGTGGTGGTGGTGACGCCGGCCACAAAGGCACGCCTAGAAGCTCAGCGCGCTTTCTTCATTGTACTACGGGCGATGGCCCTGGCCTGCTGCATCTCTGTGCAGTGGATGGAGAGTCGTGTACGGTAGAAGCGTCGAGTAGCCTTCTTCTTGGTGCGTATGGCCTCCGTGCACTTTAGGGTCCACCAAGGTACCCGTCGGATGCTGGGGTAGGCAGAGGATCGTGGGATGTTAGTGCACGCAGCCGCTACAACGATTGATTCGAAGTATGCGATACACTCGTCGGAGGATGGGAAGTGGGCAGCGTAAGGGTTGTAGATGTATTGTCGTGGAATCGAAGAGTAGTTGCATTTGGTGGTGGTTTATTCTTGAAATAAACCAAACTTTCTTCACAATTATTATTGTAAGAAATAGCCCACGATACAAGATACACTTTTTCTTCATTGCTGTATTCCATCGTTACTGACTGGGGCTTGGGCCTAGGGACCTTCCTGTCCTAGCCTAGAGTCATTCCTGGTCTTGTGTAGTTGCTTTGAAAAGTATTGCATACACTGCAGTGATAGCATTGGAATTTATTTATTTATTAACAAATTCTTTGTATGTATAAAATCCTTAAGGTTTTCTCCAACCCTGCATATATATATATATATATATATATATATATATATATATATATATATATATATATATATATATTATATGAATAGAACGACATAATATTAAGGAACGCTTCTGCACACGCGGAAGAGAAATAACGAATAAATGAAAAATGAGGCGAACCGCCCGGGAAACGCATCCAACCGGCAATTGGAAGGCCTTGGGTTCGTTTCCGGGCGGTTCGCCTCATTTTTCATTATTCGTTATTTCTCTTCCGCGTGTGCAGAAGCGTTCCTTAATATTATGTCGTTCTATTCATTTATATACTGCGTGGTCATTGCAGTTAAATATATATATATATATATATATATAAAAGACTAAAAGTGAGAGAAGACATCAAAGCTCAGACTAATTATGCACATGACCAAGGAACATATGGTAGGATCACAATTGTCTAAGATATTTTTAAACTTATGGTCAGTTAAAAGAACTGCATTTGTAACATTATCAATATGAAACAATCCTCTTTGTATATTAAAGTTAGGTGTATTTTTTATGAGAAAAGATTCTCGCAATTTCCTAGGTTTTTCATGTTAAATTTTATAATTTAAAGATCTATTTCAAGCAATATTATGTTTGTTACTAGTTCTATGTAAATGTAGGGCTGAAGCATTGTCTCCCATCCTAAGACTATATTTGTGCTAATATACATTATTCTTTTGTAATTGTTGGTTTCACCTCTACACCTTGTTACAGTCTGTACGTTGAATTTTGTAGATACCAATATTATTTTGAATGTTGCGTCTAGTATTGTGCCACGAATTTTATGTACAGTAGTGCATGGCACCTTTGAAATTATTTATATATTTTGTGGCAAACTTCAGTGTGGTTTACGGAAATACAAAGTATAAAACAATTAAATTTTCTGTGGTAAACTCTTTCCTGACCTCACTATAAAACTACGATGCAAAATAAGACGATTTATTGTTAAGGTTATGATGATAATTTATTCTGTTAAAAGACTCTTTAATATAATTAATTTCATAATCTAAAAATTGAGGACTGCAAATTCTAAAAGTTTGTAAAAACATACCCATTAAGACGCCTCTTTTGGTAGCCAAAAGGTGAGCAGAAAAACAATGCACATAAAAAGTTGTGTGGGTGCTTTCGCGAAAAACTGTCAAGGCGGGCTTACCCGAATTCAATCTCTTAACTAAAGTATCCAGAAAGATCATCTGTGATTCGCTTTCTATTTCAAGAGTAAATTTTATGGAAGGTAAAATGTTATTCAGTCAATCCAAAATATTAAAATAATCAAAATGTGTAGGCAAATACACCTAACTTTTATCTACACAAAGGATTGTTTAGTATTGATAGTATTACAAATGAAGTTCTTTTAAATAACCATAAGTTCAAAAATATCTTGGAGAACTTTGATTCTGCCAAGTGTTCCTCGGCACATTCGCATAATTAGTCGCAGCTTTGCTGTTTTCTCTCACTTTGTTTTTCTGTGGGCCTGACTGAAGAAGGGTGTCTCCCTTCAAAAAGCTTTGTCCATGTTTATAGCTTAATTTTAGAGGTTAAGATTTAGTTTTATTCTTTTATTTTGAGCCTTTTTCCTTTATATATTTTGTGCAGCTATTGCATAATTATGTATTATATAGTAACCTAACATTTAATCAAAGGTGGGCACCCGGGCCTCAAAAAGGACCGACGGTCCCGGTCCTTGCCTCAAACTGGACCGACGGTCCCGGTCCTTGCCTCAAACTGGACCGACGGTCCCGGTCACGGTCCTTTCTGAAGATAGGACCTAACGACTCGGTCCTCGGTCCTTATATATAATATAAGTGAAAAATTTGATTAAAATGAAATTAAAGACACCGGAAATCTTTAATTTATTAATGTAATTAAATTAATACAATAATAAATGATGAAAAAAAGTTAAGTTAAATGCTTGAGTTTCCATTTTCTTTAGAACTTCCAATAATCACTAAACACACTAAAATCACTAAAAAAGACCGTCCGGAATTGCTTAAAAATGGACCATCGCTCCTCATTTCGGTCCTCACTGAGAAAAGGACCGACTTTCCCGCTCACGGTCCTTAAAAAGGACCGAGTTCCTGGAGTTCGGTCCTGCCCACCTTTGCATTTACTTAATTTCAATATTTATTTATTTACAATAAATAGATTTTGGGTGCCATTTATCTTAATTAATATAGAAATAAAAGTGTAAGGTCTTTACACACCACACAGGCATCTATTCCTCTTCATTTGTTGTTAACTCTCGCACTTTATTTATATTACCACATTTATTCACACATTTACCAATTATATTCATCTTAAGAGATTTTCCTCCATTTTTCACACCTATGCAACCACTTAAAAAGCAGAAAAAGTACACCCGTGCAGACCTCTACTACACACACTTCACAGATTATCCATCTCAACTGCTTTCACTCTTGACTTCCTTTTATGCTATGCCAATGTTTCACACCCATACTAAAGTGTCAGTACTACACACCTTCATGTAAATATCTCGCAGCATCTTGATTCAGTCTCCACATTCTTACAACTGTTTTCAGTACACCCACCACCTTTCTTCCTTGATTCACTCTACTATTAACTTCATCTGCACTTGTACCCCAGATATGTAAAGGACTACCACTCCAGTGTTTCACCATTCACCACCACATGACTCCATATTTCCCTTAGTCTCCACACTTAATAACTTGCTAAATTTTTACATCTGTCATACTCCTTATACTATTCATCTCGACTGCTCTTACTTTTAACTGAACTATGATGCCAAATAAGCGCCTCACATCCAGATATCAGCATTGGCACCAATGCATCTTCCTGTAAACCTCTCGCTACATCTCTATGCCTAAGCACTTTGATTCCAATGAATTTCTTGCTTTGCATCACTCTAGGTACTTTCAACTTCCAATTTACTTGTACTCTTTTGTCAGCCAAATACTGTAGATATTTAAATTCTTTTGCATCTTGTATTTCTCCATTCACCACAGTATTATATGTTTACTCCTGCATGAATTATAAATTGTTCAGATGACCAGCTAAGTAGATGACTCAGCTGATTTCGCCTTTCAGCTGATAGACACAGGTTATCTCAGAAAATTCAAATTGTTGCGCCTTTTGGTGTGGCTTTCAATAACACTGTACAACAAATTTTCGGTTCAGGAAAAAAAACGGGAATAACATTCGGTCATTCTTAATACTTCGAGTGTGCTGATTCCAAATCTGAAAATAGTTTTTTCTATCACGTCACATTTTTTTGTAATGACTGCTTAAAATCTTCATACCAAAAAATAAGAATATATTGATAAACAGATAGGCTTTATCATATGGAACAGTTTAAATATTACTATACTTCAACATATATGCACAAAATTAACATAAAACTCTCGTATTATACTGTTTTCAACTCATTATAAGTTGATCCACAAGTGCAGCATAGTTGTCGTATTTAGTCTTTCCTAGTAGACCGCTGCACACGTTTTTGAATGCACGCCAGCTGCCAACTCAACCTCATCCATCACCGCTTCAAAGTGTTTGTCTAGCATGAGTTGGCGAATTTGAGGGCCGACGAGTATGCCTTCTTTAATCTTGGCATCACTTATTTTTGGGAATTTTAGATATTTGAAGGCAGGCTTATCCTGTTTCAACGCCTTTGCAAATTGTTTCATCAGCCCTAGTTTTATGTGAAGTGGCGGCAAGATAACCTTTTCCTTTCGTACTGGTGGTTCGTGAATAACATTGTGAGATCCAGGTGAGGAATTGTCTCGCGGCGGCCATACTGAGCGTGTGTAGTGTTCAGACCTTGCTCGGCTATCCCACTTGCATAGGAAACATGTATTTCGTATAGCCTGTTTGCAATCCATTGAGAATAGCCACAACCTTCAAATCTGCGCAGATAAGCCATTCATGTTCATTGTATTTTATACAGTCCAGAATAAAAGCAACATTGTCATACGTTTCTCTCAAGACGACTGAATGAGCGATCGGAACAGAAGGCATTGTGTTCCCATTGTTTAGCAGTACACCCTTTAACACTGTACAGAGATGCATCAATGAACAATCTCCACTGATTCGGTTCATAGCACAAACCCAGAGCATCGAACAGACCATGTATATCAATGTAATAACAAAAATTGTTCTTCATTGTGAAATATTCCTGCAAATCCAAGGAGCGCTTTCGGAATGCTGTAATTCGTACGTCTTCCGCCAGCAGATTCCATTCTTGTAGTCGTGAGGCCAGCAGTTCACTCTGTTGCTTGGTAAGTATTAAATCACGGACCAAATTATTGAGTTCAGGCTGCGTGATGAGATGTTCTTTCTTGGACTCGACTTGAGCTTCATAGCATTCGCCGTCTGATTCCGATTTGTCAGAGTCTGTTATCGGTCGGCATTTCAGCTGGAGGACGAGGGATGGGTATATCTGTAGAATGTTCCACAGGACGCATAGCAGAACGAAGATTTGGGTAGACTATAGCCTTTTTCCCTTTTCTATTGCAACCTGTAATGTGAGACAACAGACATTGTTGACTATTTAAGATAACATAATTGTGTAATACATTATGCAGAGCAGGATATGCTAAAATGTGCTAAAAACACCAAATTTGACGTATATTCAGAAAAATAAAAGATTCAAACCTGTGACGTGATGTTAAGCAGAAATAGCAATCAGTTGAATGGTCCAGCGGCTCTCTCCATACCATAAAGTATGTTCAGCAAGTAGTTCAGCAAGCCAGATCTCCAAGAAGCGCGTCGGGCAGCGAGGGAAACGAAATTCCCGCCTCCAACTCCCCCTGAAGGTGTGGCGGAAACGCAGCATGCAGGGGTAGCGGTCAACCCCCCTCCCGTTCAGGAAAGGACCCTTGTTCCCGATTTCACAATGAGGAACAGGGACGGTCCAATGCCGAGAGACGAGGCATCATTGTCCTCTTCCCTGCCTCCCACTGCAGAGGAGAGGTGTTCGATTACGCCTCGCTCGGTGCGCAGTCCCCCCCCCCCCTCCCACCGAAGGAGGAGGGGCACGCGCGGCCGTCAGGTTATAAACACCGCTAACAGACCCTCAGCAAGCCACAGAGTAAGGGAGGGCCTCCTATCCCCCCAAAGGTTGTGCCACCCATCCCCCAGGCAGGCGAACCTAGCCTCAGAGAGATCGAGGGAAGAGGACGACGGGTGGGTAACTGTTAACAGGCGCCCTTCCCGAAGGTTTCCTCAACCGGTCTCCGCAGCGAGGCCACCGATGGGGAATCTCGCTCTCTTTGTGTCGCGAATTCAGCTCTCGAACGAGGCAAGCGATATTCGACACATGATGGAAGAAGTCATTGGTGAACACAGTATATTGATAGTTAATAAACTAAACACGAAATCTCCGTATTATAACTCATTTAAAGTAATAATTAAAGGTGTAAATGCGCATTTCAACCCGTATAATATGAGTCAATGGCCAGACAGTATTATTGTTAAGGAGTTTATTCACTTTTCCAGGAGATTTGATAACAGGCATAATAATAATAATGATGATGATGATGATAATAATGATCTACAGATCTACAGAAGCTAAGGCTAACAAAGACCCTAAGATCCACTCTAAGGTTAGCCCGAGAGAAAGGAAAGAGTAGGGGGTTAAGTAAGGAGGAACACTTATCACTCGTGGGTTAACATTCATTCAGAAAAAGAGAAAAAAAGACTCGCCATCATCATCCGCCGGCCACTGCCGACAAGTCAGAAAAATAGTCGGAGAAAATAGGAGAGGGGTGAAAGATGACAAGAAGTAAAATAAGAACGCTTACAAACCATGCAAACACAGTCTTAACTCACTGTCATACCATGCAAACTACAAACATGCAAGAAAAGAGTTACAGACATGCAAAGTAAGGAGAGGATAAGAAAAAAAGAGTAGGTAAAGTTAAACAAAAAGTGGGTTAGTGTACGCTACGAGCTACATCTACGTTCGTGTTAGTCAATTTTTTTTTTTTTTTCCTGGCATCACACGCTGGCATGTCACAAGCTGGCATTTATCGTCAACAGACTCATCCTCGACCACCACCCCAGAGCTCCTGTTGCTAATTTTTTTTTTTATTTTAACAACGTTAATATTTTTAAAATGTCTGTCAAGACGGTTCTTAAACACATTAACGCTGGTAGAGTTCACGACGGGCGCGGGAAGATTATTCCATTTATCAATTACTTTAAACGTAAAGAAGTTTTTAGCGATATTAGTAATGAAACGTCTGCCACGCAACTTAAATCCGTTATTACGAGTATTACTATTATCGAAAGTGAACAATTTGTCAAAATTTACGTTATCGATGTTATTAACGATTTTGAAAACTTCAATAAGCTCCCCCCTTAATCTCCTAGTTTCGAGTGAATGCAAGTCTAACTCTTTAATCCTATCTTCATAAGGCTTGTTGCGCAATGACGGAATTAGTTTCGTGGCACGACGCTGAACCCTTTCTAACCTATCAATATCCTCACGCAAGTACGGGCACCAAAACTGAACGGCATATTCTAAATGAGGCCTGACTAGGGACTTGTAAAGGGGCAATATAATATCCTTCGATTTAAATTCGAAATTACGCGCTATGAAGCCTAACATCCTATTAGCTTTTGCGCAAGACTCCAGGCACTGGTTCCTAACCTTTAAATCCTTAGATACGCGTACGCCTAAATCTACTTCCTCGTCAACGCTCGCAACTCCCTATCATCCATCGTGTACGTGTAATTATTGTTACGAGAACCTACATGCAAAACTTTACATTTGTCTACGTTAAATTGCATCTGCCACTTATCCGTCCACTCCATAATCCTATTTACATCGTCTTGGAGCCTATTTCTATCGTCCTCGTTAACAACCTTACCGCCTATTTTAGTATCGTCCGCGAATTTTGACACGTTACTAGTCAATCCTACATCTATGTCGTTAATGTAAATTACGAATAGCAATGGGCCTAACACTGAACCCTGTGGGACACCGCTACCTACATCCAACCACCCCGATTCACTACCATTAACTACCACCCTTTGCCTCCTAGCACGAGGCCATTCTTCTAACCAGTTAGCTACCTGACCGTGTATACCGTGCGCTTTGACCTTTGCAATTAATCTCCTATGCGGAACTGTATCGAACGCCTTTTTAAAATCTAAATAAATAACGTCAGCCGCTCTATGCCTATCGTATTCGCGCACAATTTCGTTATAAAATTCTAACAAATTAGTTAAACAAGACCTATGGCGTCGAAACCCATGCTGACTACAATTAATCAAATCTCTACTTTCTAAGTGATCGATGATACGATCCCTAACTATGGATTCCAAAAGTTTACCAACAATTGACGTTAAGCTAATGGGCCTATAATTGCTAGCTACTGTGCGGTCGCCTTTTTTAAAAATTGGCGTGACGTTAGCTAATTTGAAGTCTTCAGGAATAATCCCCGTTTCGAGTGACTGATTAAAAATCTTCGTTAAGGGGCCTACGATAGCGTCTTTCAAATCTTTCAAATGTCTGGGATAAAAAGCGTCAGGGCCTGGAGCCTTGCTAACTTTTAGCCTATCGATATAATGCGCAATCTCACCCTCGTAAACAGTTATTTCATCCAAAATAGTCTCGCAACTAAATGGAACGATATCGTCCACGTCGGGGACATTATTTACGTCTTCTACGGTAAAAACTGTCGCAAAAAAGTTATTGAAAATACCCGCCATCGCCTGAGCGTCAGAAGCCAAAGCGCCATTAACATCCACTAGAGGGCCTATGTTATCTTTTATGGGCTTACGATTATTAACGTATTCAAAAAACGTTTTTAGATTATGTTTACTATCTGCAGCTATAAGTATCTCTAAATTACACTTAGCATCCCTAACTGATCTTTTAACCTGACGTCTAAGCTCGATATGTCTATTAAAGTTAGCTGCCGTGCCATTGCGCTTATTAAGTCTATACGCTCAATTGCGCTCGTTTATGAACTCTCCTATTTCTCTAGTCCACCACTTGGGCCTACTATGATTTCTAGCGTGCTTGGGCCTACGAGGAATAAACTCCCTTTCAATATTCCTAAAACTTTCTTTAAACGCCACCCAATGCAAATTTGTCATTACCCATAAATAAGTTATCCCAGTCCACTACTCTCATGCTATCCGCAAAACTATCAAAATTAGCCCTACGAAAATCAGGGACTTCTATTACGTTACTATCCTTAGTGTTTTTTATCAATAACTTAAACCTAAGGATTTGATGATCATTACATCCTAAACTCTCGCCTACTTCTAAACTATCGACTATATTTTCGCCGTTCGTCATCACCAAATCTAAAATATTGTCACCGCGCGTTGGTTCGGTAACTATCTGTCGTAAAAAATTATCCTCCATGAACTCAATCAATCTCAAACCCTCCTCATTACCAGTAAAAGTCTCATAATTAACATTAGGGCAGTTAAAGTCTCCGACAATTATACTATTCCGATTGTCAATAAAGTTACCAAGAAGTGAGTAAAATCTAGTATCTGTATCGAGGGGTTGAACGGGAAGTCTATAAACCAACAACAAAATTAAAACTGATACTACGCGCCCTAACTTCAACACATATCGCATTAATTGCTGCCGGAAAATCTAACTTAACCTCGATAGCCCTAAGGGAATTACGAATGTACAGCAAAACGCCGCCACCAAACCTATGTAACCTATCATTAGTAAAGAGTTTAAAACCCGGTATATCAAGTTCCCCAACAAGTCCCGAGTCACGGTATTTAACCAAGTTTCAGTGATAGCAACTATATCGTAGTTGCCGGAATAAATTATCGCCTTAAATTAATTTAATTTATTTCTAATACTACGCGCGTTGCAATAAAAGACGTTTAAGTTATTTTTTACAAGGGGCCCCCGTTTTAAACTATTTTTCACGTCGGGCCCGCGTTCCCCGGACCCACAACGTTTAAAGAAGGCTTCGACCTATACAGCTTTCGCACGTTTTCGTCTATTAACCTACCTAGCCTAGCATTACCTATTTCATTAAAATGCACCCCATCTTTTATAAAACGGCTAGGGGTCACTGAATTCGGACCACAGCTTTACGAAGGGTACATTTTCCTCAGCACAAATGTCTTCTAATTTATTATTAAAAAATATTGTTTTTGATGTAATCCTAAGACCCAACCCGTGCCTTGGGGTAATACCTAGAACTAAAGACCTATCTGACCTCGGCTTTAGGGATCTAATTAACCCCCTATATCTCCAAAAGGTCAGGCACTCTCGTATCGGGCCTGTACGAGTCGTTGCCTTCACCATCGTCACCAACATCGAGTGACGGGAAGCAACGTCAATCCTATCCACTTCGTCTCTAACTCTGTCAACCCTGGCCCCTGGGAGACAGACCCTCCTCCTCTTGGTTGGATGCCGTTCAACGAACTCTTTGTCCATGTGGCGCACTAAAGAATCCCCAATTAAAATAGTTTCCTCCTCAGTCACGTCCTTAACTTCTCTAAATCCCTCCCAATCTACTACTCTCGGACTAACCTTAACCCCTTTCTCAACTCTATCCAACCTTCCCGACAAGCTACCTAAACTAGAAACTAGGTTACGCACCTCACCCTTCAAATTACTAACGTCTTCAACGTTAGTATTTGTTCGGCTTCCGTCAACCATAGCCCTACCCCTCCCCTCATCAAGCGTTGCAAGTCTTTCCGCGTTTCACGGACACCTCGTTTTCTGTCAACTATTTCCTCCATTAACTCGCAAAAGAAACAAACTGATCTCTCGGTAATCGCCATAGGACCGCCGTTATAATCTTTAAATTCCGAATACCACCGGTTTACCCTACACCTAACACACGACGCTTTCTGCGACGGCATCGCGCAATTAAAAATTAGTTTAAACCGTCACAAGTTTAAGTTAAATTAAGCCGGCACGCTATGAAAACTTCTAAATCGCTAAAAACTACTAATATTCAATTACTTAATTATAACAACGTGAATATAAACGCAAATATATAAAATTCAAAACTTTCCAAAAGTAAAATTCTCAGCAATATGCAAAAGTAGATGCAGTATCAGAGAGCTCAGGAAATGCGTTCGTTCAGTACAGAGTCTGGCTGACGAATGATGATGATAATAACAATAATAATAATAATAATAATAATAATAATAGGCGCCCTAACGGTAATGCCTGAAAGTAGTACTGTGTAAAATAATAATCTTACTAATAATAAATCCTCTATCAGTCATGGCAGAAAACTTGTTGAAAATAGTCTCATATAATGTAAGGTCAGTGAGGAATTCAACTGTAGATGTTCATAAAATCTGCGACAGTGCAGATTTGATACTCCTGCAGGAGCACTGGCTACCTAAGCAAGAGCTAAAATTCCTCTCTACCATCCATGATGACTTTATGTACCATGCGTCATCAGCAGTAGACTTGTCAGATGAATTAATGTACGGTAGGCCTTTTGGTGGTGTTGCTTTCTTAATAAGGAAAAATTTGTCAAAACATAAAATTTTTAACAAGCGATAATGTAAGACAATAAAAACCCACTCTAATAGACAAGAGTTTATTTCCACAACAGTTTCGATGCCCACTGGCATCCTCCCCGGGTGGATACAGAAAAACGAATGAACCAAAACAAGAGGGAAAAACAGTCCAGGGACCGACCGTTAAGAAATTAGCACCTAGGTAAGATCCCATTCTCCCGACACCGGAAGGGCATTTTCATTAAAGGGACCCGCTTATAAGTACATTCGCACAAATTTAAAACTATCTTCCTGTTCTAAACATACAAATTCTATTATTTTTTACATAATTATTACATTTATTATTAAATTTATTGCATTTAATATTGCATTATTATTTATTACAGAAATTATAAATTTATTATTACATTGGTGTTTATTATACAGAACTTATAAACCGAAAAACGAATGAAAAAGGCGAGAAGGAAACAATCCAGAGACCATTGAGAAATTCGCACCTAGGTTAGATACCGTTCTCCCGACACCTGAAGGGCATTTTATTACGGGGTCCCGCTTATAAGTACATTCGCACAAATTAAAACTATCTTCTTGTTCTATACATACAGATTCTAATATTTTGACATAATTACTGCATTTAGAAAGAGTAAAACCGTTGACGAAAGATTTTAAGTTTGCTTTGGCGCTCAAATATTTGTCTACCGTCAAAAGTAAATTGGTTAGGAATAACGTTGCAAAAGAGGAACAAGCCTGTGTCTACAGCATTCCCTGTAAAAGTTGTGATTTAGTATACGTGGGAGAAACTGGAAGGAATATTGAAACCCGTATTAAAGAACACAAATATGCCTTCAGAAGTTGTAATAGTAATAACTAGCGGAGCGACCCGGCGTTGCCGGGTTGGATGTTGAACTCGGTTAGGTTAATTGAATGCCCAGTTGGGTCAACTGAATGCCCGATTAGGTTAATTAAATGGCCGGTTAGGTCAACTGAATGCCCGATTAGATTAATTGAATGCCCGGTTAGGTTAATTGTACACCCTTGACGATTGGTTAGGTTAAGTCATGATATTTTCGTTAAAGCCAACGAAAATATCACGACAACCTAACCAATCGTCAAGGGCGTACAGATGACCTAACCTGGCATTCAATGAACCTAACCGGGTATTCAATAATTTTACCATAGGTTTCGTAATGATCTTGATGACGTCATTTAATGTTTTAAAATTAATTATTTAATTTATTAACACCCACTTGCACAACCTCGGGACCTAATCAATATGTGTCTGAAGTTTCATGTTTGTAACTGCTTCCATTTTGGAGTTATGGCTGATGGCTGGAACACACACACACACGTCTTTTATTTTTTATTATTATTATTATTATTATTATAGATAAACAATAGACTGGTACAAATTTATAACCGAAAGACTTCCGAAACTCAACAATTTTGAGAAAGAAAAGGGGAAAATTGGTTTTGTAGGACAGTAGGCCTAGGGGGTCCGAAATTTTCATAAAATGGAAAATAATTGCTATTTTCTTACAGCGACAGGCTTAATGATATTAGGATACCTAATAGAAATTTTGCAATATTTTAAAGTGGGGAAAATAAATAATTTTCTAAAAATGATCTTCAACTATAGAAGCGCATCTAATCAGATAACTTAATTAACGTATTTCTATGACAACTAAAAAAATAGAATGATAAATCAGTATCCTCTCAAATTGTTTGTGTATACGTAAAATTATTTGTACAAAAGCCACAGTAATAAAACGCACAAAAGTCACGGTAAATAATTTCGAGTGTGGCTCGTTTAACTTTAAACTCGTGTTTATTTAAATTGCCCGTTTTAATTATGTAATTTTTTGTATTGAATTGATAAATAAATCTTTTGTGAATCGAAAAATGTTTAAATTATAACAAATATCAAAATATTTTGTATAAAAATCATTGAATTTTAAAAATGCATGTTTGTTTTTAATTTTTGCAAAAAGTTCTTTATGAATTTTAAAAATGTATACTTTTTTTAAATTGAATCGATAAATAAATCTTTTGTGAATCGAATGATATTAAATGTTTAGTAAATATTGACTTATTTTGTGCCAAAATTATGATTAAAAATGAAAATTAAAAAAATGCGTGTACAGGCATGGGAAGAACTGTACCCCTAAAAGGGGGGAAGGAATTATGTTAGGGAAGTTTTTTTAGCATGGGCACTGCACAATAAAAAGACGCATCGAATGGTGAAAACCGCATTGTTCTACACCAATTGTAGCGACCTGTAGGTGTGCAAAAAAACTGTTACATATATATATATATATATATATATATATATATATATATATATAATATATATATATAACGTAAAGAACGACGCTTGTATAGGAGATATTCCGCGCAAGACGAGAGAGAGAAAACGGAACAAATGAAAAAATGAAGTACCACCTGGGAATCGAACCCGGGATCTTCCGATTGCCGGTCAGACGCGATACCATTACACCATGGACTCCACTCTTCCAAATGCCGTAATTCTTCTACATACTCGCAGAAACCAATGCCCCAAGGGGGCACCTCCCGCATGCCCCCTTGGGGCATTGGTTTCTGCGAGTATGTAGAAGAATTACGGCATTTGGAAGAGTGGAGTCCATGGTGTAATGGTATCGCGTCTGACCGGCAATCGAAGATCCCGGTTCGATTCCCAGTGGTACTTCATTTTTTCATTTGTTCCGTTTTCTCTCTCTCGTCTTGCGCGGAATATCTCCTATACAAGCGTCGTTCTTTACGTTATTTATACTGCGTGTTCTTTGCAGTTGAATGTATATATATATATATATATAATATATATATATATATATATATATATAAGGCCTCATTTCTGAAATAGTATATTAGATTAGATGCCATTTTTTATCACGCCAGCCAAAATAATCATGCTATAGATTGGGAATCAAGTAAGGTACTTTATAAATGTAATAATTATGTCAAAAGAAAAATAATAGAATGTGTGTGTATAGAAAAAGTAGATAATTTTAATTTGTGCGAAGGTACTTATAAGTTAGACCCTTTAATGAGATTCTTGGTCAAAAAATCCCTTACGGAGTCGGGGGAACGTGTTCTAACCTAAGTGTGAATTTCTTAAAGGTCTCTGGATTGTTTCCTTACTCGCTTTTAGTCAATGTAATAATGGAAGTAATAAATGTGGAAATAAATATAAATTCAACGGATGTAATAATAAAGGTAATATTATAAATTTAATAATTAGGGTAAAGGTAATAATAATAAATGTTAAAAAAATGTAAATGCAGTAATTATGTCAAAATATTAGAATCTGTATGTATAGAACAAGAAGATAGTTTTAATTTGTGCGAATGTACTTATAAGCGGGACCCTGTAATAAAATGCCCTTCCGGTGTCGGGAGAACGGTATCTAACCTAGGTGCGAATTTCTCAATAGTCTCTGGATTGTTTCCTTCTCGCCTTTTTCATTCGTTTTTCGATTTATAAGTTCTGTATAATAAACAACAATGTAATAACCAATGTAATAATAAATTTATAATTTCTGTAATAAATAATAATGCAATATTAAATGTAATAAATTTAATAATAAATGTAATAATTATATAAAAAATAATAGAATCTGTATGTTTAGAACAGGAAGATAGTTTTAAATTTGTGCGAATGTACTTATAAGCGGGTCCCTTTAATGAAAATGCCCTTCCGGTGTCGGGAGAATGGGATCTAACCTAGGTGCGAATTTCTTAACGGTCGGTCCCTGGACTGTTCTTCCCTCTTGTTTTGGTTCATTCGTTTTTCTGTATCCACCCGAGGAGGATGCCAGTGGGCATCGAAACTGTTGTGGAAATAAACACTGTCTATTAGAGTGGGTTTTTATTTTCATATTTTGACCTTCACGTAGAAAAAAAGTGAAGTTTTTTGCATCGATAATGTAAGGTTGTTAGGCATTGAATTATAAGTGAACAATGATTGCATATTAATTGTAAACTGCTATTTACCATATAACAACGGCAGTAATCTAGATGAATACATTGATTTGCTGTACAAAATTAAGTCATTATCAGATAACCCAAATATTCTCTCTATAATAATGTGGGACTTTAACGCACATGTGAACTCGTAATTATTTGTAGAATTGGGTAACATGTGCGAGTCGGCCAATTTAAGTATAAGTGATGTAGATGTATTAGGGGTAGCCAGTGGTAATTTTACATACGTTAGTGATATGAGTGGTACCACCAGGTGGATTGATCATTGTCTCACTAGTAATAAGCTAAAGGATCGAATTGTTAGAGTTCATATTCTGCATGGTTTCCTTCTTTCTGATCATAGACCATTAGAAATATTAATTAACATTACCAATTTATGCGCAACACGACATAACAAGAACTCAATGGGTAAGAATAATCGCGTCGATTGGTCCAATGTTACGATGCAGCAGAGAATAGAATACAAAGACAGAACAAGTCACCTCTAATAATTTAGAAATTTTGCACCTTGCTTGTAATAATCCTCGCTCAAATGATTCTCACTTTAAACTCATAGATAGGTATTATAGTAAGATAATATCCCTGTTAAGAGAAGCAGGAAGCCCCCTGATTAAATCTTACAACTATCATACTAAGATTATTCCTGGATGGAATGATGTTATTGCCCCCCTGAAGAGGGAATAGAAAGACGCCTATGATTTGTGGTGCTTTCATGGTAGACCCAGATTAGGACCAGTATAGTTGAATATGTGTAGAAGTCGGGGTCAGTATAAGGCGGCCATAAGGCGATGTAAACAGGAAGAAGTCTATTCGAGCATCAAAAGCCTGTGAAGCTTTCATAAATAACGATACTAACAAATTTTGGAAATTTGTTAAGAATCAAACGGGTGTCAAAAATGTCCTCCCTCTGACAATCGATGTGGTGTCGGGAGAGGATGAAATTGCAAAGCTGTGGAAAAACCACTATTCTAACGTCCTTAACAGTGTGAGTAGGGATAATCTTAAGATAGATTGCAGCGAAACGATTGTGGGAGGGACAAGGGAAAATACTTTGATATCATTTTCTGAAGTAAAGAGGTTAATTAAGTAGTTAAAGACTGGTTCTCCGTCAGGGGTAGATGACTTATCGAATGAGCACTTAAAATATGCAAATGACGTAGTATGTCTGCATATATCATTGCTCCTATCAGCCATGCTGTCTCATAGCTATATCCCTGCAGAGTTCATGAGGATATAGTATATCTTGCCCCTGGTCAAAAATAAGTACGGAGACATTCTGTCCAGCAATAATCACAGGCCTATTGCTGTCGCTTCCTGCTTCTCGAAACTACTAGAAAAACTCTTGTTACGCCGATTAAATGATTTCCTATGGACATCTAATCAGTTTGGCTTTAAAAGGTCCCACTCAACTGACCTGTGTATCTATGTACTTAAAGAAACACTATCTAAATACATTGACAGTAATTCAACTATTTATAGCTGTTTCCTAAATATAAGTAAGGCATATGATAGGGTGAACCACAATATTTTATTTGCAAAACTAGAAGACAGGAAGGTTCCCATGTACATATTAAATTTATTGAAATTTTGGTATTCCCACCAATCTTTCACTGTTAGGTGGGGCAATGTACTATCCGAGTGTTTTGGCCCCTCTTGTGGGGTGAGACAAAGCTTCTTGCTCTCCCCTATGCTGTTTAATGTGTATATCGACGGATTAATTGTCTCACTTAATGAGGCAACAGTGGAATGTTGTATAGATAACACAAGGATAAATAACTTAGTTTATGCCGATGATATGGTGTTAATAAGTCCCTCTGTTAAAGGTCTGGATCGGCTACTAAAAGTCTGCGAAGTGTATTCGCAGAAACATGATATTCTTTTTAATGTTACAAAAACTAAGGTTATGCAATTTCCTCCTAAAAGCTGTAATCAGCCAGCTGATATAAGGTTTAAAATGAATGGTGAAGTAATTGAGGAAGTACGAGAGTTTAAGTATTTGGGTCAAACTATTACCAGCTCCTTGAGTGATGACTCGGATATAAGAAAACAATCTCGAAGCCTGTGTGCTAAAGCGAATATGACCATCAGGAACTTTCGATTCTGTACAAATGAAGCTAAAGAGAGACTCTTTCGTGCTTTCTGCAGTAATATATACGGACAGCAACTGTGGGTGAATTATAAAAAAGGTTCTGGCAGAACTCTAAATTTGCTGTACAACGGGTCTTTTAGACTCTTACATAAATTACCCCCGAGATGCTCAGCTTCGCAAGTGTTTGCTACCCGCAATGTCCCGAGCTTCCCGGAGGTAACAAGACGTGCTCAACACAGTCTAATGCAAAGAATTAAAAAAATCAACCAACCCGATCATCCAAGCTATCCACGAGTCCTGCCATTTATCCTCTAAGCTATGGACTTCTTGGTACGAAAACGTGTCTGTAGCTCCACTTAAATTCGACATTACAGTATTATTTCTAATCAGTTGTATATATTTCTATCCTTAGTATAAGAACTGTCATTGTATTAATAATATTTGTCGTATGGACTATAGTCTGCCAATGAACATTTTCATTTTCATAGCACCTTTTTATGATAAAATATGGCTGACAATATTGTTTTAAATGATTAATGAAAGAGATTTTTCATAAAATCAAAGTGGAAACACAGAGCCGAACACCACCACCACAGCATATGCACGACTGAACAAAATGTAAAAGACACGTTCAGAGAACCAGTGGTTCTCAAAATGATACAATGAAATAGGGTTATTTTCATAAAATCGGTGGGTGATCCAAATAAATGAGTGTTATTTTTGCTATCAACGCATATAATTAGCCATAAAAATGACGATCTCATTTCCGTTTTTTTTTTCACTATAAAAACTACCTGCATTCACATTTGCTTCCCATTCACCGACATCATGTACCAGCTTACTGAAGTACAGTGGATACCCAATAATTCGTTTTTTGCTTTAATTTGATTAGCATTTGGAGTACGAATTATTTGAGAACATTTTGTACTTTAAAAAAAAATGCGAAATACAGTGAATCCTCGTTTAATGTAAGAATTACATTCCGAAAAAGTGTTATGTAAAGCAATTTTACTAAAACGAAGCATATTTTCCCAGAGCAACCCATGTATTAAGGGGGGGGGGGGGGGGGGGGGCGTTCCTGTTGTGAAATTTTTCGATACTGGGGGTGGATTTTCAGGCATAATAATCATAGCAAATGTACCATTACTACTACTACACGTAATAAATCGGCATTAAGACATAGAAAATAAACATATTCATGGACAAAATATAGCTATATAAAATTTAAATATGTACTGTAGACTGTAGAGTACTCATCGAGTGGTGGCTGGCAGGGGCTACTCAAGGTCGAGTGGCTCTTTCCTCCCCAAGGCTGGAGAAAAACAGGTGTGTAGGGGTTACTCAAGCAGAGCGGCAGGATCGTCTGCCTCTCCACTTCAGACTGTCTCGATGCTACCGTCATCACCGTCTTCCCCACTTAGTTCACCACTTTCATCACCTTTCAAAGTGGTGAACTTTGAAAGGTGATGAAAGCCAGCACGCCAGTGGCGGCTGGTGTGTTTGAAGAATGCGCAGCCAGGTGACGCTGGCTGCATAATGGCTAGCCACCTCACAGCTGGAAGTAGTTTGCGTGGGACATTTGAATTTTTCTTACGTTTACCGTAACGCTAATTAGAGGTATGTTACGTAAAATGATTATTTGGTTATAAAATCAAATTTACGTTAAATGAGTTTACGTTGTACGAAGTGGAAAAAGTACGAAATCGAAATAGCGGAGAAAATTTCGCACAGTGAACGAATTAACCCAAATATAGTATGAAAATACCACTGGGCCCTCTACAAGTCCCAACGCGATGTTTTGTTTGACGCCCGCCAGGTCACCTGCAAATGCTCTGACATGTTGGGAAGTACAAAAAAGGGCAATAGGTTTTATGAAAGTGCAAATTACGAGTACAGGCCACATTCCGTACTTTTTGGGGGAGTACGAAAAAGTGCAAATTAGGGGTGATAGATTTTCTGAAAGCGCGAATTATAAGACACATTTCGTACATTTTGGTTAATTCGTAAATTCCCTTAATTCGACGGGGGCTGAGCCCCAAAAGTGTCGAATTAGGGGGTATCCACTCTATTCCTTAAATCTCGCTTATTTGTTCATCTCGCACTAACATGTGGCTTCTAATCTTCCTTCCTATCAGTCATTCCACCAGAAGGTCCTTTGCACTTTAACTTCTTTCCAGAATATCCTTTTATTGTCAGTATACTGCTTATTGAACTAACCCCTGAAGTCTTCATCTGCATTCTTTTTACAACTCAACATTTTTTTACATTCTCCTTACAACTCATTACATCTCCTTTTATCACTATCATGCTCACTCGTAACATTCTCTCCTAGACTTCTTTTCTTCCATTACATACTTTACTCATTTCACTCTATTTTGCGCATGTCAGATATGCCTTTCTTTTGAATATACCACTTACTCTGCACATCTGTTTGTTCATTATCTATCTCGCCTAAGACTTGCTTCACCCTTCTTCTAAACCCTGTTGCTACCTCATGCAATGCAATTGGAATGATTTTAAATTGGAGTCACCTTGCGAGACAATCTAAACAAAAATGTTTCCTTGATGATGGATTGGTTGTGGTGGCCCCATTTTGTGGCTTTTATGTTCCCCCGACCTCCTTCCACCGAGTTTTTTCATGTGGGAATGGTTCCAAATCTAGAATCATTGTGTAACTGCATAATTGAAATAACTGTAACGATTACACCAGATGCTGACACATTGATTATACTGGTCAACACAGAATTTTTAACTGACAAAAATATGTACCTTTATCTAATTTTGATATGCTGATTCCAAAAATGCCATAAAGTTTCTATCGTGTAGATTTCGAGTTACATCCTTGATTAAATTAATATGTAATTTTTACTGTGCAAGGCGAAATCACGTAACCACACCACTTGCCAGCTAAGAAATTTAACTAAATTTTGTCTGTACTGACTATTTCATGATCTTTTTATCATTTATCAATTGTATTTTGAAATGTAATCCACTTTATATGTATTCTAAAGACTTTTGTTCCATTTTATTAAAAATAAAAAAAGTTTATAGAAAACTGCTCATATCTGAAAATTTTGTCAGTGTAATAACTAGAAATCTAGTTGTGATAGAATTTTGAGTATCACCATTGAAATCAGCATGTTCAAATTAACTAAGTGAACACTCTTTTGTGTCAGTTAAAGACAAAAAGTTGGAAATTGTTGTTTTGTGTTATTAACCACGAAGAAGTGGTGTTAACAACGAGACTAAAAAAGAAAATTGGGTACTCTGCAAAATGCTATAAATTTCGAGTTTGTTTTGTTTATCAAATTTTATTCACTACAAAATAGTCACTAATTCTGGGACACCCTGTATCTGTATACATAATGTCTTTGTGTTCGAAGTATGCATTTGTAACAAGTCTCTTTCCACATATATTTTTATTCTATCGTTATTGCGCCATTTCTCAGGGTCAACTCCCACTTCCCCATTTATATCACTCATAGCAGTTACTCTATATGTAATCTGTATGCATTTATAACGTACTATTTAGGCATCTAATACAAACGCATTTATATTTTCTCGTGTTTTCATGCCAATCTACCCCTCTCCCTTCCATATCCAATTTCATTGGAACCCTAAGAAAAGTAAGGCAGAATTGTACAAGCTCTAATTTGTCATTTGAGATCACGTGATTCATGGGTTGAAGAGTTTGTTTGAGAAGGAAAAAAATAAGGGATACAGTTCGCCACACCCACCTTATGGCTCAGTGTATCCTGACTTTGGTCACTGATGACACCTTAACTATGATACTTACTATTTGATAATTTTATGTTTATAACAACGTTTCTTGTTTTAGAAAAATAGTGCACATACTTCAGAAATAATTTCAACATAATTTAAAAAAATGTCTCCACAAAAAATTACAGCTTTCCTTAAAACAGGCTTATTTTTAAACAGCCTGGAACAATTTTAGAGCACGTAAGACTAGTTAGGCTGTAGCGTAGGTGCCCTCGTGATGTCAGAAACGCTTGACCTTCCATGCTTTTCTGATATAGTTTTCTAGGTTTCATATCTTTCATTCCTTCCCATTCACCATCATTGCTTTTCAGCTTCGTTTCGTACTAAAGAAGTCAAAACGATCGTCCTGAAAAATCTTGGTCACTCGCAGGTTCTTTGCATCCTCATATTCTAACATTCCACATTGCTATATGAGCCTGCCAAACCTCTCGAGGGCAGCATTGGCGAGCGCGTTTCCCAGGTTCGGGAGCATGTCGTTCTGGGAGATTGAAGTATTTGACTGAGCTACCAAAGAAATACATTATTAAAAGTCGATTGTCAGGATAGTTATTTTTCATCCTTATTCTGGGACTTCATATTTTGATAACATTTTACAGATTTTTCGGTATTTTATGTTTGAGTTACCCTTCAGAATTCCCATAACCTTTATTTATAGCTTCAGATACAACTACAACTTGGTTATTGTCTATAGTGCTGTAATGCGTATCTCTATGACTACTAAGATATTCTTTCCCTGAAGAGTTTTTCTTTTAAATAACCTCCTGATTTTCTCCTGATTTTATCCAGGGAACACAGATGCATCATATATCTCCTAGTGGGACACGAATCAGCCCTGGCAGACTGACCCTTTTGAAAGGCAAACCTGCCACGCCACAAAGTCGAGTCAGTCCTAATCTTTCTCCAAATGAAACCAGGTTGAAAACGAACCAGAGGGAAGCTGGGAGGCATCCCTCCCCTCACACGCAAATGAGAGGAGGCCCTGTATATCATCAGACTCATGAGACTCCAATTACTGATATTAATACTGGTAAGTTTTCTCTTCTTTTAATTCCTTCAGGTTTCTCCCATATAAAGTTACCCCGAGACTGGATATCACCGTACCTGCATTCTTCATTCACCAGTCACCTTGGGCATTCAAATCTTTGCTGGGATACTAAAGAGCATAGTGCATTTTATACTGGTATTAATCATGTTTGCTTCATAAGTAATGTATCCATGGAGTAATTTAAGTCTCTGCCACTGTCAGAAGAGATAAGTTATTTATGTTCGTCCATTCCGTACGCGAATGCTTTAATAAAAGGTTTCCGTTGTCATTTTTACCATTGAAACCTTTGTCAGTATTTCAATATTCGACCATTGGAATTCGTCAGTATTTGCGATTCGCAAAAGATTTTTCTTTTGAATCACGTTTTGTCAATTTCTAGAGTAGGGAGTTGGTGGGAATACACGTGGTTGGAAACTGGGCTCGAATTATGATGGTCCTGGTTCAACTTCCGCCACTGTTGCGACTGGAATTGGGCCAGTAATTCACACCCATTCCAAAGTATGTGCGGCAATAATTGTCTCGGATGCTACACACCCACCAGAGTAGATAGATTACTGGTAGAACATTGGGTTGTTAATCTGAAGTTCCTTTTTCAGCGATTAAGCTGCCTCGGTGGGTTTGTGGTTCGGATCCCATGAAAAGCTGTAGGTCCCTTCCGATCAAAGTTGACATGGAAGATTGGAAGAGGTTAAACCACCCCAAATTTGCGGATGATACAGTTTTGAAAAAAAGTTCGTATAAAACAATTTCTAAAAAGCCTAAAAACTACTAATTGGTAATATTCTGTTTTCGTTTTGATATTTTATTTTTTGTGGCAGGAATAAAATGTTAAAAACAGAATCCACTCCTGTGTATTAGTAACTTTTTATGCTTTTTAGTGAAAGGTTCTTGGTACTTTCAAAACTGGAAATAAATTAAACGTCAATGCTCGGTTTATGGTGAAATTTTAGGTAATGTTGGCCGATTAGTTTGAGTAAAATACCAAAGGGGTTTAGGTCTGACACCCTACGTGGAGGAATCTGTCTCGGAATCACAAAGGTATCTATGGTCGATGTGCCCATACGACAATGAACCCCGAGAACGGCTTTCGCGATGTTAAATCAGTAAATATAAGGTAACGTCCTCTGGCCAAATTGTTTTTTATTCACAGCCACACCTTCAACCAAACCTATTATGACGTATTTGGAAAGATACCATAACCACTTCGGTGTAATCTGCCAAGTGATTACGTCATTTTGTCACTTTTTAGTCTGTTTTATTAAGTTTCACTTTAACTTTTCGTAGAAGTCATTTTATGGCCAACACAGGTTCCCTTTTTAAGTCACTATCTGGTTATGACAAAAAAATAAAATATCTTAAATCACTAAGTTAGATCACAAATCACTTATGAATGGACAAGAAAATGTTTTAATATAATTTTAATTCCTGTTGTTTCAACTTAGGGGAGATTTTTGCAAGGTAACTCAGAAATAATCAGGAGTCATCCTACAGGTTTTTATTATTAAACAATCTAAATGTCCATATTACCATTGCTATTAGTATCAATAAATACAAAAAAATTGACCTCTTAATATGAAGGGGAAGGGGTGGTTCATAGGGGGATATTATGATTACTAATCAGTGTCAGCTTTTCAAGTCCATGTTGTGCTTACTCATTAATGAAGATCACAGTCTGAAAAATGCAAAATAAATACGCTAATTATTAATCAATCAAATCAATCTATAAATCAAAAGAAATACACTAAATAATATCAAAATATACTAAATTAGCCTTTGAATACCACCCCCCTCTATTGAACCATCCCTTCCCATTTATATTAAGAGCTCAATTTTTTTTTGGTGTTTACTGATAACAAGTTCTGATATGAGAGAGAGATCATTCTTGAAACACCTTAGTCTGCATGCACTTCTTCCTCCATTGACACGATCCAATTCCACTCTCTAAACTTCCCTCTTCCTCCTCTTAAGGTGTTCGTGCGACCAGCTTCCTCTAGTTATTGGTTTGCCTCCTTTCGTTTTCCTTTTTATCCTACCAATTACAATTACCTATACCTACGGTAATGAGTAATTTGTCGTAAAATACCTCTAAGTTGGACTATTATCATCTCTCATTTAAGTCGGTGGTTTTTAAACTTTTCGGGCGGAGAAACCTTTCAAAATTTCAATTCACGTCACGGAACTCAGCTATAAAATGGCCCTATTTTTACACGCAATTATAATAAATCCTCATGACTACTGATGCTATCATTTGTTACCATTAAAACCACACCCACAACTACGCCCACTGTGCTAATTTCTTAGACCTGATTGTTTATATTAGATCAGTTGTTGTTGTACTACATGCTGATTGGACATGCATTTTTTCTTAGGAAATGAGGAAATAAACATTTTATTCTCATAATTTTCAGTAAAAGAAAAATTGTCAAAATATTCATTGGGATACTAAACTAAACAGAATTCAGATACTAGTTTTCCAGAAACATTTGTCTCGTTGCAGTGGATCTGAAAGAATTAGTACAGCTTGAAACATGTTAACACTTGTTTCGTGTTCTCGGTCTTTTTCATGGGAAAAGGTAGCTAGATAAAGAAGGTGGTCAGGCTAAATTAGTTTTAAGGTAGCAGTCAGTCATGTAAAAAAGATAAAAATGTCATGAAGCTAATATCAGCCAATTTAAAATATTCAAATTTTCATTTCGAATCTAGGATGACTCAAAAATTGAAATTTCAGCCATTACCAAAAAATTTTAGCGGAATTCCTGAAGACCTCTTGGGGAATCCCAGGGTTCCGCAGAACACAGTTTGTGAAAACCACTGATTTAAGTTATTAAAATATTTGATAAGTAGTTTACGCTCTATCTGTATTGTTATTTCGCGACTTTTGAACGTGGACCCTAATGATTGGGTCAAGTTTGGGCACGCCATGATGTCATTGGGAGTACAGGACCGCAATGTTACTTTTTATGCAGGAAGGAAGGGGCCAAGGCTGAATGCCCGCAAAAACGCACCCCTAACAGAAGAAGAGCCAAAATCAATATCCAGGGCTTTGGAGATGCGTGGACACACTGCGTTTGAAAGATTGGAGGTCATAGACAGGGGAAAGATGGAAAGTGAGCCGTAAAAATGGAAAAGAGAAGGGAAAGAAGTAGTAAAGTTGTTGGAGGTTACATTACATTTAATTTGGAAAACATGAAGCCACTGGGGCCCATCGAGGGTTATGAGCTATATTTTATAATAAAAATCTTGCAAAATGTCAACCTCAACTCGGCTAATTAACACACAACTGTTTACAGAGCTACAAAGTAGCCTAGATAACTTAAGCTAAGAATATACATTATTTATAATCTACAAGCTCTCTCTCTCATGAAAGCATCAATATTTTTCTTAAAACTAAGGAGCTACTGTTAACCATATCATATCATATGACAAGTTATTCCAAAAATCTACTATGACTGAAAAAGTATTTTCGGAGATCAAGTCTACAAGTCTACTTTCTAATTTTCTTATTATAATGCCCTCGAGTTCTTCCATCAGCCTCTAGTGAGAAAAAGTTGCATCTAAATTGTCCAAACCTGAAAACACTTTGAACATCTATATCATATCTCCCCTTCTATAACGTCTCTGAAAACTAAACATACCCAGTTCCTTTAATCTTTCCCTATATTCCAATCTTCTTAGGTTAGGGATAAGCTTGGTTGCCCTATGTTGCACACCTTCAAGTATATCAATATTATGTCTAAGGTGAGGGGACCAAACTTGAATGTAGTATTCTAAGTGAAGCCTAACATAAGAATTACATAATTTACAGATGGCTTCCTTACTCTTGTAACTAACATTCCCCTTAATAATACCTAACATTTTATTTGCCTCATTTGTAGCCTCTAAACACTGCTTAGAAATTTTAGATCACTACTAACTATAATGCCGAGATCTTTTTCCTGTTTCAGCCTCTAACCAGTTTCCTTGCATCTCGCAACTAAAGTTTTCATTATTTTTACCAAAATGAATGATAACTGTATTTTGGAACATTGAATTCTATCTGCCATTTACGAGCCCAGGCAACTATCTACCAAGATCTTTTTGTAATTTATGAGAATTTTCTCTATTTGTAACGGGCAACTACTGTTGTAATCATCTGCAAATTTAAAAACTATTGCCTCCTCCCTTCTCTAAATCACTTAGATATAAAATAAAGAGTAATGGACCCAACACTGATCCCTGTGGTACCCCACTTTTCACTTTCTGCCACCCAGATTCATGACCATTTAGAATTACACTGTTCTCTGTCTTCTAACCAATTTTCTCCCCAAGTAATAACTGACCCAGATATCAGGAGCTTTTAATTTATATAGAAGTCTCCAATGTGGAACATTGTCAACTGTTTTACTAAATTCCAAATAAATAACATCTGCATCATTTCCATTATCTACCTGATCAGTTACAAACTCGAAAATTCTAAGAGATTAGACAAGTAAGACCTTTGTGATCTAAATCCATGTTGGGAACTTGAAATAAGATTAAAAATTTCCAAATGATCTTCAGTATTATTCTTTATAATTCTTTCTCGTATCTTACCTACCAATTATGTCAAACTAACAGATCTATAATTTCCTACCTCCTTTTTACGAGCTACCCTTTTTGTAAATGGATACTACATTTGTTTTTTTTCCATTTATCTGGTACGTCTGCAAAATTAATAGACCTAGCAAACAAAATAGTTAGTGCCTCAGATAAGCTATCTTCTTCTCTGAGATTCCTAGCATATATATATTATCAGATGCAGGAGCTTTATTTGACTTCATTATATGAATCACTTGCCAAACATTATCTTTCCTTATATGAATCTTATCAAGGATGCCTGAATTTACAGAATCTAAAGAATTAAAATCAAAGTTATTAAATTTTTTTCAGTAAAGACAGCTAAAATAATCATTAAAAATACCAATAATATCCTGATCACTTTACAATGGTATCTTTTATGGTATCTTCTGAAAGCCTTCTCTCTGTTGTGGATAGCATTAGAACAAGTAAAGTTAACCCAAGGTTTTTTGCATTAGTCATAGGAATGGAATATGGAATGTACGCCTTCATGGCCCGAGAGAATCACCTCCGTGATGCGCTCAGCACACTCAGAAGGGTCCCGTCCACAGTAGTAGTAATCGTTCCATAGGAAATCAGAGAAGCACTGCCTAAAGGCCTCCCAATCACCTGTGCCAAAATGCCAAAGGCACCTTCTCTTGGGAAGATCCAAAGGCCGAATTGGAGCGATAGGACAGGAAACAGATATAAGATTATAGTTGGAGGAACCCAGTGGAGGAAAAACTTTGACAGAGTAGGGATACGAGTAGGGTGCTGTACAATCTGCTGTTGGTTATTCAGGATAGAAAAGTTGTAAGCTAGTTCACCAGGGGTGTCAGTGAAATGGGAGGAAATCCAAAGGTGGTGGTGAACATCGAAATCTCCTAAAATGGAGATTTCACCAAAGGAGAGTGGGATAGAATGTATTCCACTTTGGAAGTGAGGTAATTAAAGCACTTTGGATAGTTAGTAAAATTTGGAGGAAGGTAAACAGCGCAAATGTATTTAGTTTGAGATTGGCATGTCAGCCGTAGCCAGAGGGTATACAGTTCGGGAATATGAGAACAAGTTAGGTCATTGTGTACATATACGCAACATCCACCTTCGGAGTGAAATTGAGTATGGAGAAAGTAGGAGGGTACGGAAAAGGGGTTATTGGGCAGTGGCATATCCAGCCCCACTGCCCGGGTCCGTATTACCGGTATCGGCAGCGGGGTAGCCCGAATGGGGGACATTTATGATTCCCTCCCCCAGGGGACTCTGAGGCTCTTGAAGTTGTTGCCATTTTCTTTCTTTTTATTTTTAATTTTGTGAAGATTATGTAATGTGTAAGGTGCATGTACAGTATGTGTAGTGAAGAATAGGGAGAGAAGTGTGTTTGAGAGCATGCTGGACTGCTCACAAGGTAGATGAGGTACGGAAAAAGAACATCTAAGGAGAACAGTGACAGAAGAAATTGGGTGTATACAGCTCATATGGTTAAAACTGGCTGCTGTGCAGGTGCATTACATAGCACATAGTGTGGGTGTTAACCTGCTGTGCAGTCATGTGACCCCCTTATTCCTGCGCAAGATGCACAATAGTTGTTGCATAATTTGCGTCATGACACAAATCAGCCTCTATTTTTAAAGTTTTTAATAATTATAATATGGTTAATTTTAGAAACCCAACATTAGAAATGTCTTCTTGGCGAACTTTTTTCCAAAATTATGTACTGCCTACACATACAGTATATGTATAAATAAATAAATAGATTATAATATAGCGTTTTACGTTTTCTTTCAGGAGTGTTTACGATCTTATGCTTTGTTGTCGTACGGTTCTGAACCAAATTTTCCCTCGTTTGTAATGTTTATAAAAATGGATACCCCTTCCCTTAACCCATATTTTCATTACATCTCTTGATTCATTTGTGCTATTGAAAAATATATTTCTGTTAGTTTTCATATTTGAAGCTTTTTTGACCTATGTATTTGAACCTTGAATCTTGGTTTTACATTCATATTTTCGAGAAACTAATATATTGTGGTGGAAGTCTTTAAAAGAGGGCTGGATGCCTGGCTCAGGACAATCCCAGATGAGCCGAGTGTACCTGGCTATGGGTTGGGCATTCCAGGACAAATCATGCAGTGCATGACATCACGCCATCTTCAATTTTCCTATAATTTGATGTATGGCATTGTCTAACCCAACAATCGAAATATAAAATTATAGCTCAATCAAACTTACTGTATGGTTCAAAATTTATGTCCCCCTCCTATTTTGGGGGGCTCGCATACTACTAAATTTCAAATTGCCATATCTCAGCCCCTAATTCAGATACAAGAATGATTTAAAGTGCATCTGAAAGGCATTTTTCCAGAGAATAAATTATTATAAGCACAAAAAACACGAGTCAATGAATGAAAAGTTGCAGATATGTTTTTAATTTTGGGGGACCACCCCTTGATATAAAAAGTTTTTTCTTTGAATAAACTTGAACTTCAACTCTCTTTCCATCAGTGGAAAGGGAGAAAAAACTGTTTTAGCATCAAAAAGTAGTGTTTTTAGATTTAAATGATACTAACTTCACTGAAATATCATATTTCACTTTTTCTAGTTATTCATTAACACTTGACTCGCCATCCTTATTATGAATTAATTTACTGAATGAGGTGGTGATATGTAAACATACACCTTACAGTTGTAAGGAAATGAAAAAATCTATTCATATCGAATAAAAACTTTGTTCACGAGTATAAGTACAGTTGTATCATATATTTATACAATATGTACACAAATTGTAAAGTCCATGCATTATTCTAAGTTCATCCAAAAAGACTCCATTACTTCCATTTCCTTTGGATGGAAAGTAAATAATTTTAATGCCAGGCTGACTATTTAGACTTGACATGGCATAAATTATGTCCTCCTCTCTTATTCAGCATATCATCTCTGTGGAAAACAACAGTGTAGCCAGAAATTTCTAATGGGTGGGGGGAGGTTACACACGAAATATTATTCAACAAATTTTCAATTACTGTATATACCGTATCTACACTACGGTGATGAATACAGTCATTTTAACTTAGCATATGGATTAAAAAAAAAAAAAGACTACACGTGTATATGTTGGACAAATAAAACAGGTCTACCTCCGCGACGTAGCTACCCCGATGGTGGGAAATAATAATTATTTGATCTTCCTGAAGAGGTCAAGAAGCTAAATTGATAATCACCGAACTCCTCTGAAGTATCTAAAATTATTCCAAGCCAAACTTTATCATCATACTTGTTGACAGACAGACTGCTCTCATCCTGTTTAGTTCTACTAATTCTGAATAAACTAGAATTCTCTTTAATGGTGTGTGAAGTCTGATAAGCTTGTATCTGATTTTTCGACCTTGGCACAATTCTGCAGTATCCTCTTGGACCCTTCACTGGTGAAATTTCATCAAACCTACGAGACGAATGTAGTTTATTAGCCGCAACTTGCTCTTTTGAAACAGAAAAATTTTATTGCATCAAAGTGCTTGATGCAGAAATCGTAAAAAGCTCTTGGTGTCAAAATGTGACTAGCACCAGTTTGTTGCAAACTACAGTAGCCTTTGCTACACTCCTTTTGACAGTTCCTCCAGTACCATCACAAGCATTTTTACCATGATCAGTAGCAAAGAAATTCTACTCAGCCTTCAAACTAAAATCCTGTTCATGATAGAGCAGATTGCTAAAGTTAAGTCTATTCTACTCCTAGTATTGTCCACCACAGCTATCAGAAAAATAATGCACTTTTTGTTTTTGGGTAATACCCAAAAAAAGTTCCCCGACCCATGCTCTAGAGTCTAGAGTCTAGAGCAGGGGTGGGCAACCTTTTTAAGTGAGCGTGCCAAAATCATTAAATCTTTGATGCAAAATTTTCTCACGTGCCAACCGAAATTTTGGGGAACATATTATTAGTTGGTGCCTTTTAAGTATTGGGAGAACCTTTTCAAATAATCAAAAATTACACTGGAGCGGTAAAATCAAAGAATATTGTAAGAGTGATTATTGTAAGTCATGTAAGATTGAATAACGCAATTTTTAACATCAGCAAAAGAGTAAACAATAATTCTGATTTTTGTTTTTTTGTTTTTTATTTATCAGATCAATCAGCCATAAGTTTTTTCAAGTTTTCCCAATACATTACAGTGCCCAATCTCATAATCGTTTTACTTGACTAAAGCACAATGAAAGAAAATAAAATTAAAGATATTCTTTTATTGATTCTTAATCCCTTATGAATAATACATAAAAATTACAGAGAAAATAAAATGTTATTTTACCTACATAATATATTAAACAGAAGTTAATCTTTACCATTTTTTAGCAGAAAATTAAGTAAAATATAAAACTCAGCGAAGAATTTGGATATTTATTTATTTAATTTTTTAAGGTAACCCGGGGAATCGCGTGCCGGAAAAAAGTCGTTGGCGTGCCACGTTTGGCACGCGTGCCAAGGGTTCCCCACCCCTGGTCTAGAGAGTCACTGATGAAGCTAACTAGCGCGATTTAATTCCCCATCTTTGTTTTATGATACACTACAAATGGGTAGATTGCAATATAGTGATGATGAGTAAGAGAGATCATTTCTGAATTTCAGTGAACTCATCTGCAGGAGCTAAGCTTTTTTACCAATTGAAAATACCATCATTTTAGGATTTTCGGGTGGTAGGTACAAACACAAACTGTGTGTGTGGCTTTCCTTCCAGCAATCACACACCATTTAGGGCTCAAATTTGCAAATGATGACAACCTACACTGTCATCAGTTTCTTTATATTTTATATATAATTCTTTTAAATTGCCTAGTAAGAGGCGTTTTTACTCATACTCCTTTTCACCATCTTTGTTATACTAACACAATCAGATTTGCCTGTACACAACCCACTTCATTATCTTCATGGAATGCCTTTACACTAGATATTGTCCGTTCACTATACTTGGTAACCTCAGGAAGAATGACAAATCTACCTTTCAAATAACGCTTTGTCAACAAAATACTTGGTTGTACCAAAACACTCTTCTCTCTCCGAAATTGTAAATGGTGGTAGTAGGTAAGTATTTGAAGCCGTCGTTTGTGAATACTGGGTAGGGATAGGGAAGCTGTTGGTTCGAAGTGGACTGGGACATCTAGTGGTCGATACGACGGACGTGGGCGCCGACTTCCCCGTTCATCATGGGGCTCTCTCCGTGGAGAGGGGCATACGGAGAGAGTGAGAGGCTTGGTTTTCGGGGCGAGGCTTTCGTGGACCCTGTTGTCTTGCCCGTAGCTGGCACCCCTGCTCTGGAGGAGGTGTGTCCAAAGGCATGGTCGAAGTACAGGTTGCGGTCGGTGATGAGGGAGGAGAATGCGAGTGTTCCGTAGCCAGAGGAGGGGTGACCCCCTCACGACGTGGTCTTCCACTGGTAGAGGACTCGGGGGGGGGGGGCGTGGTCGCCCACCACCCGAGTTCTAGGGAAGATGTAGAAGTATCCGTACGTTATTAGATTGAGAAAAACGGAGCCAGGGGCCGCGAAAAACTGCCTACCGGTGAGAAAGGGAGGCCGAGCGCAAACCGCAGGGGGCGGGTACCTCGTCCCCAGGGGAACACCGTAGGTTTAAAAACGGGGCCCCGTGATACGAAAGTTTGCCCCCCAAACGGCGCAAAGACCCCATCCCCCCCAATCCCACTGGCCCGGACACCCAACCATCCATCCAACGCCTAAAGGCGTCACCTCCAGAGGACAGCACTGGGGACCCGTACTGGGAGCCAAAGACTTTAGTGGCACTTAGCCCGGTCTCCCCAGTAGCCTGTCCGGCATGGGTGACCCTTTTGGGGGCTAAGTCCCGCCGACGTAGCCCACTGGGTCAACACGGGAGCCCACCCACCACGACAAGATGGCCACAGGCCACAGCTGGACCTCGTCTTTGGTGTGGCGGCTGCTGTACTGTTGGACGAGGGCCACAATCCAAAGCTCCGCCTGAAACTCCTCCATTTTTTCCCATTCATCCGGATCTTTGTTCAAGAAACCTGCAGACAATTGCAGTCGTTCGAAGAACCTCATCGAATTCTTCGTCACAAGAAGACGAACTGAGAGGCGGGTTGACTCGCTTTGGCATCTGCTCTCCACCCTCTTTCTTGTGTAGGGCTGCGACCACCCGACGTTTCGTTGCAGATGGAACATCGGCATCGAAGAAGGCCGATGAAATCATTTCCTCAGAGAGTACCAAAGCTGTCCTGCCAGCTTCTGACTGGCTGCTTTGGAGATCTTCTGCTGTGGATACGACCTCAATGATTCTAAGAGGCAAAGGTCCTGGGCTGGAGCGAAGCGGCCATCGGAGCAGTGAACCATCCCTTCAGGTAGACTGTCACAGCGAAGATGCTCATGTCTTGCAAGTATGTTCTCTCTTTCGGTGTGAGATGTTGCAATTGCTCCCGGAACATCCACATCTTGCTAGAATACAGGACCTTGCACATCCAGTGCGTGATGCATCGCACCTGGGCGCTTGAATCGACTCGGCGATTCAAGATTTCCACCAAGGAAGACAATGGTGAGTTCCAAAAATTCCTTGTAATCGTCTCGGTAAGTTTCGCGCTGGATTTGGTCTTTGGCGAACTTCAGAAGTTCTTCTCTGACTAGTAATAGGGATGGACCAACAGTAGGGTCGTCGACACGTTTGGAACCTGCTTTTGTGGATGTACGAGGGTCACTCAATATATTTTGCCCCACTTTTCTTTTCTTTCCAAGTTTCCTTGTAAGTTCAGAAATTTTGTACACAAATGTTACATACCTTTTTTCACAAGTTTTTATTTTTCCACATAATCTCCATCCTTTTTTTCTACGGCTTTCCTCCACCTCGAAACAAGGGCCTTTATTCCTTGCTGGTAAAAGTCCGCTGGGTTCCGCTGGAGCCACCTCTTAACAACCTCAACAACCTCATCGTCACTCTGAAACTTTCTTCAACGAATACCATCCTTCATTGGTCCAAACAAATGGAAGTTTGAAGGTGCCAGATCCGGGCTGTATGGAGGGTGGGGTAAAACAGTCAAGCGCATTTTTGTGATGGCCTCTCTTGTTTGCAAACTGTTGTGTGGTGTTGTGTTATCGTGCAAAAGAAGGACGTCTTCCAGTTTTCTCTCCTGTCGAACTCGCTTTATACGTCTCTGGAGTCTCTGTAGGGTAGAAATATATGCCTCCGAGTTGATTGTTTGTCCTTTCTTCATAATGTCCACCAGAATCACCCCTTTCATGTCCCAGAAGATGGTGGCCATAACCTTTCCTGCAGAGGGGGCCATTTTGAACTTTTCCTTGCGTGGGGAGTCTGCGTGATGCCACTCCATGGATTGGTGTTTTGTTTCAGGTTCAAAGTGGTGTACCCAAGTCTCATCCCCAGTCACAATTCGTGAAAGGAAGTCATCCCCTTCTGTCTCGTATCGAACCAACGACTCGGAAGCAATTTCTTTTCTTTGGGCTTTGTGATCTTCAGTCAATTCGCGAGGAACAAACCGTGAACACACTTTTGAGTATCCTAGGTTGCTGAATTATCGTATTCACACTTCCTTCACTAATTCCTAGCTCCAGTGATAGCTCCTTGTATGTGACGCGCCGATTTGATTGAATGATGCTGTTAGCACGTTGCAGTGTGAGATGTCACAGCCGATGCCGGGCGACTGCTGCGTGGCTCATCATCGAGGCTGGCTCTCCCTCTCTCCAATGATCTCAAACGTTTAGACCAGCGTCCACCTGTGCTTCGATCAAGATCAACAACAGCATCTCCGTAAACGTTTTGTTGACGTTTGTGAATATTTCCAACTGTTTCCTTCTCTGCGGTTAAGAACTCGATAACAGCTCTCTGTTTATGACGCACATCACTCAGACGTCATTTTCGAAACTGCGTTAACCATCGGTTTTATAAAAGGGCGTTTAAAAGCGTTTTTTTTACAAGGAGGGGAGGTTGAAACTGGAAAAATCCGGTTATGTGAAGCACAGAAAGTTGAAACTTACGGCCCAAAAGACATTTCAGCCCCATGGCCTATTATTTAGCTAAGAAAAAAGGGTGGGGCAAAATATATTGAGTGCCCCTAGTAGATCCACTGTTGCTGGAATCTCTTTGAATAACAGAACTTTAGGACCAGGAATTGCGTCATGACACGCCGTGAACGCGGCGGCGACAACTAGCTCCATGATATGATGCCTGCATTCAAAGTAGCAACTCTTTCTGCAACTTCTGCTCTAGGAGCAAACAACATCCTAAGTGATGGCCAGTGGTTAGCAGCGGCAGTGTCGAAACATATCCCCACCACTCTTTCACTTAGCCCCAAACACCGCTTGTGCCTGCTGTTGCCCACTTCCCGAAGCTATTTTTGGCACTCCCAAGAGCTGGCAGTTGCTATCTGAGGTGGACACTAAGATGGGAAGTTGGTCCACCTGCTCGTTGTTGGTAAGGTCTAGCAGAAGCTTTCCGTCCCAGTGCACCACCACTGGTCCGGAATGGAATCCTTTTTGCACCGATTCAGCCTGCTGCCTACGATGATGCTCTCCATCATCAAGCTGCAAGGCTGCCAGCTGTTTCCAATACAATGTAAAGCGCCATCCGGTCACTCACCCCGGTCCTGTCTAAGGCTGAAGTTAATTCTCAGTTGAAAATATTCTTGTCTAGCGTGTTCTTTTTTTTGGGGGGGGGGGGAACATCCTCCAGTGGCTCCCTCAAGAAACTCGTCATCGGTAGAGCTTGAAGAAGCAAGTTCGGCTGTTTGGGATGTTCAGGCTTGCTCTTCGACTGCTTTTCTCTTTCGGACGTCTTCCTATGTTTTCCGCTTTGCAACCTTCTACTCCTTCTCCGCCAATTTTTTGTTGACGGAGCCCATTGTGCCACGCCGACCGGGCTCTCTTTGAGCGAGAAGGAAGTCGCGATCTTCTTGAAACTGCATCATTTGGAGACCGTTTTCATGTGCAATGTCGACAAATTGTTCAGCTTGCTTTTGAAAGATGTCTCGTTTTGGACATGTTTTGGATTTTGCCTTCCCTTGTTCTTTTTCAAAGCCTGCCGCGCTTTGAAAAGAAATAAAAAGCTTCTCCAAACAGTGGTCCTTCCGGTGTGTTGGTATGCGGGTTCTTTCCCAAAATGAGAAAACTTCCTCCAGCACTTCTTCGGCGCTTTATTTGGTGTCTTTCTTATTCACAACATGGTGCAAAAAGACACCTAGGACCTGGCCATTCGAAGGCAGTTTATTGCCTAAAATCTTTTGGTCCGGTTTGTCCAACAAGTAAAAACCACGTGTTTTTGACATGACCGTCACCGTAAGTAAATGTAACCAATATAAACCAATGTATGGTATACCAATATCTATTAAAATCTATTTCACATAGCAATATTTAATACTCCAACCTGTGAAAGAGCAGAAAACGGCATTAATTAGCACCTGTAGAGATCATAGTAATGAGTAACTCAGAGAACACATAACCCCATGAGCGACCACTAATTACACTGCCCAACAAAAAAAGAATTTTTTGCTGGTGATTTAATTCTAAGACCTGTTTCTGGATAATATTGATGTGCTGATTTCAAAAATCACCTTAGATTTTGTCCATCACATCAGGTTTTCGTGCAATGTGCAATGCAATATGCCTATTTTGGGTGATCCATGAAGGGCACTTCTGAAAATTTATGATTTTTGAGACCCGTTAACAGCTGTTTTGCTGTTAAAATTTTATCTGTGGAATACGCAAATCTGTGCATTAAATCTAAAGGTCATGTACAACATATTAAAATCTTGGGTATCTGTGATTTCCCCAGGTGTGAGCGTGACGTCATGATCATGGATTCATTTTTTGCTTATTTAAACACTTTTAATCACTTTGTGTCAATATTACCATTGTATATTAAAGTTCACTCCCTGCACAATCGTTTACTTTTCCATGCTGATTCTGAGTATGTAAAAACTTATTTTTTGAAAAGAAAGAAAATTGGGCATAACCCTGCCAAAATGCGATATCTCCGTATTTGATTGCTCGAAAACCTGACGTGATAGGCAAAAACTAAGGTGATTTTTGAAATCAGCACACCAAAGTTACCTAAAAACAGGTGTTAGAATTAAATCAGCAAAATTGGTGTTGGGCAGTGTTATGCACCGATGTGAGTGAAACTTTTCACAATTTATTTTCTGCTATAGTGACACAGATTAAGCGGGTGGGAGCTGGAAAAATCGAAAGTTCTAATTTATGGACCACCAGGGGCGTACCTAAAGTATTTAGCACCCGGGGCGGATCCTTCCTTTGGCACCCCCCATAAATAATTTTAAAATTTAAACACAGAAAAATATATTATGTTTGCAAGTAGATTTTTAAACAGTACAGTACTGTCAACATTGGAAATAAGAAAAATGCAGGACATTAAAAATTCAGTGAACAGGTAATACTGCATTTTATTTTATACAAAAAACAGGAAATCCAGTCTTAACGCTCAGCGGCTGAACGTGAATCCTCTCTATTTACCTTTAAAGAATAGGCTGAGCCTCAAGTGATCAATGACCTCATCAAACTTCACCTTCTTTGCATATTCATGTTCAATTGAAAGGAAAGCCAGATTTGTCAATCTTGTCTGACTCATGGTCGAGCGAAAGAAATTTTGTATCAATTTCAATTTGGAAAAACTTCTTTCACATGAAGCAATAGAGAGACAGACAGTCAAAACGAATCTCAAACACAGTGACAAGCTTGGCAAAGATTCACAAAAATCCCATTTCACAATAAACTCCAGAAACTGCAATGCTGTCCATTTCTTTGCCTCTTCAACGCTGATTTTGGCAGCTTCCAAATGCCTCCGAAGTCGTCCAATTTCCACACTGATATCTTCATCAGAGAATTCATCGAAAATCTGAGTCAAATTTGGAATATACTTCCGAAGTTGTTCTTCTGTTGCAACAACCAAAGTGTTTGGCTGAATAACAGCGAAGATTGACAGAATTTGATCCATTGCCTTAGAACGAATCTCCAATTCTTGATGAAAGCGATCAAGCTATTCAAACATAGCCCCTTTTTACTTCCTCTGGCAATGTGAGACCAGCATCCTTTGCCATCTCCTGGCATCCTTTTTCGGAGCTTTACTCTCCCTCTTCTCTCCATAGAAGTATCCATTTCCTCACACTTTGTAGTTGCATAATGAATGGCCCTCTCCACAATTTCATTGCGCTAATCTTCAAGAAACAGTTTTAGAGCTTGGAGCTTCACAATGCACTTTTCAAGGCTGATTCCAACTGTTTGCAAATACTTTTGTGTGAGATTAATTTCTTCCAGGACTTCACACCAGAAAAAGATAACTCAAAAAAGAGAAATCACATACAGCAGACAGCAAAATCTGGGCTGATCCTCTTGTGCCCACATTTTCTTTGGGATCGCACAGTACTTCAAGGGTTGAGGTCAGCTTTTCAAAATTTGCCTTCACTGGTTTCACAGCGTCATAATGAGCACTCCATCTTGTCTGGGAAAGTCTTTTGACTGTCATGCCTACATTCTCCATCAGAACTTCCCATCGATGAGCTGAGACTGAAAAGAAGGAATAGACTCTCTCCAAGGTTCCAAAAAAAGTCACACATGAAGAAACGCTTCCAAATGAGTGCACTCCGCAAAGGTTCAGAGAATGATTTGCACAAGGCACAAACAAAGCCTTGGGATTAATCTCTGATCTTTGACTGAACACCACCATGAATCCCAGCCATAGTTGCAGCGTTGTCATATCCTTGACCACGGCACAGGTTTATGTCCAGTCCCATCTCTCTCAGACGTCTCAGGATATCCCCTGTGAGCTCAGCAGCAGTTTTCCGGCAATAGGGAAGAAGCCCAAGAATGATTCCTTTACTTCAACTTTGTCACATTCAATATGAAGTATGATCACTTCACACATCTGATCAGTGTGGGACACATCAGGAGTACTGTCAAAAAGAATCCCAAAATACTTTGCTTTCTTGATATCAGCCACTGTTTTCTCTTGACGTAATTCCCCAAAAGGCAAATGAACTCATTCTGAATCTTTGGAGATAAATACGAAGCCACTCTCCTCCCAGATGGAATAGAATGCTTAATCCTTACAAAATGTTCTTTCAAAACTGGATCATAATTTGACAGCAACTCTACCAATTCCATGAAGTTTCCTTTGTTTGCTGATGACATGTCCTCTTTGTGACCACGAAAAGGAAGATTCTGGTGAACCAGAAACAAGGTTACGTCCAAGAGGCGATGTAAAATATCACTCCATTTCTTTCTCTCCTTGTCCACTGTTGCTTGATGAACTTGATCAATGGTTTTTTGAAGCTTCAACCCTGTTCGCAAGGTCTTCCATTTCTCCAAGCATGAGATGCTGCTGCTCAGAAGCCTCATGGTCAGACACCGTTGGGTTTAGCTTCCACCATGCTTGAAACCCAGTGACAAAGCTGGATGTTCCAATTCCTTTGTCATCAAGAGCAAACAGTCTGCAGCAAAAACAAAACAAACTTTCTTTTGATGGAGAGTAAACCATCCATGTTCTCAAAGCTTTCTCGCCATTTGGCAGAGCCTTATAGAACCATGCAGTGGTCATCTGTCGACTCTTCCCTTTGGATTTCTCTCCTTGTCTTTGAACTGCACTGAAAGGTCTATCCCTATTTTGGAAGGGTTCACTTCCCCTCTTAATAAGATCAACTCTCAAGTCATTTGGAACCGGGATTGGCCAAGCAGCGACATCAGAATAAATTGAAAATCTATCCGTCACCTCTTCTTCATCAGAGTCTTCCTCCTGTTGGTGTGGACTTCTGCTGGCGTCTCCTTCCTCTTCATCAGTTTCACTGCTTTTAGAAGATGAATTGCCATCCTCCAATCCTTGCTCTCTCTCATTTGAATCCTCTTGTGAAGATGCTTCTTGTATTTGCCCTTCAGATTCACCAGGCTGAATATCTTCAGGACTTTCTCCTATTGCACTTGATGTTGAAGGCGTCACATACTTCAAAATTGATCCGGACATTGCCTGAGCCACCTCTTCTCTTGCCTTCTTCATTTTTCTTTGTTGGAATCCACTGGGTCGATTTCACTTCATAGTGGATGTTCTCTGCAAAATTTTAAAATCAAAAGGTATAAAGCATGAACAATGAACATGCATAACAAGCATGAACTATTATGACTTGAAATACATTAACTGAACAAATTGTCTGTAATTATTATTATTATTATTGGGGGGGGGGGGGGGGGGGGGGGTAAGTGGAAACACGACTCCTAAAAAAGCAGAAAACTATGAGCATTACTCACAAATAACTAGACCACTGACAAAATTAAAATTAACAGTATATCCAGTAAATAAAGAAGTAAAAAAAATTTATTACAACAGAAAAGCTTCAAACAAGTGGTTCTCAAACTTTTTCCAACCAGATACCTATTGAGTTATCAGATTATCAACCCAGACAAGCAGAGACAATTAATTATAATTATCATTTATAAACACTTAAACATCACTATGATACCACATTGTCAAAAATTACTGGACACTGGTATAAGTACCATGATATTGTTATAAACACCAGCACTTTATGCTTTATCATAATTATTTAATAAAACATACCTCATGTATGTGGAGTCACAGTGTCAAGAGAACAAGACTTGGAATGTCAGTTGCAGCCAGCTGGCTATGCTCAACAAACTGATGACTAAAACGTCAACAAACGTTCGCCTTTCGATGTAATTTTTATCAAATATTTAATTTTTAGTTTGTAAATTTTGTATTGCCAATAAAAATAATTTATTTTATAGTGGAAATTAACATTAAGCTGTTGTAATAGTTTGAACATTTTTAAATTTTTTTTCTTACTTTGGCGAATTTTTCATTTGGTTTGAAAACTTGTACGGGTATTTCAACTCTCCCGATGGCAACCCCTTCCTGGCTGTCACCTGGGGCAGACCGTCCCCCTCGCACCCCCCTTAGTACGCCACTGTGGACCACCCTAATATATACGAGTGGGTGGCCATTCGATAGGACCTCTTCGGCCAATCCATCTGTTGGGGAACATTTTATCAAGGTATTTGCGAACTTGCATGGCAAAATGAGGAGGTGCACCGTCTTCATGAAAAAACATGCCACGTCGTTTGTTTATCGATACGTCATCCAGGTAATTCATCAAAAAGAAAATAAAAAAAAACTATTAGAAAGTACAAGAATTATTAGAAAAAAATACATTTATTCCTATGGTTTCTGAATTATGAGCCACCTGGTGTGTATTTGTGTATGTATTATTATTTATTTATTTATTTATTTATTTTGCCGAAACCTGCCACAGTAAAATTAGCACTCCTCAACTTCATTACAGTAGCAGTTTTGTGTGCAAGGTGTGTTTAGTTGACGAACAAAACACGTCTTGCGTCGAAATATTCTTGGTACGGAATGGTACATGGGACAGGCAGATGACTCAAAGCCAAAGGCTTGCGAGTGGGACATGGCTAATGTTTTAGGCAAAAGAGGAGATAACTATCGAACAGGGAGAGTCACACGACTGGTTATAGAACGGACTTTAGCCCTTGCTCGCTAAATGACAGCCAATCCACGCACAAGTATTGTTTTTTCTTCTCTTTAGCGTACGTTTTATTCTATCAGGCTGCGTAATGTAACTAGGGAAATAGAATGTAGAAACTTTGACACGTATGGCTAATTGATGATCTAGCTCTCATCTTTTATCTTTCCTCAGGCATGTCGATGTACCAAATTCATGAATTGTCAAGAATCCCTCGCCATTAATGTGAGTACAATCGTGTCTACCCGTTGTTTTACTTACCGCATACTTTCATTTAGGCTGGATTCAATAACAAATGTATAATTAAGTGTACTGACGTACGTTGTATGAATTATGTTTAATGTTTTTCATATTGTTTATCCTTTAAAGAGGAGATAATGGCGGCTTTGTTCTCGTTTCATCGGTTATGAGAAGTCCAAGACTTAAAAAAAAAAAATATATATATATACTACCAGTCAAAAGTTTAAGTACACCCTGAAATATTCATAAATTTCAAATTTTGTTTACAGTTTTTTATTCATTAACGAAGTTATCATGACACAAATTCATAAGTACAAACATGGGAACTTAAATAACAACAAATCAGGACAATTTACCAAAAGCAAAGCCTAAATTTTAGATTCATCAAAATAGCCTCCTCTAGCAGCAATTACAGAAGAACAAATTCGAGGCATGTGCTCAACAAGAGAAAGAAGATAGTCTGGTGAAAGCTGGTTGGTGCCAGCACTTGTAATAGTTCCCAGAGCTTCTGAGCACTGGATGGCTGCTTGGCTTTCACTCGTCGATCCAGTTCATTCCACACTAGCTCGATGGGGTTCAGATCCGGGACTGTGAGAGCTGACGTTGCCGTTCTTTCTGCTTCAGGTAATTTTGACACAGCTTGGAAGTGTGTTTAGGATCTTTGTCTTGCTGCATTATGAACTGTTGGGCAACTAGTCGCAGTCCAGATGGGATGGCATGGCGCTGTAGAATGCTTTGATAGCCACGTTGGTTCAGTATTCCAGTGACTTTGTGGAGATCTCCAACTTGCTCCCCTGCAAAACATCCCCAGACCATCACACTTTCTCCACCGTGCTTCACTGTTGGCACAACACACTGCTGTATCATTCTATCACCGGCTCTGCGCCGCACAAATACTCTGCGTTTGGATCCAAAAACTTCGAACTTTGATTCGTCAGTCCAAAGGACAAATTTCCACTGCTCAACAGTCCATTTTTGGCGTTTTTTAGCCCAGGCTAGCCTTTTCTTTTTGTTCTGGAGTCTCAGCATTGGTTTCTTTGCTGCAGTTCGTCCTTTTAATCCTGCCTCTCTTAGTCTTCTCTGAACAGTTGATGTTGAAACTGTTGTACTTCTGGAATTGTTCAGCTGGGATTTGATTTCAAGTGCTGTGAGGCGTCTGTTGCACAGACTGGTAACTCGGATTGTGGTTCTTGTGGTTCTTGGTCGCCCTGACCTTTTTCTGTCCTTATTTTGACCAGTTTCTTCGTACCGTTTAATGGCACAAGCAACCACATTCACAGACACTTTTATTTTTTTTGCCATTTGCCTCAGTGATTGGCCCTCATTTCTCAAAGTTACAATCGACTGTCTTTTTTCGGTTGTTAACTGAGCTTTGGCACCCATTTTTGCTTTTTGAAACACAGAAATATACCTTAAACTACACAGTTAGCTCCTCTGCAAAGATTTTATATGTAAAGACCTGCATCCCATGTTAATAACTGAACACATGTATTAACATACTCCTCAAGAAACACACTACCCGAGTAAAGACTTTTAAACCGTTTTTGGACCTTTGTGCAGAGTTAATGGCATTAATTTTAGGTTGCATGCTAGACGTAAATTACCACATTTTGAAGGCTATTTTGAAGAAGTTTCTGTGTTAAACACACTGCATAGGGCAGATGCACTGAAGCATACAATATGAAAGCCAGGTAAGCAAATTCATCTATAGTACCTGTTAAGTTTACATTTGAAGTTTGTGTCATGAGCTAAGCAACAAAACATCGGAAATTAGTAGGTGTACTTAAATTTTTGACTGGTAGCACACACACACACACACACACACACACACACACCACACACACACCTTTCAAAGGTTCAGCGTGATGATTCCTTATTTCACGAAGGTCAAACTTGTCGCCCCCTCCTCTCGAGTTGACCTGGTGAAGTAGTGAGTTGGTTTCTTGTACTCTCCACCTCACATAGTCAGGTACACCCGGCTCATCGGGAATTGTTCTGAGCCAGGCGTCTAATTTTCCTTTGAAGATGTCTACTGCAACACCATTCGTGTTCCTTAGGTCTTTGGGCAGCTGATTAAACAGTTTTGGTCCTCTCGCAACAAAACTATTTTCTTTCAGGGTTAAGGATGTTCCCTGTCTCGCCTTTAATTTGGGAACACGACACACACTTCCTTTTCTACTTTCCACCGTTGTTTGGGGAGTTACAGGGTTCAGAGTAAGATTAGGGACGTTTCTCCATTATTTTCCAAGTGTAAATAATGGTGTATCTCTCTCTCCTCCTTTCCAGTGAATATAGGTTTAGTTCGCGTAACCTTTCCCAGTAATTTAGTTCTTTGCACCCCTTCATCTTGGCTGTGACGCTTCTCTGAATCCTTTCCAGCTGTCTAATGTCTTGTTTTTTATATGGGGATATTAGGACCAAGCAGTATTCCAATTTGGGTATGATCAGCGTTTTCAGTAGAGGAATCATTACATTCCTATCCCTTCGTTTAAAGGTTCTCAATATCTTCCCCGTTATTCTCTTTGCTCTGTTTACTGCTATCTTATTTTGTGTTTCAAATTTCGTATCATTAGTCATTACAACCCCTAAATCTTTTGCTCTAGAATTACCTGTCCATTTGGTGTATAATATTCCATGGATTTTAGGTCTTCTCTTTTTCCGTACCGTAACATCTGAAATTTCTCTGTGTTAAACTTCATATTGTTGTCTTCCGTCCACTTGTAGAGTCTGTTCATGTCGGTTTGTAGAGATCCTATATCTTCTCTGTTTCTTATTTTTCTGCTGATCTTTGTGTCATCAGCAAAGGATGTTACTGTGCTGTCTGTGGTAACGTCCTCATCTATGTCATTTAGCATGATTATGAAGAGTAGTGGAGCTAATACTGTTCCTTGTGGTACTGAACTGAGGACCTCTGATTCTGATGAAAATACGAGTTCCTTGTATTGTAACGACTTGCCACCGCTCACTAAGAAAATTATATATCCATTTCCCTACTTTTCCTGTTATTCCCATATATTTCAGTTTATGTATTATGATTCCATGGTCACACTTGCCATCGAACACTTTGGCAAAGTCTGTGTATATTACATCATAGTTTTCATTACTTTCAAGTGCATCAATAATGTTGAAGTGTTCCATTAGTTGTGATAGGCATGATCTGCCTGACCGAAACCCATGTTGGTTATTGAATTTTTTCTGAATTTCCAAAAAGTTATAGATTTTCTGTCTAACTATTCTTTCAAATATTTTAGTGAGATGAGATGTGACACTGGCCTATAGTTTTTGGCCTTGGATCGATCTCCTCTCTCTATATTGGGACTATGTTCGCGTTTTTCAGGATGCCCGATATTTCTCCCGCGTCTAGTGATCGTCTCCATATCCAATATAGGGGCTCAGCGATTGCATTCTTGCAGTTTTTGATCAGCGTGTCATTTCCATTTATTCGGTCCTGCCGCTGAGTGTTTTTAAGTTTCTCTATAGTTTGTGTAATATCATCTGTCGTAAAGTCGAAGTCCGTTATACTTTCCCCTTGTAGTTTTTCTTCAAAGAACGCGTTTCTATTCAATCTATTGCATATCATTTGTCAGTTTTTTGGGGATACTGAAAGATGATTCGTACTGAGCTCTTAATATTTCAGATACTTCTGTTAGATCATCAGATAAAGCACTATTCTCGTTTTTCAAAGGTCTGATAGTCGCATGGTTTTTCGACTTTCTTTTTGCAAAATTATAGAAGTACTTTGAATTAATCTTTATCGCTTCTATAGCGTCGTCATCTTTTTCTGTATGCTTCTAAATTAGTTCCTGTATGACGTTATCGATACTGTGCAGTTTATCACTTAATATTTTTCTGATGTCATCTTTGCAGTTACTTAATTTTGCAGTCACTCTCTTTCTTTTTCGAAACAATGACCTCTTTTGTCTTTTGTCTCTCAAACCTGCTTCTCTTTCCTCTATGTTGTATTTTTGGGACGTCTTCTCCTCTAAAGTCATTATCATCTCTTCCGTTATCTTGGCCTCGAAAATGGTTTTCCAATCTATTACTTCCATGTTGGATGCAACATCTTCCCAGTTTATAGCTTTGGAGTGAAAATTAAAAATTTCGAATTTGCTTTTTTTTATATTGGTTCTTATTTCAATGATGTTGTGGTCCGATATTATAGTTGGGGATATTTCTACATTATCAATTAGGTTGCTGTTGTTTGTAAATACCAAATCTAGGCAGTTGTTTTTCTTGTGTTTTCTGTTATTTCTTGCGTTATCATAAATTAATCAGCTAGAGCTAGTAGCATTTTTACCTACTCCTGGTCTTCCCGTGTGCCCCCCCCTTGTCCTGGTGTATACATATTTTTTCCTATCCTTTTATATTTCATGAATGAGAAATTAAAATCACCAGAGGAAATTATTTGGGGTTGGAGAGTGATCTTTTACCCAGTTTCTTACCTCTGTAATGGAATCTGAAAATTTTGAGGTTGACGTGTTGTTTGGGGGTCTGTACATTACAATTAGTACCATATTTAATTTTTCAACTTTTGTTGCTGCACATTCTACGTAGCTGTTTGAGGTACTTATAGTCATTTCTGCCATATACCTTTCGCGTGTGTAAATAGCACATCCTCCTTTATGTCTCACTGTTCTGTCGGCTCGGAAGATGTTAATAGTTGTTAATTTGTATTTCTTTTTTGTCAACACAGGACTCAGTTTTCACAGTTCGCCTGGCAGTCCTTTAGATGAGTTTCCGTGAGGCATGCAAAGTCTGCTCCGGCTTCTTGCATGAGTCCTTTCAGGTATAAAACTTTGTCAGGGGAATGATTTGATTTAAGGCCTTGAATGTTGGCAAGGATTTTTTTTTTTTTCTCTCGTTTTCCAATGGTGGTGCCGGTTTCGTTGCCTTGTGGTCCTCCGAGAATTTGCCTCTTTTTTATCTTTGTTGGTACCTGTTGTCCCGATAATGCATGAAGTGTTTTTGTGCGTGCCTCCTGTCCGGCTCTCGGATTCCTATATTTGTCAGCCGACTTTGTATTTGCTGGATAGTATTTAGCAGCTGAATTGTGTTGGCTAAGTCTAAAAAATTGGTACCCTTCTTTGATGTTCGTTTTTTCTGTTCACCCGTTGCGTTCATTTGAGAGTGGTGGTAACGGCATTTTTGTCCGTATTTTGCAACTCCCATATCTTACATAGGTGTTGCAGACCGTAAGATAGTGGAACTTGCACTTCTTATCAAATTTGCAATATCCACTTGTGTACTGTGTTTGTTGCATAATGTGGGATGTGCATAGATGCATTGCCCAACCCAATATCTGCAGTTCCCTTTTGCGTAGTATTTACATACGGTATTTTCTCCGCTTCTACTTCTTGTTTTCTTATTATTTTCAAAGTTCTTAATAAATATATATATAATTAATTTTTTTTTTTTTTTTTTTTTTACGAGATACGAGATTCGGGAACAATTCAGCACATGAGATCATAATTTAAATATTTGCACCGATAAAATAGTATTGAAGTTCTCTGTTATTCATGGCCTTTGTTCAGACGACTCTAAAATTAAGCTATACAAAATGTAATTTTTTCCAAGTTTAAAGTAAGAAAAATACTATTTATTTTCCTTGTGCGTGTGCCACAATCATTTACATTTTCTTTGTAGAAACGTCGCCAATGGGAGTTACTACCAGAATGGAGGAACTATGGTGCAGCCACAAACTTCTCAACAGCTGACTCAAACTCCGTTCATGTCTCATTCACAAGGCAAAAAGATCATACAACCAGAAATGCAAGGAAATCAATTTCCTTACCCTGCTAGACCTCCAAATCCGATGCTCGCTTCGCAAGAGATTCCTATTTCAAGAAGTTTTAACCCGACGAGTTTAAGACAAATGCCTATGCCTTACTCCAAGTATTAGTTCCTTTGGCCAGTTTCAATAACGCAACTAGATAAAAGGTTCATGCGAGCCTTTCTATAATCTGTCACAGGGAATTATTTTTGTAACGTCAAGGAGCTGGCGTATATTTTTCAAATGACAAATTTTCTGACGTTTAGATTAAGAGGGTATGAGTAAAGACTTCATTAAATAAAATGTATTAGGTACATATAAACTAAATTATTAAATAATTACGCGTCTTCCGCAGCTTTAAGTTGCAGTAATTCTCCGACGGTGTTGGGATTTTTCCATGTTCTGCTATATTCATCGTGTTCCGGTCCAACTGTCCATAAACACTCAATATCCTTCTCGTCTCTCACTTCTTCACTCATGATATGCAAGGCAATGTTTCCTAAAAGTAATTGGAATTATTAAGGTCTCGAGCGAATGAGCAAAAATAAATACGTGAAATAATGTGAAAGTTCCAGGGTTTTATTCCGCGGGCGGACTAAATCTCGGACATTACCTTTCAGTCAGATGTAAACAATGCAAACCCGTATCTGATGGGGCATTGCCGTCAGTGATTATACCCCATTCTATTTTCTGGGATTTAACTCTCTGAAGTTTGACTTCAATGAAAATTAAGCCGAGAGAGATAGTTTTTGTTTTCTGGTCGACCGTCAGAGATGACGGGCCCACAAAAAAAAAAATTTAAATAATAAACCTTCCAAATCAATCAATACTTGGACCTACCCATATCCATTGCTAACCAGTCCGAACCTTCCCCTTCCCCTTCAACTTGAAGAAATCTATCCCTTGGATTCTTCTTTTTCTTGTAAATTTTTTTCAAATGTTCTGCGAGAGCTCTATTTCGGGTTCTTGATTTTCCCGTTGCAATCACAAGATGATCTACGAACTTTAGTTCGGGAGGGACCTGCAATAAAACGGGAACATTAAAAATGTCATCACCCTTACTAAAGAGAAATCAAAACTCGTGGATAACTGATAACATCCGAGACTTAATAGCTAACCCAACAAAATTCGAGAGGGATTCGCATGCAGTACTCTCATAGGGTCCACTCTCAAATCGACCGCTCTGGTAACTGATGCAAAATTAAGTTCTACGAATGACGTAGATTTTGACAGGAAAAATTATTCTAAGATTAATACTGCCATATGTTTTAAACAATGAATTTTTCATACTTACGTATATCGCTACAACGTTCAAAGCGCCTTGCTCTCTCAAAAAGTTCACTAATTCATCAACATCAAACACACCACTTTTCCCCCCTGAAAATTTTGTTTTGGAGAATTTTAACATCTTAAAAATGATGAAAGACGCGTCAATTGTAGAAAAAAGTTTATTACAACAGATTAATTAAGTACAGTACATAAAACTATGAGCCCAATGTATATACCATGTTAAATGCTGGAACTGTATATAGTCGGACAAATTATTGGAAACTTACTTTCATAAACAATTTCTGGTTCTGGTTCTTTCTTTTTTACCTTTTCTTCCCATACTCCTTCCTCTCTCAAAATTCTTTCTTCATCATAGTCGTAAATAATATCTGCGCTAAACGGAAGGTTGTCGGATGAACTCTCAAAAAAATTAATTTGATCTGTGAAAATGAAAATTACCAGAAAAACATTAAACTTAAATAAAATGGAACGTGGCTACAATTGCAGTGCAACCCAACCAATGATCACGAATTTGGCAAAAGTGCTCAAACCATGAAGGAAGGGGAAAAAAAAAGGAAAAAAAGGGGGGGGAAAGGGAAAAAAATTGCCTTTTTCTTTTAAAACTTAGAATTCTGATGATTATACTCCTATATTTGTTTTCTGCAGCATTCGTGGCCTTTATTCGAATTTCTAATCTATTGAACACCACCTCCAAACAGGTAACAAGCCAAGCCATGAGCCCAAATTTCGCATTTTCAAGGTTATCCAGGATAACAGGGTGCAACACCACTGAAAGAGACCGGTATAACGGATGGAGGGGGAGTGCCCATACATCGAGGAGGGAGGTCACCGTGTCGGTGAAATACCAACCCCATCCCGGCAGAACGCCCTCTCAACCACCTGGAACAGAGGAGGGTGGGAAGACGGAGGATCCGGAGATAGTGTTTAGCAACGAGGAACGACCTCCGATCCTCCAAAGGAGGGATGTCGCACTCCACCTGCAGACTATCAACCGGAGAGGAGCGGAAGGCGCCAGATGACATGCGCAGTCCTCTAGAGAGGACCGGATCCAGTATCCGAAGGGCCGTGCGGGAGGCGGAGCCATACACCACACTCCCATAGTCTAATTTGGACTGTACCAGGGACACGTACAAACGGAGGAGCGTCCGCCTATCCGCGCCCCATGTAGTATGCGACAGATGCCCCAGCAAATCCAGGGTACGTCTCGCGGACTCGCGCAGCCGGCGAAGGTGGGGAACCCAGCTCAAACGGCTGTCGAAAACCATACCCAAGAAGAGTACTGATGAAACGAGGGCCAGAGGCTGACCCCCGAGTGTAAGGTTAAAGGCCGGGATGGCGCCGGATCCCCGTCTCCTCGACGGAAGGAAGGCCACACACGAAGTCTTCGGGGAAGACAACGTAAGGCCCACCGACGACGCCCAGCGTTCAACCCGATTGACCGCGAGTTGGACTTGCCTCTCCACGAGGGGGGACTCGTCCCGCGGCATAGACAGCCAGATCATCTGCATAGATGGAACAGCGCACCGAGGGCGGAAGAGCTCCCGGTAGCGCAGACATAACTAGGTGAAGCATGAGACGCTCAACACACACCCCTGGGGCACCCCCTCCTCCTGAACATACAGGGCAGATAGGGCCGCCCATTACGGACGCGGAAAGTGCGACGGCAGAGGAAGTTGCGAAGAAACGTGGGCAAAAAGCCCACAAAACCAAGAGACTTCAAACGGTCCATGACCACTCCCCGACGGGTCGTGTCATAGGCCTTTTGGACGTCAAAAAAGACGGCCAGAACAAGATTCCGGCGGGAAAATGCCTCCCGTACATCATGACCAAGGAGGAGAAGGGGGTCCAGAGTACCCCCGAAATCGACGAAAACATACTGGGTCGGGGGGCATAACCCAAGCGACTCCAGTGTAAAGGAAAGTCGGACGGCCACCATCTTTTCGAGGAGCTTGCATAAGCAGCTCGTCAAAGCAATAGGCCGATAGCTCGCCACCTCCGCCGGATCCTTCCCCGGCTTAGGTATCGGGACCACAATCGCCTCCCTCCAACGGGAAGGGAACGACCCCTCAACCCACATCCGGTTGAAAAGATCCAGCAAGAAGTGCAGGGCCATCGGGTGCAGATTCCGAAGAAAGTCATACGGAATGTCATCAGGGCCAGGAGCGGAAGAACGACGGGTTGCCAAAGCAGCCCGAAGTTCCCGCATCGGAAAGAGATGGTTATAGGGCTCGTTCCCAGGGGCGGGAACGTGACCTCCGATAAAGGGCGATTCGCAGCCGAAGGCGAACGGGAAACCGCAGCAAAAGCACCGGCCAGTCGATCAGCCACAGCAGCAGGATCCGAAAGGAAGCCGTCCCCGTCCCGAAGGACAGGGCGACTAGCAGGGACCGGCCTCCCCTCGATACTACGTACCTTCCGCCACACAGCAGCAGAAGGGGTAGATGAGGAGATGCCGGACACAAAAGCACGCCAAGAGGCCCGACGGGCCAACCTGAGAGTCCGGCGGGCGAAAGCCTTCGCCCGCCGCATCTCAATCAAGTGGCCCGCGCGCCGGGTGCGGGGAAGCGGCGCGTTGCCCTCTTCCTCTCGCACACCGCCTGGTGACATGCTGGAGTCCACCACGGGACGCTACGAGTCCGCGGGTTACCGGAAGAACGAGGAATACAGTCTTCCGCGACGCCCATCACCACCCGCTCGAAGAACTCCAAGCTCTCATCCACCGAGCCAAAGCTCAACACCGAACGGACAATGACGGAACGAGCTCTGAAAGATGGCCAGTCAGCCCGCGCAAGGCACCACCTCGGTCGAGACGAAACGCCCGGCTGCGGACCGACCGGCTCAAGACAGACTGGGTAATGATCACTGCCATAAGAGTCCCCCAACACCTTCCACGAAAAATCGAGTAAGGCATCGAGGGACACCAAGGAGAGATCAATACAGGTAAATGAACCCGTGGGTTCGTGGAAGTAAGTAGGTTCACCGGAATTGAGACACGCAAAGGAAAGTTCCCCCATTAAGGAGAGTAAAATACCAGCAACATTAGTCGACCGAACATCTCCCCAAGCCGGGTCGCGACTGTTAAAGTCCCCGAGGAGGAGAAACGGTCGGGGTAGTTGCAGCACCAATTCGCGAACCGCGTCGCGAGAAGGAGGGTCATGAGGAGGAATATAAACCGAGCAGGCAGTGTACTGGCGATCTAAAAAGAGCCGCACAGCCACAGCCTGCAAGGAAGTGCGAAGAGGCACACCACGCGATGGTAACGAATGATGCACGTAAATCGCCGCACCCCGCCGGCGTGTGCGCTCATCCGGGGTGCAAGGGAACCAACATATCCAGAGAGACGAGGGAGTCCCCGCGCAGCCAGGATAGTCTCCTGGAGACAAACACAGGAAGGCCGCTCGCTCTCCAGCAGGGAGGCAAGGTTCTCCCAGTTAGCTAAAAGCCCCCTACAGTTCCAATGCAAGATGGAACTGTAAGGGGAAGCGGCATTATAAGAGGCAGAGAAAACAGCGAAATAGCCACGGACCAAGCTAAGCTGAGCAGCAAACTCAACGGTCCGTAACCAGGGACGGAATCGGTTTCCCCGACTCACCCAGAACTGGGGGGGTAGGGGCCACCGACTCCGCATCTGCTAGACCCGTAGTAGGACGAGAAGTGGAGAGTAGAACAGGGAGGTCAGAGGGGGGCTCTCCCGGCGGGGGGAGAGACGACGAGTCGGGCCCAGCCGAAACACCCAACTCCCCACAAGAGGGGGACCGGGGGGAACCAGCTGTTCGAGGGCTCGTCAAACCAGACAAGCACTGACGGGGGGGAGAGGAAAGGTCGACCACAAGTGGAAGAGGTAGATCCAGGGGAGAGACCCGACCACTCTCAGCAGGAGCCGGAGAGAGAGAGACTCCATGAAGGAGGGCCAGGCCCCTCTCGACCGGGTCTATCATGGGAACAGAGTCAGTAATCGAGGGTGTCATGGGGCAATGCACCTCGACCGACACCCGGACACTGGTCGGGGCACCGGGAGGTGACGCCCCACCAGCGCTCCGTATAGGGGGGGGGGGGGGGGGAGTCCCGAGCGGATCAGGAACAGCGCGCCGCTTCCCCTCCGGTGAAGACGGGGAAGAAGGGGAAGCAAGGCGAGCAGCAATCAGGGTCGGGTCGGAAGGACTCCGACCACGGCGACGCTTCCTCCTCTCCTTCGGGGCATCCCCCTCCCCACCCGAGAGACGAGTAGGCAAGGATCCAGACCCCAAGGCCGGAGGGGGAGAAGGGGCACTTGTAGGCAGGGAAGCAGATGGGATGTCAGAAAGTGAGACAGAGGAACAAGAAGGACCCGCGGCGCCAGGAGGACCACCAACCCCCGGACTTCCAGGGGGGGCACCACTCCAGTAGACGCCGGGGTAGCACGGAGGGGCCCGAGGGCCCGCCAGGGCCAAGAGCCGCAGCGTAGGACAACCCCCGCCGCGGCTCCCGGTCACGGATCTTATCGCGCGCCTCCCGCGCACTAAGGAATTCGGTAGTCCTTAAGGACCGCACCTCAAATTCAAACTTGAAAACGGGACAGTCCCGGGAAGAGGAAGGGTGGGCCCCCGAACAGTTTGAGCAACGCGGGGGCTTCGTGCACGGGGTAGGGTGCGCAGGCCCACCGCAGCGGACACATAGCTTACCCCACGGCGGCACGCAGAGCTAACATGGCCGAACCGGTTGCAGCCAAAGCAGCGAACCGGGTCAGGCACATATGGTCGCACCGAAAACTCACACGACCGGCGATCACCCATGCCCCAGAACACCTGGGCCGGAGGCACAAGGGAGTCAAAGGTCAGGAGCAGACGAGCGGACGGGGTAAGAGCACCATCCCGGCGCGACGAAAAGCGGAAGACCTTCGTTACCCCCTGGGGGGCAAGATCCTCCTGCAACTCGCCAACCGGGATTGACAGCAGACGGAAGCGAAAATGGTGCCTTGACAGCTATTCAATTGCGGATGGGGAGTCACAGAAATTCTGCAACCCAAGACATCCTGCAACTGTAGAAGGGACCCAGTCACCCCCGAAGAACGGGACTTCAAAAGAAGAGACCCATCCCTCAGAGGGCGGATATCATAACGACAGGGAACCCCTATCGTCTTAAGGCGCTGAAACACCCGTTCCGAGTTGCCCGGAAGGGAGCCAGCGGAAGGGCGGAGAACAAGGAACCTGTCCACTGGACAGAAATTGACAGCAGAGACAGGTCCATGTGTAACGGTAACCGAGAGTGGGCGAGAGAACAAGGGCCGCGAAGACCCCGCCCTACGGCCACCACGAGTCCGGCCACGAGAGCCAGACACCGCAGAGGACGAGAGGGGGCCATACGGCTTGAGGGTCAATCCAGCGGAGGCAGAGGCCGCTGAACGACCAGAAGTAGTCTGATCCAAATCCAAGGGCGGGCCAGAGTCGTCAACAAGAGGGGAGTGAAGTTTAGTAATAGAACCCATAAACAGTATTTTTACAAAAAACGGCAGCCTCGGACCCAAGGCGATGCACCAGCCGCCGCTGCATCCTTCAAAGCGCAGGCCCCAACGTCCCGGGTAGCCCGCCCCCCAACCGAACTGTCGTTTTAAAAACAGCCGATTGGCACTACGGAGATTTGTCCGTTCAGGGCCAAGCAAAGACCCAATCCAGACGCAGCAGCGGTCCGGGCGCCCAAACCGTCCCCGGAGCACGGCTCAGCCACGGAGCGATGCCCCCCGGCGGGTGCACCTGATGACCCCAAGACTGCAAATACAAACAGAGGGGGGGGGGGGATACTACGATTGACAGAGGCACAGGACCGAGTCAAGACCAAAGAAATTCCGGGAGAAACGGAAAAAAGGGGGAGCAAAAAGAAAAGAAAAAGGGGGGGGGGGGGAAAAAAAAAAAAAAAAAAAACGCAACTAGGTAACTCTTCGCCCACACCCCGCGAGGAGTTGAGGAAACCTCAACAACCCACGAGGTGTACGAGCCCCCTCGGCCCGGCAAGCCGGAGTACCTAATCGAGGGGGATATATATATATATATATATATATATATATATATATATATATATATATATATATATATATACACCTAGGGATAGGAGATTTAAAGAATTCTTCCCACGTGGTCCCAGCGTGTCATAAAAGGCAACTAAAAATAATGATGGGTGCGGGGGCTGGAAACCCCTCCCACCTGTATACAACTTTCCACAAACAGGAATGGTCAGAGAAAGGGCATAGCAGGGGCTTTCCCGTGACGGCTCAGGCTGGGGTGTCAATGTGCGTGGTCAGGATGATGATAAGGAAGAAAGTGGTGCTCTGTTTCGCGAGTGTGTCCTGGAGTGAAACAAAGCTGAAAGGTAAAGGCAAGGGAGGGGGGTTGTGCTTCTGATACGTGATGGGCTATGGGAATGTGTGAAAGTGTAAGGAAGCGAGTTCAAGGCTGATGTGGGTTAGAATGAAAGTAAGCCAAGAGAGATGGGTGATTGTTAGTGCGTATGGACCTGGGAGTGAGAAGAGTGAAGAGATACGGAATGTGTTCTGCAACGAACTGGGTGAGTGTTTGGGTAGTTTTGATGCGAGGGAGAATTGTTGTGCTGGGGGACTTGAATGCGATAGTGGGGCATGTGGCAATTGAGGGTATAGTTGGGGTGCATTGGGTGCCTGGTGTGAATGGAAGTGAGGAAATGACAAGATCTGCTTGGGGAGGTTGTTAGATGTGAACGTGTTGAGAGTGGCAAGTGGAATGTCTGACCACTTGTTGGAGGCAAAAGTGAAGGTTTATGGTGGGCGTGGAGTAAGAGGGGGTAGTGTGCCTGTGAGAGAGGTAGTGAAAGTGAGTGAACTGAGGAAAAGGGATTGTGAACGGATGTATCAGGAGACTGAATGAGGAACGGTGCAGGGTGGGAGAGAGTGAAACAAGGGGTGTGTGGAAGAGGAGTGGCAGATATTTAGTGAAGGGTGCTGAAGTGTGTGGTGTACGAAAGATTGGGGTTGGACATAATCGACGGGGGTAGTAAATGATGGAGTGTGGAGGCTGAAATGTTGTTGAAGCAAAAGAAGGAAGTATATACTCGGTACTTGGAGAGCAGAAGTGTGGATGATTGAGAAGAGTATAAGAGGAAGAGGCAAGAAGTAAAGAGAAAAGTGCGAGAGCTGAAAGAGAGAGCAAATGAGAGATGGGGTATGAGTGTGTCAGAAAATTTCAGGGAGAACAAGATAATGTTTTGGAGAGAAGTGAATAGTGTGAGGAAAATGAGAGGGCAGATGAGCATGACTGTGAGAGAGAGTCGATGGGGAAGTGATGACAGAGAGAGTATTTTGAGGGACTATTGAATGTGTCGAAAGATTGAAAGAGAGGGAAGCAGATGTGATACATCTGGGCAGAGAGGGGATTCGGAGTATGAGAGCTGTGGCGAATAGGTTGGTCCGTAGGGAGGTGGTGGTGGAGGCAGGATGAAAGGTGGAAAAGCTGTAGGAGTGGATGGGATCGCTGTAGAGCTCCTGAAAAAAAGGTGGTGAATGTAGTGTTGATTGGTTAGTGCATCTTTTTAATGTGTGCATGGACAGAGGGGAGCTGCCTCAGGACTGGCGGAGTGCATATATTGTACCTCTGTATAAAGGCAGGGAGGTTCAAAAATGTATGCTCGAATTATAGAGGAATTAGTCTGTTGAATGTGCCAGGTAAGGTATATAGGAGAGTGGTGATTGAAAAGGTGGTGGTGGTGGCATACACGGAGCAACAGACTGGGGAGGAGCAAGAGGGTTTTAGAAGAGGTAGTGTGTGTGTGGACCAGATGTTTGGGTTGAAGATGTGTGAGAAATACTTGGAGAAAGAAAGTGATTTGTATGTGGTGTTCATGGATCTTGAAAAAGCATTGTGGCAAGTGCTGCAGCTGTATGGGGGGGTATGGGTTGTTGTTGAATGTGGTGAAAAGTTTTTACCAAGAGAATAGAGCATGTGTGGGAAGAGAGGAGGGTGAGTGGTTTCCGGTGAAAGTGGGTCTACAGCAGGGTTGTTTAATGTGTTTATAGACAGAGTGGTGAAAGAGGTGAATGCAAGGGGCATTGTAATGGTTTTTAAGGGGAGGGGAGTGGGGATGAAGCATGTTGCAGGGGTAGGTTCTTGGGAAGTGAATCAGTTGCTGTATGCGAATGATATGGCTCTGGTGGCAGATTTGAGAGAAAAGCTACAGGGACTGGTAACTGAGTTTGGGAGGATGTGTGAAAGAAGGAAGCTAAGAGTAAATGTGAATAAGAGTAAGGTTATGTGGTGCTGTAAAAGGGAGGTTCGTGAGCGACTGAGTGTAAGTTTGTGAAATGAAACGCTCTCCTTTTCTTAGGCTTTAAATAGCTTAATTGAACAACATTTCTGTTAATATAAATAACAATAATATAGTTATGGTACACAAAAATATATATACTCAATGACACAAGTTATAATAATATATAGATATAGTAAACATAGGGCATTTATATGAATTGTTTATACTACAGATTAGGATTAATTACATCAAAGAAAATATCATTACCTTCATATAATAAAGTATCTCTCGGGCTAACCTTAGAGTGGATCTTAGGGTCTTTGTTAGCCTTAGCTTCTGTAGATCTGTAGATCTTATATCTCATCAGTTTAATTCAGACATCATCAGATTCATCAGTTTAATCGAATTGAATATAAACACAAATGATTTTACTTAGGTATAACATTCTAATAGTCATCATAAACCTGCAAAATAATATTACAGTTTGTATGGCAAGGAAATGGAAGGGGTGGCGTGTTTCAGGTACTTAGGGATGGATGTGGTGAGGAATGGGACTATGGAGGCAGAGGTGAACCACAAGGTGGAAGAAGGGGCAAAGGTACTGGGTGCCCTAAGAAGTGTTTGGAAGGAGAGATCAGTGTCTATGGGTGTGAAGTTGGGTTATGTATGAAGGTATAGTAGTGCCAACAGTGTTGTATGGATGTGAGGCTTGGGTGGCAAATGCGATAGAAAGAAAAAGGGTGGATGTACTGGAAATGAAATGCTTGAGGACGATCTGTCGGGTGAGGCGGATTGATCATATAAGAAACACTGTTATTCGTGAGAGGTGTGGGAGTCAAAGGAGTCTTGTGGAGAGAGCAGATGAGGGGGGGTTAAAATAATAATAAATAAGCAACTCACTCAAGTTTTTCTGCTCATCTTTCACAGAATTATCCTTTTCTTCTTTAGCAAAATCATTATGATCTTCCTTTTCCTTAAATGTTTTACTTTTATTAGTAGCAAAATCTTTATACATCTTTGTTATTTTTTTGGGGTCACTTAAATATTTGGAAGAGTCATCATCTGAACTTCTGACAAAACTTGAATGTATGAAATGAGTTTGACATTTTTCAAAGCATCCCATGCTTAACATTTGTGATCTGAAGCAGCTCAGTGAAGAAAACCTGTTTGAAACTGAAATTAAAGATCTAAAAGCTAACATACTTATATATAATATGTTCTGCAAGAAAAAGTACAAAATCTGTTAGGTATGTTTAGTTTTCAGCTATCTGATCTTATGCTATAAATAGGGAGTTCCAGGACAAGTGACCCAGAGACAAACACCCTACCGCAAAGAAATTAACTGAAATTTGGTACATATAGTAGTTTTGGCCAGAGAGAAGGAAATTCCAAATCTTAGGCCAGTCCATCCAATAGTTTTCGAGATACAGGTGAGGTCAAATTTAAGTCACCTCATGACCTTCCTTTTTTTAAGGTCAAATATCTTGACTTTTTAGAATATTTCAGTCAACCTATATAATCTTTGAAATCAGGAGAGGCTGAGGATTCCAAACACGTGTTTCATTGTTGTAGGGTAATAAATAAAAATTTTGTCACATGACCTTTATTTAAGGTCAAATTTTGACCTTTAGTCTTTGACCTTTGACTTCACAAAATTTATTATAAAATTAGACAAATCATTTTTCTGCATAAAACAAAAAAAGATTGGTATATAGAGCTCTTAAAGGTAGAAATTATGTAGAATTACCAAATATTTTTGAAAATTTCAATTTTTTTTTTTGGCTACCATCCCTGCAGTTCTCTATTAATAAACCTGAGTAAAACAAAAACATGAATAATGATTTTTTTTTTACTTACAGGCAAAATAGAATAGGTAGTATAAATTTGTAGAATAACAACAATTATCAAATATTAGAAGTGATAAATGCAGTAACATTTTAAGAAATTTAAACATTAGTAAATAAATCAAAATTTTACCAAGATCCCTTAAAGAAGCATAAAAAGAGAATATTTACAAAATTAAAATCTATGTCCTCATCATATTTAGAGAAAGTTCATGACTTTATTAAAGAAAAGAATTTTCTGCAGTAATTGCATGAATTATTTATATATCAAGCAATCTAGACTTGATTTTAAGTCTTCAGGCAGGGGAGACAAAAGGAACACAAACTCAAGGGATCTTGAAAGAGGTATCATCAAGTCACTCTGAAGATAGCAATTTAAATGAATTTTCAATCGGTAATAATCACGAAACAGCAGCAGTTCATGTAAAAGACATTCTTCTTTGCTTGGAGAAACACCTGCTAAAACAAGTAAGATCCAACCTAGGTTTTGTTGTTTGTGTTCTACTTTTTTCTTTTTTGTTCATGCTTGTGTACATAAAAACAGAACTTAGATGTGGTTACAATCAGGGTTGTGGAGTCGGAGTCGTGGAGTCGCACGTTTCAGGGCGGAGTCGGAGTCGGAAAATTTTGGACCGACTCCACAACCCTGGTTATAGCCACTAGGTTAAGAAGGGTTATTCAATTTTAAGTAGGACTACTACTGGTTAGACCTTAATTATGTTTAAGAGAATCTTTTTCATTTATATATATATATATATATATATATATATATATATATATATATATATATATATATTATTGGAAAAAATAAAAATCCCTTAATATGATAATATCTACAAGTCAATATCCTTCTTAATATTTGAATGTTCCCTTATCCTAGAAAGTAACCTGACGATTCATGTGGTGGTGATGAAATGTCTTATTATTATGATAATTATAGAGTGAAACACTAGAGGAGTCGGAGTCGTATATTTAAAATGTGAGGAGTCGGAGTCGGATTTTTAGATTTTTTACAATGTGTGGAGTCGGAGTCGGAGTCGAATTTTTACAATGTGTGGAGTCGGAGTCAGAAAATTTTGGACCGACTCCACAACCCTGGTTACAATTATTCACACAGTTTTTAGGCTTATAATTGGTAATAATATATTCAAATTTCAGAAGGCTTAAGTGAAAGACAAGGGAATCAAAGGGTTCATCAAAACTTCAAAGAGTTATTACTGGTGTCAAAAGAAAGCTAGAAGCCATTTACCAAACTGTATCATATTGATATTTTTCTTTCAAATTATATTACCACACATTTAAATTTCCACTGATTCTTTCTACTTAGAATTTACCTTATGAAAACATTTAAGTATGCAGTGAATGTTTGGCCAATTTCATTTATGGTATAGTACTCCAGCAATTTATAGTGCACATTTCATTATTTACAGGTATGAACAGATGATGGGAGAATTAGTAACATCATATAAAGCATCAAGTTATTCTGAAAAGTTGCAAATTCTCTCATTATCCCCTTCACAATTAAAGAGGCAAAAGAATTATTTGGAGACTTAAATAGAAGGATAAAGAAAAGCAGAGAATTGAAGAAACCATTTGGTATTCTCCCAAAAGCACCAAATATATGAGCAAAGGGAAAGTAATAACAGAAAAAGACAAGGAGAAAGTAAGAGTATTCTATGAATTAGATGAGGTAAGTAGGATATGCCTAGGTAAGAAGGATTGTATTAAAATTAGAGATGTAAATGGTGAAAAAATACAACAAAAAAGGCTTCCATTGGACTTCTCATTACATCAAGAAGGATTGGCCACTCCAACACTCATTGGAACCTGGAACAAAAAAATGTTTAGTATCCTCCACTTGTAGAATCGAGCAAGATTTTGTTACCACCCTTACACATCAAACTGGGCATCATGAAAAATTTTGTTAAGGCTATGGATAAAACGTGCAGTTTTTAAGTACCTCGGTGGTAAATTCCCAAAGCTCAGTGAAGCAAAAATCAAGGAGGGTGTATTTGTTGGTCCGCAGATCTGCGAGCTTCTTAGAGATGAGGAGTTTGACCGTATCCTAGGTGGTGAGGAGAAGACAGCGTGGAATGCTTTCTAGTTAGTAGCAACCAATTTTCTCAGAAATACCAAAGCTGACAATTACAAGGAGCTGGTTGAAAACCTGCTGTTGTCCTATCAAAAAATGGGCTGCAATATGTCTTTAAAGATACATTTCCTCCATTCACACCTGGAATTTTTTCCGGCCAATTGCGGAGCAGTCAGCAATGAACATGGTGAATGTTTCAACCAGGATATCTCAGCAATGGAGAAATGCTACCAGGGGAAATGGAGTCCATCATTGTTAGCAGACTACTGCTGGACAATAACAAGAAATGCTCTATAAGTTGAATACATGAGACAAGCAAAGAAGTGACGGGTTGAATCAATATAAGTGACTGCATTATACAGGTATGTTACTAATATATGGTATACATATATGCAAAATGTGTAACTTAAATTTTCTTGGAAACTGTAGCCAATCGACTGTTTTTATGCTCATATTCATTTTTAGCACCCCAAAATCCATAATAGGAAACACATTTTATCTCCGAAGCACAAACTTTTTCAAAATTTGTAGACCAGTATAATCATAACATGACTTTTATCAGGATTATATTTTATGTCATTATCCTTCCCATACCTTTCACACACCTTCAAAAGTGTGCTGAGCCCTTTTACAGATGGAGAAATAAGAACTAGATCATCTGCATACATCAGATGATTAACAATCATTGTACCAATATAGCAGCCTATTTTACAGGTGTTCAGAACAGAGATATTATCCATATAAACATTGAATAAGTAGGGGGATAGTATTTCTCCCTGCCTGACACCATTGGTCACAGAGAATGGCACTGAATTAACCCCACCCCATCTTACAATCATTGTCTGGTGATTATATGTACCAGAATATTAATACAGTCAACCCTCGTTATAACGGACTAATAGGGGGGAAAAGGTGTCCGTTATAGCCGATTGTCCGATATACCCGATGGTACTGGTAACCTACAGTATACAATACGGTAATGGAGATACTATATACAGTACTGTGCACTGTCTGCTGAACACGATACATGATAAATGATACAGAAAATAATGAAATATAATAAAAATATAAAAGTTAGCTTGTCCTTGACCTTACGAATGTCGGAAAGTTTGCTTTTTCACGCCATACTCCACGCACACCTTGGCAACCGAAGCACCCGCCTCTAACTTCTTGATTAATTCCAGCTTCTGGGTCACCGACAGGGTCACACACTACTTCTTTTCCTGGTTAACGTCGCCAGTGGTGTGTCCGGTTTATCCGATATAACGGGGTCCGTTATAGCGAGGGTTGACTGTATACAGATCAAGTAACCAAGTACATTACGATTTACAAGTTTCATGAATAATTTGTCATGATTAACACAATCAAATTTAGAGGCATCCAGGAAACACAAAAATACATTAGCATCTAGAGTTTTGTATTTACTGACTGCATTCCCAGCATCCCAATTCACCAAGGCCCCCCTTGGGGGGTACCCGGTGTGAGAAGGTATTGAGCTGGTGATGTAACAGTGTCTGGATTCAGAAGAAAGCTGAAAGGATCAAAAATCCTTGTCAATGACAACGTGAGGAAACATGTAAAATTCGTAAAGAAAAGCTCCTTACACTCATAGAAGCAAGGAGACTCGGGAAAGTTGCCTACTTTCTTGGAGCGAAGTTAATTATTAAAGAGAGAGAGACTCCTCCAATGCAGAATACTTTGGTCAAAGGAGTTCACCTTGCTAGTGAAGAAGCATTCAAAGCTATGAGAACTACGAAAATGCCAGCCAACAGTCAGCACACAGGAGGCCTGCGAATAACTCCACATACAATCTCGACAGTCAACTTTCCCATTCTCGGCTCAACTGGGCAGTAACCCCTTATTCCTGTATTCTGTATTTAGTGAAATTGTTTGAGAACTACTGTACTGTTAAATGGCTTTCATCGATAAAGACTTTCATAGTATATATGCCAATATTAATCATTTCAATTCATTACCAAAAAGTTCTGTATCCAGTTTAGAGAATCTAGAACAGGAATTTGGTGTAGACAATTGCATGGTCTCATCGATAGATGAGTTTAATGCCTTTGTATTACAAAAAAATATTTATAAAAATCTTTCTCTGCTAAATCTAAACATTCAAAGCTTACCGAGGAACTATAACTACTTGTTGGTCCTTTTGAAAACTTCTATGGTCAAATTTAATGTTATAATTCTCACAGAAACCTGGTTAAATAGTAGTATTAAAAACCTATATAATTTAGATAATTATGTTGCTTATCATACTGTAAGAGATGGTCAGATTGGTGGCGCTATCTCTGTGTATGTGCATCAAACTTACGACTCTAACAAAGTATTTTCTCTATGCAATAGTGACAATGAAAACCTGATGGTGAATATAACAGACAAAAGTAATGTATATTCTGTCCATGCAATATACAGACCACCTAATACTAATATCAATAGCTTTTTAATTTACTTAGATAACATGTTATGCAACTTTCATAAATCAAATGCCATAGTTGCAGATGACTTCAACATCAATTTGCAATCTGAAGCAATCTCTCTCAAACTTTTAAACTTAATGAATTCTTTCTATCTTAGTCATTCTACTACCAAACCCACTCGAGTCTGCAGCTATGGCAATCGAATAACAGAATCTACGATTGATAATATATTTGTAAATAGCAATGCCCTCATAAATTCTGGAATTATAACCACAAACATCAGTGATCATTTTCCTACTTACGCTATATTCAATAACATTGTTCAGGTTGCGGACAAAACAACTATTGATTACAGAATATTCTCAGAGGTTAACAAAAGAAAATTTATTAGGGCTATAGAAAATACTCAACTTGACTGTGATGAACCTTTAAATGACCCAGATCATATGTTTCAGTTCTTCTATGACACTTTATTCCATATTTTTAATATTTGCTTTCCTTTAAGGAAAAAAACTGTTTTGCCCAAAAGTGTCGCAAATCCATGGATAACTCGAAGAATTATCACTTCAATGAAGGAGAGAGAGAAATTATTCAAATTGCAATCACAGAGCAAAATTCCTAAAATACAATATACTCAATACAGAAACAAATTAACTAAAATAACCAAAATTGCAAAATATAACTACGGTATTACAACAATCAATTTTCCAAACATAAAGGAGACATGAAAAACACTTGGACAACCATAAACAATCTTCTCAGAAAACAAATTAAGAAAAATTCAATAGAGAAATTAAATGTTGATAATAAAGAAATTACTGATGATACTGCTATTGCAGACTCTTTAAATGCATATTTTACTTCAATAGCAGATAAGCTTCGCTCACAATTAATAAATAATGATTACTCACCTCTAGAATATATGCCACCCAGCCCACTAAATTAATTTTCTTTTGTTCCTGCTACCTCTACTGAGGTCCAGAATATTATTGGTAAATTAAAAAATACAAAAAATAATTCATAACATTCGTGTATCTATATTGAAACTTGTTAAAGATATCTGTAACTTTGGCTAAGATTATCAATCAAAGTATTTCCAAAGGAATATTCCCATCAATGCTAAAAACTGGTTGTATAACACCCCTTTTTAAAGAGGGTGATCCTACACGAGCAACAAATTATAGGCCAGTGTGTTTATTATCTGTGTTCAGCAAAGTTTTTGAAAAAATTGTAAAAAGTAGAATGCAGCGATATTTAGAATTCTACAATTTATTATCTCCAAATCAATATGGCTTCCATAATAATAAAACAATGGAAATGGATATTTTAAATCTTATGGAATATGTAAATATAGCTAAGGAGAACAAAGACATAATGATATCAATATTTATGGATTTGAGTAAAGCATTTGATGTAATAGACCATAATATTCTACTTAATAAATTATATTGTTACAGCTTTAGAGGAGCAATCAGTGATTGGTTTAATTTAAAGTTATTATCCAATAGATATCATTTTGTATCAGTAAATAAGGTTTGCTCAACTAAAGCACTTGTCAAACATGGTGTGCCACAGGGCTCAGTTCTGGGTCCACTGTTATTTTTATTATATATAAATGACCTTCCACGTTCATCTGATATACTGAACTTCATAATGTTTGCAGATGATACAACTCTCTCTTTTTCTTGCAAAGATGTTAATACAGCTAAGAATATATTTCATTCAGAATTCATCAGTGTAATGAAATGGTTGCCCACCAATAAACCAGCAAAACAAATTTCATGATTTTTACTAATAAAAGAAATGTATATCTTGATGGACTTAATGTTAATGAAATCACCATAAAGGTGTGTATTGTAACAAAATTTCTTGGTGTAATGCTAGATAAGAATTTGCAATGGAGTGATCATTGAAAAAGATTTCAAGGAGCATTGCTATAATGTTTAAACTTAGAAATGTAGTCCCTAAACAAGTTTTATTCACTCTTTATCATACTCTTGTTCTTCCTTATATAACATATATACTGCACCCTTGTTTGGGGAAACTCCACTAACAACTCATTAAATGGTATCTTTGTCATCCAAAAATTAGCAATAAGGTTATTATCTGATGCTGATTTCCTTGATCACTCTAGTGCATTATTTAAAGAGCTAAACCTACTGAAGCTCAACAATATAACCAAACTGGCACATTTTATTTTTATTTACAAGTGTAAGAACAAAATCATTAATTTGCAATGGGTAAATAGATATTTTGTAACTCATCAAGAAATCCACTTGTATCAAACCAGAAATAGATCAAAGCTTGTTATACCTCAATTTAGATTGTCTTCATCTCAAAAACTACCCATTTTCATTGGATTGAAACTATGGAATGACTTGCATGCCGATATAAAATATATTGTGAGTGTAAATTTGTTTAAAATCAAGTTGAAATCCTGATTAATAATGGCATACTAACAAAAATCTAGGATTAATGTCCACTAATATTGTTTAATATTGTCTAATATTGTAATACATGTTTCAACTATTAATAATACTTATTTACTTAGTTATTTATTTATTATTATTAATTAATAACAACTAGCTGCTTATTTTTAATAAGAGTCCAGTAAAGCCTAAAGCTTAAGGGCCAAATTAAATAAAATAAATAGTCAAGCTTCAAAATTATTCATGTCATTGTAAATTGAAAAAATGTATTTATTTTATTATTATTAATAAAGGTTATTCTATTCTATAACTGTTGAATTCAAATTTCAGCACCAGACATGCGTGGGGGTGTCACATGACAATGGAGCAGCCACTCATTGGCTAATGATAATAACATGACTATATATGCACAGGATGAGATGGTTTGATGAGTGAATAATGGTGCTAAAATTTAATACAAGAATACCTCAAAATTCATCATTTTGAATTTTGTCATCAATCTTTTTACTACCTATAGTTTTGCAATCCATCATCCATATTCGGAGATTCATCATTTTTTTTTTAAATGTGAAAAAAAACAATCAAAATTGACGAAATTCAACTGTTTACCAACACAATATACATTATATTTTGCTGAAAAACAAGTAGAATTTGATTAATTAATCTGTTTAATAAGATAATACAGTAAAATGTTTTCTCACTGAAACATATTATTATCTACCTTGAATTTCGTCATTTCATATTTCGTGTTATTCCAGAACGAATTAACAATGAATTTTGAGGTATTCCTGTAATTTCAAAAGTAAATATCTTGATAAATAGGAATTTCTGCCAAAATTAGTATCGTATAGAATAAAGTATTCTTATTTTTTTTCACTCTATCTCGCTGTGTAAATATCAAGTTTGGTAGATGTGTTCTACCAAATCTTAACCCAAAATTATTTTTAAAAAATTAACAAGTTTAACATTTATTAAATGTGTGTTAAATTTGTTAAGATATGATATTTTCATTAAAACTAACGAAAATATCACGACAACCTAACCAATCATCAAGGGTGTACAGTAGGGTGGCCCACTTTTCAATTTTTTTTTAAAAGTATAGGTGATCGTGGTTTTTCCCATTATTTGGCACTATACTAACACATTGGTACCATTTTTACAAAAAGTGATCGATATTTAGGGGTCTCGCATCGACCTTGAAATTACTAGTTTTTTTTTTTAAATGCGTACTTTTTAACTTTTTACTGAATCAAGATAAATCATTAAGTAGTGATGTTTTCTGAATCCTCTTAATGAGAGGTCGTTTGGTGTGCCTGCCAATGTCATACGACTAACGGTTTAAAGGTTGTGCCTGTATACAGGTAATACCAATGTGCTAGTATAGTGCCAAATAATGGGAAAAACCACAATCACCTATACCTTTCAAAAAAATGAGTCACCATACCCAGGCGGAATGTATAATGTATATAGGTAATTAGAAAATGCACTATGCCTGTGCCAGATACCTAACCTATTTCTTTTTTTGCAGATCATAACATTTTGAAATTCTGTCTGAGTTCCTCATCCTTTGTCATGGACAAATCGATGGCAACCATAACTGGAAGAACTCTTGAAGCTACAAATAGAGAGTCATCAAAAGGAAAGGCAAAAATAACATCGCTACCTTCTCTAAGATTGGCCTCAGAAATTTTTTTAGTTGGCCAACCATCATCCTCCATCAGTGGTAGCAAATTGCCAACAACACGGCAGGTTTTGCAATACTTCTTCAGTGTTATCCAGTACACTGCTAACAGGAAAGACGCATTCAAAGAAACTGTAAACAACATCTTAAAGTTTTGGAACATGGCCCGCATTAAAACAATCACAAAGCTCAACTGCGAATGGAAGCTAGAGGCATTGTGGAAAGAGTGGCACTTACTCCAAAAGAGCAGAAAATGAGAAACTGACGCTGGAGGAAAATGGCAGAAGTTTTCGGACAGTGTGAACAAGCTGTGGGATATCGGAGCATCTGATGCTGTCGAAGATATAAAGAAGAATCGACTGCTGTCCAACAAGGACAAGAAAGAAGACATTGACTTCTACCTCGATCAACGTGGTCCTCGGGTGGCAACGATGAGTGGGAATGATAAAGTTTTCGCTGTAAAAAGAAAGCTACATGAAGGAAGAAAACGTCCTCACCAGGAGCTGCAAACCACAAAGTATGCATACGAAACCAGAGATGAGGCCATGGAGAATGATGATACTGGCATGTCAGGAGAGTCAGAGACAGAACTAGCGTTCCCCCTGCCGAAAGAGCCAAGTGTGTCTGTCAATCTTCCTCGCCACATCCTTAATGCACCTGCTGTCATGGAAGTGGCTGATCATTTCCGCATGTCCAATAATCATCTTCGCTCTATGCAGCAACAAGGTGGATGGCACTGTGAAGCAACAGATGGCAGAGAAGCTGTCCCACCTCCCTGTACCCAAAGACTTCACATACGAGAACGTCTCAGTCGACGAGATGACGCTACTCCCCGACCTGATCGACAAGTCCTCCTGGTTCTTATTTGCAGGTCTGAAGATGTATGGGTCTTTGTGGCTCACCCTGCCAACTGATAAGTGGGATGAGAATGAGGACTTTTGTCGTCTGAAGGATGTGATCTCTAATCTCCAGGTCACCAATGACATCCCTGAAAGAGGAGTCCAACTGATACAAGACTATGCGAACACGGTCACAAAGGACAAGGCACAGCTGCAGGATCTTCTGCAAGTGGTGGAGAAGAACCGGAAAGAGCTCAGCAACTTCAAGAAGTCATCACTCGCCACAATGACACAGCACAGAGGGACAACGTTGCAGCCAGTGACGTGTGATAGTGGTCAATACAATGCAAAAGTGATTGTTTAAGTTATTGTTTCTTTCTTCCTTATTTGTCTACTATTTGCTGATTTTTTTGAAAAGTATAGGTGATTGTGGTTTTTCCCATTATTTGGTACTATACTAGCACATTGGTATTACCTGTATACAGGCACAACTTTTAAACCGTTAGTCGTATGACATTGAAAGGCACACCAAACAACTTCTCTCATCAAGAGGATTCAGAAAACATCCTACTTAATGATTTATCTTGATTCAGTAAAAAGTTAAAAAGTACGCATTTAAAAAAAAAACTCGTCATTTCAAGGTCGATGCGAGACCCCTAAATATTGATCAATTTTTGTAAAAATGGTACCAATGTGCTAGTATAGTGCCAAATAATGGGAAAAACTATGATAACCTATACTTTTAACAAAAATTGAAAAGTGGGCCACCCTAGTGTACAGTTGACCTAACCCAGCATTCAATAATTCATTTGCACAAGTATGTTTTATTCAGATTTGAATAAAACATAGTTATTATTGAATGTTTCACCAACAGTTTCATAACTTTGTTTCAGCTCATTTGCACAAGTTATGAAAGTCATATTTGAACAGGACAAACCAAAATACATTAGAAAAATGTATTTTGAATATTAATTTCAGTGTTGGTGAAACATTCAATAATTACGCCCTCCCCACTCAGTTAGCACATACAATTGGAGAACACATGGGTTAAGGTTAGGTTAGGTTAGGTTGGCAATTGGAGAACACACAGGTTAAGGTTAGGTTAGGTTAGATTATATATATATATATATAAGCAAACAACCACAAGGAAAAGGAAACACAAAGTCCGAGCGCTTTCGTGATATATTCACATTATCAAGGAAGAACAGATATATATATATATATATATATATATATATATATATATATATATATATATTAGTGGTGGGCCGGATATCCGCATCTGCATCATTTTTAACATCCGCATCCGCACTTCTGACTGTGGATGTTATGCGGATATTACCTCTAATAAATTACTGTATGCAATTTACAATTAAATTAGCTTATAAGGCCCAGTCATGCACATTTGAGGGGTCGCCCGTCTTAAGGTACCTAAGCACCACCACAGGCAAAAACGTGTTTTTGATGGATATCATTATTTTCACCCTTCCTCTATCACGTGGTCTGGGTTATAATGACCTTACAACACTAGAAGTATGGTTGAAAACCTTATGAAGCGAACTACATTTTTCACCTCTATCACCAGCCAAAATATGAAAATAAAAACCCACTCTAATAGACAGAGTTTATTTCCATAACAGTTTCGACGCCCACTGGCATCCTCCTCGGGTGGATACAGAAACACTCATGTTTCTGTATCCACCCGAGGAGGATGCCAGTGGGCATCAAAACTGTTGTGGAAATAAACTCTGTCTATTAGAGCGGGTTTTTATTTTCATATTTTGACCTTCACGTAGAAAAAAGTGAAGTTTTTCACATTCACCAGCCAAAAGTTTACCCAAAGTTCGGCATAATAAGAAAATCATAAAGTTAAAAAAATATATATAAAATATGAAAATCTATTCCAAAAACTCAACATCTTTTTTAGCATACTTAGAACTCTAATTTAGCCAAAAATGAACGTTCTAGCTCAATTAATACCTAACAGAGATACTATTGCCAGAATATTGCTGAACTTTGGAGGCAATTTCTGGTGAATTTTAATTTTGCCACTTAGGTACCTTAAGATGCGGGAGCACTCATTTCATGTAAAGTATTAATTATCACAGGCCTGCGATGGAAAAACTTTTTTCATAATTTTAGCTGTTTACAATGTATTTTTGTGTGCTGAATTCGAAAAACACAATAAAAATGTCATACGACAAAGTTATTTCACAAATTCGATTTTTTTGTGAAGCAACTTCGAGAAAATGCCAGATTTCCGGAAATTACTAGAAACTTCTAAGAGACTAGAAATACTGGGTTGCCAAGCTGTATGAGTCAGTTGTTACTCAGATTTCATGATGTGCGCACAATGATTCATCCGAAGCGAATTTTTTCAGTGATTTTGAGTTGTTTTTTGTGTTTTATATCAGCGAACTAGCGTGTTTTGATAGTGTTAAGAAAGCCTTATTTAGCCTTTATTAAATTAAATTCAAGACTCTTATTGTGTTCTGGGTACTGTAGTAAGTTGTGAATCATGGCTAGCCGTGGATGTGTCAACAGTCCCGACAGCTTCTGCTACATATGCGGGGAATTTGTGATCAAGAAACATCAAAGAAACGTAACAAATTTTATTAGGCAAGTGTACCATGCCTACTTTGGAATGAAACTAGGAGACCAAGGCAAACCATGGGCACCACACAAAGTTTGTTTTATTTGCGTAGAGGATCTAAGGAAATGGTGTAAAGGCAAAAAGAAAGCATTCAGATTTGGTGTGCCAATGGTATGGAGGGAGCCAAAAAATCACTGTGATGACTGCTATTTTTGCTCTTGTGATGTTAAAGGCTATAACTCAAAAAATAAGAAAGCCATATTCTATCCAAATCTTCCATCAGCTTTTCGACCTGTTCCTCATGGGCCAGAAGTTCCAGTTCCGCTTCCACCAGAAACATTGGAAGATTTGCCTAGTAATTCTGGTTCAGATATTGATCATGAAGAATTTCAGTGTGATATAGGAAGTCAAGACCCCCAGTTGTTCACTCAATCTGAACTAAATGATTTAGTGAGAGATTTGGGATTATCCAAGGAATCTGCTGAACTCCTAGGCTCCAGATTAAAAGAAAGAAATTTATTATCAGCTGGAACATCGATATATTTGTATAGAAGAGAAAAGGAGTTTATTCACTACTTTTCACATGAGGGCAATTTAGTTTACTGTAGTGATATTGATGGTTTGGTACAGGCATTTGGCATTGAGTACAAAGCGGATGAATGGAGACTTTTCATCGACTCTTCTAAAAGAAGTCTAAAAGCTGTTCTTGTGCACAATGGGAACAAGTATGCCTCTGTACCTGTTGGTCACTCGGTACATCTCCAAGAAAGTTATGAAAATTTGGAATTGGTTCTTACAAAGATAAAATATTATGATCATCACTGGATGATTTGTGGAGACCTTAAGGTATTGTGCATGCTTCTGGGGCAGCAGGGAGGATATACTAAGTTCCCATGTTTCCTTTGTGAATGGGATAGCAGAGCAAAGAGTCAACACTGGGAGCAAAACCACTGGCCACAAAGATGATCTCTAGAACCTGGAAGCAAGAATATTTTGCGTAAAAATCTTGTTGACCCAAAGAAAGTACTTCTACCACCTCTTCATATAAAACTAGGCCTTATGAAACAGTTTGTTAAGGCATTAGAAAAAAGTGGAGAATGCTTTAAGTACCTCTGCAAGAAGTTCCCTAACCTATCAGAAGCAAAATTAAGAGAAGGTATTTTTGTAGGCCCAGACATTAGAAGACTGCTGTCAGATGAAAACTTCTTGTCTACGATGACTGAAGTAGAAAAAGAGGCTTGGAATTCCTTCAAAAGTGTGGTTACTAAGTTCCTTGGGAATAATAAGGACCCTGAATATGCACTCATTGTTGAAAACATGCTGGAGAAATTCAAAGCTTTGGGATGCTCAATGAGTATCAAAATTCATTTCTTGAATGCACACTTGGACTTTTTCCCAGAAAATCTAGGTGCATAAGTGAGGAACAGGGAGAACGTTTCCATCAAGACATTAAGGAGATGGAAAAGAGATACCAAGGCTGGTGGAACGTTAATATGATGGAGGATTATTGCTGGATGCTGCATCGTGAAAATCCGGAAGCAGCGCACAAGGAAATGCAACAGGCGCAGCTTCACTGGCAAAAGAAAACGGGACTACTAAGCCATTCCACTAAGTAAAGATGTACCGTAAGTATCCAAGTTTTATAGTTTTTTAAAATAAATATACTCAGAAATGGTCAGGAAATAGGTTTCATGTGGTAATTCTTCACTACTTACTTTATTCAGTAACATATTACAACATAAAAACGTCATAGCAAATTGTGAAAAAACTATACGTGATGGAGCAAATCTGAGGCCATTTTTGGATTTAGCACCCCAAATTCCTATAAAACCAACGTACAATTTCAAAAAAGTTTTTAGGACCCTCAATTTTGCAGGCCTGTGTTATTAATGAACAAACAAATATATAAACCTCAAAATATAAATACCTGGTAACACAGAAAATTTAATGAAACTTGTTTCAGTGAATTTTCTGTGGCTGAAACTCTTGAGAAAGTTATTATTTTTATCATTTTGAAAACATTAATATTAATTTTAATTCTTATGCATTGCCTGCCATAATAGCAATATCACGAAATTTGAAAAATTATGTCATATATTCATAATTCTATATTATATTGATAGATTAACTAAATATCCGCATCTGCATCCGCAGATATTGAAATTAAAGATCCGCATCTGCATCCGCAGATATTGAAATTAAAGATCCGCATCTGCATCCGCAGATATTGAAATTAAAGATCCGCATCTGCATATGTTGAAAAACTGACATCCAGTCCACCACTAATATATATATATATATATAAATAAAATTTGTGCAAGATATGAAGGTCATATTTTAACAGCACACACCAAAATACCTTAGAAAAATGTATTTTGGATATTAATTTCAGTGTTGGTGAAACATTCAATAATTACCTAAAACACACCAAAATACACCAGAAAAACCTATTCTCATATCAAAATTGATCCACAGGGGTAAAATGAATAATTACCATTATACAATTTTAATTGATTTTAATCAATCCAAAAATTGCTTATAGCTCTGTTAATATCAATTTGCAAGGAAACTGCAATAGAGTAAAGTGTTCTTATTTTTTTTTGCTCGATCTCCCTGTATAAAAATAATAGAGAGTTCTGGGCAATATCCTATTTTGGCATCCCAAATTATTTAACAATTACAAAACAAACAAATAGCATCCCAAATACAAGCAATTGGCAAATGTAGATATTTAGTCATGGTGGACATCAGAATAATGTACACTTTTTTCTTTTCTTTTTTTTTGTTATTCCAATGTCCTCCACTGAAGGCCCAGTTAGGTCAACTGTATACTCTTGACAATTGATTAGGTTAAGTTGTGTTATTTTCATTAGTTTTAACAAAAATAACACAACACAACCTAACACAACACAACCTTACACAACACAACACAACCTAACACAACACAACCTAACACAACACAACCTAACACAACACAACCTAACACAACACAACCTAACACAACACAACCTAACACAACACAACCTAACACAACACAACCTAACACAACACAACCTAACACAACACAACCTAACCAATTGTCAAGGGCATAAAGTTGACCTAACCAGGCCTTCAATGGTGGACATCGGAATAACATGACCTAACCAGGCCTTTAATGGGGGACATCGGAATAACATTGAAGGCCGAGTTAGGTCTCATTTTATTCATTTTAGCACATCTTGCTAATGAATTGAAAAAATGCTTTTCTTATGTAATTTGATGCATACTGTTTGAAAATGACCTTCATTTCCTTGGGAAATATGTAATTTTTCCAGAAATGACCTATATTGTATGCGGATATAATTCCACTATGTATCAGAGAAAATGGTGGATGCGTTCATTTTTGTCATAAAATCGGTTAAATAGGTATCTCGCAAAATATTGGGGGTAATGTTCTTTCTTATTCCTTGACCTCAGCACCCAAGTGAATGCCAGGTTAGGTCAATTGAATGCCCAGTTGGGTCAGCTGTAAATCCTTGATGATTGGTTAGGTTAAGGCCGTTAAGCCATGATATTTTTGTTAGTTTTAACAAAAATATCACAACTTAACCTAACCAATCATCAAGGGTGTACAGTTGACCTAACCAGGTATTCAATTAACCTGAGTTATTTAATTAGGTTTTGTTAGGTTAGGTCATTTCTAAAAAAAATTCTGAAAAAATGGCACATTTCCCAAGGAAATGAAGGTCATTTTCAAACAGTATTTATCAAATTACATAAGAAAAACATGTTTTTAATTTATTAGCGAGATGCGTGTTAAAACAAATAATTACTGAAAATGTTTTTTAAAAATTTTCAAAAATGGTGCGCATTATTCCAATGTCTGCCTTGAAAACCTCTATATTGAAAATTTCATAAAAATCTGACCATAAATAAGAAATTACACAAGGGGGTGCTTTTGCTTTGTGTGCCAAGTTGTAATCTTTCACCTAACTGCAAGGAGCAGCCATAAGACGTACGCCCCTCTAGATGAACTTCTAACTGATACTTGCTAAGATTTTATTGATTGATTGATTGAAGTTTTATATGGAGGAGCTCAGCCAGTAAGGCTATTTACATCCTCCAAGACTAAAACACCAAGTTCCACAAGAGAACTTCCGCTGTTCCTACGACCTACATCAAGTGCTGGGTCTATTACACTGGGGAACAAAAAAAAAATTTTTTCTTGGTGCCTGAGATTTTAGACCTTCTTCTGGATATTTTCATGCCACTGATTCAGAAAATATCATCCTTTTTGTTCTAGCAGCTCTAGTTTTTGAGATATTGTATAACGTCATTACCTACTTTATTACCCTTCTGGAACGGTATTATGAGTTGCTCGTAAATCTAAATGCATCTGTATAATTAAATTGTAGCTATGATTTTGCTGTTTTGCATGTGTATTTTACATGTACTAACTTGAATTCTTTCCTGTTACAGGTGTTGACATGGCTTCATCACGAAGAAAGTGTTTAAATCATCCAGATGTGTTTTGTTTTATCTGCGGAGAGTACACGTTCATTGAACAGAGAAAAACTATTACTGATTTTGTGAAAAAAGCTTATTTTGCCTATTTCAAAGTACAACTAGGGGACCAAGATAAGCCATGGGCTCCTCATGTTGTGTATAAAACGTGTACGGAGCATCTGCGGCAATGGACCAACGGAAAGAGGAGGTGCCTGATATTTGGTATACCAATGGTATGGAGAGAACAGAGAAACCACAGTGATGACTGTTACTTTTGTTTGGTGAATATAAAGGGCATCAATGGACGTAACCGGAGTAAATGGACGTATCCTGACATAGACTCAGCTAGACGGCCTGTTTCACATTCAGATGAGATACCTGTCCCATCATTCAGCCATCTTCCAGAGCTCCCTCAAGATGATGAATCTGCTACTGACAAAGAAAGCATATGTGGGCAAAATGACAGTGATTTCGAAGGACCGTCATCAGTTGCAGAAGGTTTTAGTCAACACGAATTAAACGACCTCATAAGGGACTTAAGTCTTTCGAAGAAATCGTCTGAATTGTTAGCTTCCAGGCTGGGAGAAAAAAATTTACTGCTGCCTGGAACCAAAATCACGTTATATCGCGACAGAGAAAAGGATTTACTGCCCTTCTTCTCAAAAGAGAACGATTTAGTTTTCTGCAACAATGTGCGCGGATTGCTGATGAAAATGGGCATATCGGAATACACACCAAGTGAATGGCGGTTATTCATAGATAGCTCCAAACGGAGCCTAAAATGTGTTCTTCTACACAACGGCAACAGATACAGATCAATCCCAATTGGTCACTCAGTCGGTATGAGAGAAGAGCACGGGACAGTCGCCCTAGTCCTAGAAAAGATATCATACCGAGACCACCAATGGGTGATCTGTGTGGATCTGAAGATGGTGAATTTTCTCCTGGGCCAGCAGAGCGGGTACACCAAGTACCCGTGCTTTATGTCTCTGGGACAGTAGAGCTAAAGATGAACACTGGGTGAGAAGACAGTGGCCTCTGAGAGAAAACATGGTGGTTGGAGAAAAAATATCATCAAAGAAGCTTTGGTTGACAGAGAAAGGATCATATTGCCACCACTGCACATCAAACTAGGTTTGATGAAACAATTTATAAAGGCTTTGAACAGAGATGGGACGTGTTTTGGCTATGTATGTAGAAAATTTCCTACGCTGAGCATGGAAAAGCTGAAGGCAGGTATTTTCGATGGACTGCAAATCCGGGAACTCATGAAAGACCCGAGTTTCCAAGATTCAATGGACAACATTGAGGCACGTGCGTGGTCATCGTTTAGTATGGTTGTGAAGAATTTCCTTGCGAACTACAAGGCCGATAACTACGGTGAACTAGTGGAGAATATGCTCTCTTCTTTTTGTAAACTTGGCTGTAAAATGAGCATCAAACTGCATTACCTCCACAGTCATTTGGATCGTTTCCCATATAACCTCGGTGATCTAAGCGAGGAACAGGTGAACGATTTCACCAAGAACTAAGGACCATGGAAGAACGGTACCGCGGACGATGGGATACTCACATGATGGCAGATTACTGCTGGAGCATCCAACGCGAATGTCCTGGCACATCTCATCGCAAGAAACCTCAGAAACGCGGTTTATGTGAGATGTCTCAATGAAAGAACTTTTTTTGCCATTCGTGTCTCAAGCTTGTTTGAATTTAAGAAATATTTTTCGTACCTTATGCTTGTTTGATGTTAATACACTATTTTTGCTGACATTCATCATACTTTTGTATTCAATTGACAACAACAGTGATTGCCAGTCAGCAATTATATAATATTATATACATTATATAGAAATATATATAGATATATATCATATCTTGATAAGCAGAGCTGATGGAGAAAAACTAATGTCATTTTTAGAATCAGCGACCTCAATATACCCAGAAACAGGTCTAACATCTAAGTCACCAAAAGTTGTGTTCCCCAGTGTTATTATTGGGATATGAGAGAGAGAGAAAGCACACCATTACCCTCTTCAGTTCTGGGGCCAATTCCAGAACACTCAGAAAGGGATGAACATGAGGCCTGTTAGTTCTACTAAATATGAACTGAAAAATGGAACCAAGTACTAAGTCAACAGTAACAGCCAAATGGAGTAACTAAGAGGTAACTGATTAATACACCTGTGGGGATGGAAGTCAGTATACAATGCAAGATTTAAAACTCTTTCAACCACCCAGATGCCACTACAAACTTGAATACTTGGTCCATAGTGAAGTTTATCAATGGGGGAGAAAAGCTACCCCCACCTAAAAGGACAGATAAAGTAAAATCCCTCAATATTGCAAAAGAGAGGATCTTAATTTTTTCCTTTGCTTAGCACAACATGGACAAAAACGAAAGAAATGGGACAGTGTCTCTGGTGAATTACAACTAACACATAATGGGGAGAAGGCAAGTCTAATCCGGTGTAAGTAGGCCTGAAGGTCTACATGGCCAGAATGGAATTAAATATTATAGAAGTTTTATAGTGAGAAGATAGTACAGGCCAATTTCTTGTGCCCCAAGAAGGCTTAAACATTCCATAAAGAGATGAGTGCCAGAATCTCTCCCATTGGGTTTTGTAATCATTTTGCACTGCCACTTTAGCTACTGCAAAACCCTCACCTGGGTGGAAATATAATGAAGTTATAGCAGGGAGGGAATGAGCAGCCCTGGCCAGTGTATCAACCATCTCTTTACCTTCAATTCTGACATGGCTCAGAACCCACTGGAAGGAAACCAGAATTCCTGAAGCAGAGAGGGTCTTCAGTAAAGAATGGATAGTAGTAGTTAGGGCCAGATATGTAGTGAGTGTGGGTGAGTTGATCAGGTGAAGAGGAGTCTGGGAGTCCGTAATTATTAGGACATTACAAGCATTACTTCTGGATACCAAAAAACATAATACCTGTTGGATGGCAAATAACTCTGCTGTCTATATCCTATGATTGGGGGATAGTTTCCAGGAAAAATGCCTTTTATGATTTGAAACAAAAACAGCTGATGAACAAGATGGCCCAGGCACATCTATCTTAGATCCATCAGTATAAATATACAAGTAATCTGGATACTTCTCTTCCAAGTATGCTGTGAAACACTGCACAATCACTTCTTTGGGGACAGGTGGTTCATATAAAAATGGGAGACAGACAGACAGGTTGGTACCAGATTCGATCTCCAAGGTGGGAAAGAAGGGAACACTGGCACTGTAAAAAATTTAAATTGTAATTGATACTTATTAAGAAGTCCAGTAGCTCTAAAGAAGAAAGGTGGCTTATTTGCCATAGTACAGTCCACTGCAAGGATCAAGGGATAATCCACCTCAAACGACTGACATAAAGGGTGATAAAGGGTGGGAAAAGGGGGAAGCCAGAATATTAAACCAGAATATTAAAGTACCGTACTTCCTCAGTGTAGAGAGATCTCTATCATACTGAAGGGCATGGAGACCAGTCTCACCCTGTAAGGCAATAATAGGAGTTGATGGGCAAGCACCCAAAATAAGGCACATGCCAGAATTATGCAATGTTTCCAGTTTCTTCTTCAAGGTGAAAGAGGCTGAATTATAAACAACATCAGCATACTTTATTTTTCCTAAGATAAATGATCAGTAAAAAGTGAGAAGTGTGGATCAATCTGCACCCCATCTACGAGAGGCAACAGATTTTAACGAGTTTAGACATTTTGTGCAAGATGTTACCAGGTAGTTAATATGACAAGACCAAGTCAGTCTGGGGCTGTCAAGGACCACTCCAGGATGTGACCATAGCTACTGGGGTGTTACTAATTTGGATAAGGCTATGGGTTGATTGCCTGTGCCCTCATCCGTTGGAAATTTCCAGCAGACTTCAGTGGAGGGTTACCGACAAAAGCCCTATGCTTTTTCGTTAGAGAGTTATGAATATGTAGGTCATTAAAAGGACCTCTTTATATTTAATTGATTACGGTAATTTTTTAGCATCGGGATTTTAGACGCCTATATTAGAATGAAAATGAAATTGCCTCACCTTATTTTTGCTGGGTCTTAGTTTGTTTCGATGTAGGGCGTTACGATCATTTTCGGTGTAGGGCCGCCATGATGGAGTTACGTGACGAATTTACTTGGTAATTAATATAGGCAGTCACAATATAAACACTTTTAGGGATAGACCTATCCTGAAGTTTATCATAAGGAATTCACTCAGAAGTTTAGGGAAGACAAAAGCACATCCTCCCTGTTTAAAGCGTTCGCTGTAACATAAACAGCCCTGAGAGCCATTCCTTGGTTCGCTTGTATTTTCATTATTATTTGCCGATCTAGCAAAATTTTGTTTGGTCTACTTCTCTGTGGTAGACCAAACAATAAATTGAGTTTTCTTGTTGCTATGTGACGCTGATTCATACATACAGGTTCTTTGTACATATGGCAATTATTTCATTCCCAATAGGCTATGTTGCCAATCCCGAGGCAATTTTGTATAGATATTTAATTTAATTAATTAATAATTTATATTTAATTAGGAAATAAAGTACCACATATGATACCATGTTGTGAGCGCGTATAGTTTTTCCATATACCGCGGGGGGCCAGAGAAAAATTGTATGTTATAGATCAAATTTTTGATAAACTGTTTAAACCATGTGAAATGGATGAAAGAATGAAATAGGAATTTAGGAAGAGAGAGTTTACTCAAGACCTATTTAAATATAAAAGTTCAAGAGGCCAACTTCTCAAGTTTAGTTAAAGTTATGTCGACCAGTTTGACTCCCTTTATGTATAGGAAATTTATGGAATTAAAGTAAAGTTATTAAGCATTTTAACTTTGCTCATTATCGTGTAAATTTTATAAATGCTGGTTTACTGACGTGGTTTGGAGTTTTGTCATGTTTTGTAACAATTTATGTTTTAAAGTGACTTCTACGTTGGTGAGTTAATTGAAATGTACTGTACTTCCATGTTGTGTTGTTTGGTTTAAAGAGTTTGTACTGTATTCAAACCTCCTACCACTTCAGACTAGTCAATACCCGTAGTTTTAGTGGAGTAAATGTTACTCCTCCACAGGTAGATCTGGAAGGCTTGGGGCTTTGAATCCTGTACTGTTTTTGTGTTGTTTGGTCTCTGGCCATGGGAGGCCATAAAACCCTTGTAATAGTTTGGTCTGTGGCCATGGGAGGCCACAAGACCCTTGTTATAGTTTGGGTTGTGGCCAAGGTAGGCCACAAGACCCTTGTAATAGTTTGGTCTGTGGCCAAGGGAGGCCACAAGACCCTTGTAATAGTTTGGGTTATGGCCAAGGTAGGCCACAAGACCCTTGTAATAGTTTGGGCTGTGGCCAAGGGGAGGCCACAAGACCCTTGTAATAGTTTGGTCTGTGGCCAAAGGGAGGCCACAAGACCCTTGTAATAGTTTGGTCTGTGACCAAGGGAGGCCACAAGACCCTTGTAATAGTTTGGGCTGTGGCCAAGGGGAGGCCACAAGACCCTTGTAATAGTTTGGGCTGTGGCCAAGGGGAGGCCACAAGACCCTTGTAATAGTTTGGTCTGTGGCCAAGGGAGGCCACAAGACCCTTGTAATAGTTTGGTCTGTGGCCAAGGGAGGCCACAAGACCCTTGTAATAGTTTGGTCTGTGGCCAAGGGGAGGCCACAAAACCCTTGTAATAGTTTGGTCTGTGGCCAAGGGGAGGCCACAAAACCCTTGTAATAGTTTGGTCTGTGGCCAAGGGGAGGCCACAAGACCCTTGTAATAGTTTGGCCTGTGGCCAAGGAAGGCCACAAGACCCTTGTAATAGTTTGGCCTGTGGCCAAGGAAGGCCACAAGACCATTCATGAATAGGTTGGGCTATGTCCGAGGTAGGCCATCAGCCTTTTGATGAATTTGTTGGGCTATGGCCAAGGGTAGGCCATCAGCCATTTGATGAATTGTTGGGCTATGGCCAAGGGTAGGCCATCAGCCCTTTGATGATTTGTTGGGCTATGGCCAAGGTAGGCCAAGGCCCTTTGAAATAGTAGTTTGGGCTATGGCCAAAGTAGCCATAAAACCCTTTAGAGTATAGTAATTTGTTTGTACGTGTCACTGTCTAACCATATAAATTTTGGCACAAAATTATGTGCACAGAATCAGAGCGCAGCAATAAAAGCTTTTACTCTCCAATCCTTGGTTATGTTTAGACAGGTTGTTGTGTTTGAGACACATGGAAAGAGTAGTGTGTGTGTGTGTGTGTGTGTTGCATTCCTTCGAATCCAGTTGGTCTTCAAAACTTGGATTCACCACTCCAATGAAGTTAATACCCATAGTTATGAATGAGTAAATATTGTGTATGATAGTATCCTACAGGTAGGTCTGGAAGGTTTGGGGATTTTGAAGGAATCCAATCTGTTTGCAAGGAATGTATGTGTCTGTTGATGAAATCTGTTGTGATTCTCCCTTTAAAAGAAGAATTGGATGTTTGGAGTCGTATGTATATTTATATACTGTACCGTACGTATGTGTGTAAATGTGTATTTTGTATAGGGTTTTATTTTTGGGTTTTGGATTAGGTTAATCAATTTGGCTGAGTAAAGATCTCAAATGTTGCATTTGAGACCCTTATATCAAGCCTTGTCTGTTTATGCCTATATGTCAAATAGGATTTGGAATAGGTTGGGCCTATATGTCAAATAGGACTTGGAATAGGTTGGGCCTATATGTCAAATAGGACTTGGAATAGGTTGGGCCTATATGTCAAATAGGACTTGGAATAGGTTGGGCCTATATGTCAAATAGGACTTGGAATAGGTTGGGCCTATATGTCAAATAGGACTTGGAATAGGTTGGGCCTATATGTCAAATAGGATTTGGAATAGGTTGGGCCTATATGTCAAATAGGATTTGGAATAGGTTGGGCCTATATGTCAAATAGGACTTGGTATCCTATATGTCAAATAGGATTTGGAATAGGTTGGGCCTATATGTCAAATAGGACTTGGTATGCCTATATGTCAAATAGGACTTGGAATAGGTGGGCCTATATGTCAAATAGGACTTGGAATAGGGTCACTATAGGTGTTAGGTGGGTGTAGGTTTGAATTTGTGCAATTGCTTTAGGTCTTTGTGATGTTACAGTTCTGAGTCGAATTTTGTGATGTTACAGTTCTGAGTCGAATTTTGTGATGTTACAGTTCTGAGTCGAATTTGTGATGTTACAGTTCTGAGTCGAATTTTGTGGTGTTAATGAGTCTTATGAGTAAGTTAAATTGCTGAAATAAATTTTATAACCTACACCACAGGTTGAATTATAAATTTAGTGTTTTTAGTTAGGATAGGCCTTGAGTGTAAAGAGTAAGGCCTACTTTAAGATGTAGGCCTATTGTGTAATGTAAAGTTAGGTGGGCCTACTAAATATGCATATTTGTTGGGCCTACCAAGTAGGCTTATGTTTGGGCCTATTATTTTATAGGACCTTAAACGAGTTAAGCCTGTTAAATTAACAAGGCTTTGTTTTGAGTTTGAAGAGTAGGACCTATTAAATAGGCTTAATGTTGTGGGCCTATTTTTATAGGACCTAAATTGAGTTATGCTTGTTAAATGAACAAGCCTTTGTTTTTGGTTAGTGTAAAGGTAAAGGGATCTGTTCCCAGTTGCATAGGCCACTATATGAAAAAACTATAGTGGGGTTATGGTTGAAATTGGGGTTAGGCCTAATGAGCTAAGCCTAGCCTGTGTGTTGTTAGTGTAAATTTTAGAGGGGTAAGTTCCCCACACACAGGGCCACCATTTGAAAAAACTATATAGTATATAGGGCTATGGGTTGATTGCCTGTGCCCTCATCCGTTGGAAATTTCCAGCAGACTTCAGTGGAGGGTTACCGACAAAAGCCCTATGCTTTTTCGTTAGAGAGTTATGAATATGTAGGTCATTAAAAGGACCTCTTTATATTTAATTGATTACGGTAATTTTTTAGCGTCGGGATTTTAGACGCCTATATTAGAATGAAAATGAATTTGCCTCACCTTATTTTTGCTGGGTCTTAGTTTGTTTCAATGTAGGGCGTTACGATCATTTTCGGTGTAGGGCCGCCACGATGGAGTTACGCGACGAATTTACTTGAGGTAATTAATATAGGCAGTCACAATATAAACACTTTTAGGGATAGGCCTATCCTGAAGTTTATCATAAGGAATTCACTCAGAAGTTTAGGGAAGACAAAAGCACATCCTCCCTGTTTAAAGCGTTCGCTGTAACATAAACAGCCCTGAGAGCCGTTCCTTGGTTCGCTTGTATTTTAATTATTATTTGCTGATCTAGCAAAATTTTGTTTGGTCTACTTCTCTGTGGTAGACCAAACAATAAATTGGGTTTTCTTGTTGCTATGTGACGCTGATTCATACATACAGTTTCTTTGTACGTATGGCAATTATTTCATTCCCAATAGGCTATGTCGCCAATCCCGAGGCAATTTTGTATAGATATTTAATTCAATTAATTAATAATTTATATTTAATTATGAAATAAATGTACCACATATGATACCATGTTGTGTGTGTGTATAGTTTTTCCATAAAGATGAAAACTTATCAGTTGCTTTTTGCAACATCTGTTGGGCTTCTAAAGGAGTGTCAGTTGTCACATAGAAAGCTGTATCATCAGCAAACTCTGATGATTGAACTGGATCAATACTTGGCATATCGGAGAGATATGCAGAACCCTGGGGGTACACCCTTTTAAAAGGGGAAAGGTGTTGAATAGACATTAATTAGTACCTGAAAAGTGAAATTGTCCAACCATCTTAGTAATCTACTATGAATCCCCAAATTGCCTAACATATAAAGTAGACCATGGGAGATGGAATCAAAAGCTCAACTGAGGTAAAAAAATATAACAAGAACATATTTTTTCCATCAGAGAGCTTGGCGTATGAAAGTTTCCAACCTCAGAAGTTGATCCACTCTGCTTCTCTTCTTACAGAAACCACACTGCAAATCTCGAAAAATGTGACATGTTTCAAAAATCCATAGCAACTGCTGATAGACCATCCTCTCTAGTACTTTACCCAAGCAGGATAATAAGCACATGGGACAATACAAAGATGGACTAGAAGAGTTTTTCTCTGGTTTGAGGATAGGAATCATTATTGCCTGTTTCCATGATGAAGGAGACTCCTGTGCTTAGGCTATCATTGGATGCTGATAATAGAAATGGCAAGTACTCCAATGGAAGATGACTAAGAAAATATTTATATATATTATCCAGTCCTATTGCTCCACCTCTAGCATGTTCACATTGCCTTAAGGAGAATTGTAATTCCTGCAAAAATCCTCATCTTCAATAACTGCTAGTCCCAAAAAATGAATGGAAGAAGGTCCCCAAAACTTCAGCTTTGTCACATACATCACTTAGTATGGAACCATTTACAACGATAGGGTAAGTGAAGTGTGAATCTGTACCCTTAATGATTTTCCTAATTTGAGTCCAAACCTCAGTGGAAGGTGTAGTGAAACTGAGGTTTGAACAAAACTGACTCCATGAAATTCTCTTTGCCTGATGAATAGTATGATGAGCTATAGCAGTTGCCTTATTTAGGAGGATCTTATTATACAGGTTGTCCCATAAGTCTGGCATCATAGGAAAAATAATAAAAAAAGGCAAACAAAAGCTTTTATTTACAGAACATGCTCAATATGTCCACCATTGTTTTATCATTCCGTAGCCCATTCACAAAATTCCATCCGTTGGTCGGGATCATCTTCGCTTAATTTCTGTAGGATCTGAAGTTTATGTGGATGCTATTTGTGAGCCTGAAGAATGCGATGGATGCTACTTTTCGACACTCCTGTCTCTGCGGACAATCACTGAAGAGACTTATTGGGACTTCTGTTAAAATGAGCCAGGATAGCAGTTGCTGTATCATCGTCAGTGGACCTCCATGAAGGTCCATTGCATGGTTTATCTTCTATGGATCCTGTTTCCTTAAACTTTGCAACAAGTCTGCTAACACAACTCTGTGTTATTGGCTCGTGGTCTGGATGCAGTCTGTTAAATTCAGCATCAGCCTCTCTTTGACTCCAATTTCCTATGAGTAGAATTATCTGGATTTGTTCTTCCTTGCTCACAGACATTATGGCCTGTAGAAAGAGAAAAATATGAATTATGGTTTGTAGAAATAGAAAAATATGAATTTCTCCTATGATGCTGGACTTATGGGACACCATGTATAGAGTTGGGTGATGAGAATAAAAACATTGAGCACAATGGCAGGTGGCCACTGCCACACTGCAGTCCTCTGTCCACCAGCATTTGTGGGATTTAGGAACAAAATTTCCTGTTGTCTTCTTCAGTGTGGAGGTACTTATTTCTACTAATGAGGCTGTAAAGTGTTAGATTTTCTCATCTAAGAATCCTTCTATAGAGGGGGCATCAGGAAGTGCTCTAGACCAAATTCTCCAATCTATGTCATGTAGTTTCCAAGTTGGAAGTTGTTTGCGGGGTAGATACTGGTGAAATTTGCAGAGCAGTGAGGATAGGAAAGTGGTCACTACCCAGACTTCCACCAACAGCCACAGTACAGTTAGGAGCAAACCTACTTCTACATAAAGAGAGATCTAATGTTGAATAACTTCCATTATTAATGTTAAATCTTGTAGGGAGATCAACTGGAGTCAATAGTACAAAATCTGAAGAAAGAATAAAATTAAATAAATTTAAGGCAGTTGGTGTTGGAGAACCTGACATACCTGTATCCCAAGCCCTGTGTCTACCATTAAAATCACCACAAATAAAAGCTTGTTGACAGAGTTGACCAGCAAAGTGTTTAATCTCTAAAGTGGTTAAAGAAAGGTGCGGATTATAAACTGTGAGTATATCTAAAGTACCACTGTTTACTTTTAAAGATAAAGCAAGGACCTTCAGAACTCCAGCAGGGAAGGGACGGAGAGGTAATGGTCTAAAGCACAAATCTGAACAAATCAGAAATAGCAAACCCCACCCCCATCTGCTCTGATCTGAGTATAATTAATAAAAATAGGCTGGAATCTAGAGGTTAACCAGGTCTCACAAACTGCCACTAAATGGGGTTGGTAAATATTTACTATTACACTGGTCTCTGGTAGAAAGTTTTAAAAGCTGGTTTTCAATGTGCTGAATTAAAAAATGATACTCATTTCCATCGCAAATGATTTGTTAGAGTTATTGAAGCTTAAAGCTTTTAAAACTTTCTACCCTTTTTTACCTGGGTGACCCCCAGTGGGAACCGGGAGTTTTTGGGTGGGGAGAATCACAAAAATGAGTGGTTTCTGAAGATTTTGAAAGTCAGATTAATACAAAACACATCAAAAACCATAGGAAAAACATAAATTTCACCTTCAAAATTGGCTGAACCTAAAATGACCTAAGCAAACCTGACCTAACCTAATGCAACCCCTAACATTATCCAAAATTAAAAAAAAAAAAAAAAATACCTTAATCACGTGAATTGCCATGTCCACTAACTGATTCAAATTAAAATCAGTGGAAGCACCATTTTTTTACCCTTTTCCTGTTAGAGAGTTTAAGCTTCAATAACTCTTTAACAAATCATTTGCAATGGAAATGAGTATCATTTTTTAATTCAGCACATTGAAAAACATTGAAAACCAGCTTTTAAAACTTTCTACTGGAGACTGGTGTAATAGTAAAAAAATACCATGGGGTTTTTTGGTATAAATAAAAAGTTTAAATTCTAACAAGTTAGATTGGAGACTGTGGGCATTCCACTGAGCAAACAAGAGGTTAGAAACCTTTGGATATGAAATATTAAGTGGGTTTATGAATTTGGACATGACGTTTCTGTTTGGGTGTAGGCTTAGGTTTCAGTTTATCAAGGAACTTTGTCAGCTGGTCAGTTTTGAGATCAGTGTGAAAAGCGTCATTAAATAAAGAACAAAATTGGATAAAGTACTCAAATTCTTCTTTGAGAGACTACTACCACTCTGAAGGGTGAAGCTGAATAAACTTAAACATAGAACTTTAATGATGTCAGATGATAGAGCCATAGGTCCAAAAGGGGTAGAGGGTTCAGGGACCACAGCCCCACCATCCATCCCCACCCCAGTGGCCCCTGGGACATTGCCATAGTCGAGCCAGGTCTTCCCCTCACAACCCCACTCCAAGAATTCTGAAAGGGGGGAGAGATTCACCACATCCAAGCCTTGAGTCTCCTCTCTTGACATAATAGGTTTTGGTAGAACAGGAAAGTCATTACTTTTAAATGTTCTTTCTGAGGCTACATTAGGTCTTGATTTTGAAGAACAGAGAGAGATTAGATGTAAGTTTGAGCCTCTCTCTTTCCTGTGCAGTTCTAAGGTAGGAGCAGCCACTAAAACTAGCTGTATAGTAAGTTTTATTATTTTATTTATTGTCAGTAGGTTTTATTATTAGCTTATTAAACAAATAAATAATAAACAACAAATTTAAACCTTTGCAAAATATTTTAATATCTACGAATATCTACAAAAAAATGGACTCACTGGTGACTGTTCTCCACACTAAAACCAGTGTGCAAGTTAACATGGCAGAGGAAGAAAACAAAAACAGAAACCCATGCATAAAATGTGCATTAGACTGCAACCTACATGCATTAAGATGTGATGAATGCAGACTATGGATACACTACCTATTTATTTCCTACTCATCCTTCAAAATTCAAAAAGAAAATTCTCATGCTTTAGATGTGCTTGTCAAATTTGAGATGACTATGATAGGCAATTTGAAGAGCTTGAAGTAGAACTGGCAGGTGAGTTACAGGAGGAGGAAATTATCATTGCAAATGCAGAGCTTGATGAAAAAGTGAGAAACCCTCAGGATGAGACCCTAGAGAGAGGGAAACTGCAAGCAAAAAGGGCACCAAAAGAGACAAAACAAGAACAGGAAATAGACACTAAGACCTTCAACAAAGTGAACAACCCCACTGTACACAGTCGCCAAAAGTGAAACCAAGAGGCCAGTATGCAAGTATTACAGGAGGGGTTTGTGTAAATATGGACTTAAGGGAAGAGAATGCCCATTTGCTCACCCACCACTCTGCAAAAAATTTATACATGATGGGAATGGCACTTCATCCTCAAATTTGCCAGAGCTCATGGTGGGAAAGAAGTTGTTTTAAAGAGAACTGCAATCTGGCCCACCTGAAGGGAACAATCTGATTGCAATCACATCAAACTCAACGGAGAGAATACCAGGATAGTGAGCCTGCTATCCATCAGCACTATTTGGCCCAAGGGATGCAAGAAAACCCAAGACCAAATACCATTCCTGCACCCAGATCTTATGCTGATGTAGCAGGTCCAGGTAAGCCCACTGGTGAAAATAGTACAGCAAGTAACCATGAAACAAATACAAGACATTCAAAGCTCACTTGGGCTCCTCATACAAAAGCAAATGAGAACCCCAGCAGGAACCCTACAAATGCCCTATATGTGGGAGATGAAACAAATGGCTCCACAAATGTATCAATAATTTACTTAAACATCCAGGGCCTTTACCCAAACTCAAACCATACCAAAGTACCTTACCTAAAGAGCCTAATGGAAAACACTACTAGCACAGTTATAGCCCTCACAGAAACACACCTGAACCCCATGACCATGAGTAGTGAAATTGCAATCAAAGGGTACACTACCCATAGATGTGACAGAGAAGACCGTCTAAATGGTGGTGTCCTGATGTACATCCCCGAAAACATTCAAAGTGAACTGCTCATGGCATACTCAAATGGAGCCTGTGAACTGCTAATCATGATACTCAGTATAAATAAAGAAGACATAATACTAGTGAATATCTATAGCCCCCCAGATAGCTCCCATCTAGAGCTCACTGAAGTCCTGGAAAAAATCAGGCAATGCCCAGCTATTGTCGACTCAACAAGAGACTTAATCATTACAGGAAACTTTAATCTCCAAAATTGCACCTGGAACCAATATGGTGGTATGAAATCAGGGACAAAAACGTCCAAATCAAAACACCTGAATGAGTTTAGGGAAAAACTGCTCCTAGTACATGTTCACTACCCAACTAGAAAAAATTAATATCCTAGATTTAGCGCTGACAAATAATGCAACTACAATTGACCACATTGTTATAACACCAACTATACACTCTGACCACAATGTCATGCAGATATTCACAAACTTGTCTCTCCACAAATGTAAGCAAGACCCATGCCAAATGGACTTGCCATACTCTGACCTAAACCTGCACAAGTCAGACTGGACATCAATAAATAACTGTCAGGGAGAAATAAACTGGGAAGATGAATTAGAAAACCTAGAACCAGAAGAATGCTGGAGTAGAATACAATACCTGCTATCATCAGCATTATACAAGCACAGACCAAAGAAAAACAATAGTGCAAAGAAGCACCAGACAAAAGAGCACAGATACAGAAGGACACTTATGAGAAAGAGAACAAAGCTATCTAAACAACTGACAAAGCAATTAAGTGATACAAGACATAGTAACATCCGGAATCAGATACTGATGTTAGAACTTAAAATAAAGGAGTCAACCATAAGAGAGAATATTGATAATGAACACAAAGCTATTGGCACTATAAAGGAAAATAGCAAATTCTTCTTTAGCTATGCTAAACGCAAAGCAGTTATCAAAACGAGCATTGGCCCATTGCTTGCTAAAGATGGACTAACTCTCACATCTAATATACAAGAAATGGCAAACATTTTACAATCTCAATATGCTTTAAGCTGGAGTACCCCTGTAGTAGCAAAGAAAATAAAAACTACAGCATTTTTTGATAGAGAAGAAAATGACCAAGACAGACCATTATTGGAAGATATACAAATAACCACTAGAGATATACAACAGGCAATAACAGAGCTACCGGGGAGTTCAGCCCCTGGTCCAGATGGAATTGGAGCCAAGATTCTTAAGGAATGCAAACATACTTTATCTCTGCCTTTGAAAATCCTGTGGAGATCCTCACTAGACACCAGTAGAATACCACCAATCATGAAACAAGCAAATATTACCCCAATCTACAAAGGAGGCAAAAGAAAGGAAGCCAAGAACTATAGACCCATATCTTTGACTTCCCATATTATTAAAATATTTGAGAGTCCTGAAAAGGCACATTGTCAGTTTTATAGAAAATGAACATCTCTTAGAAGACTTTCAACATGACTTCAGACTAGTGATGTTAAAAAACCGTTTTTTTTATGTCCATGTTGTTTTTTTTTTTTTTTTTTGTCGTTTTATTTGTTTTTATTGTTTTTTTTTGTTTTTTCGTTTTTTTTAATAATTAATATAGATATTACCAATTTAATTATAAGGTATACTTTTGCAATGATATATATTATAAAAATAAATAAATAAATAATATAGGCCATATGGTACCAGTATAGAATGCCCTTTTCAGCCTATTTACAGAAAAACTGGCCTCTTTCTTGCACTGAAAATCTTGTATCTTGAGATCCGTTAAACTTGCGAGAACACTGGCTGGGAGCTGACTGCCCATTGTCCAACCTTTCCAGGACTCTCCCATCCATGCCTCGGATTTTGAATCTCCCACTTAACTATCCTTTAGACCTGCGATGACATATTTTCCCCCCAGACCATCCATATATATATACATACACATACACCCAATACATATATACCAATATATACATAAATACTTATATACACATATTTATATCTATTATATACCCCATACATACGCATACATCCAGAATTCCAGATACATACGCACGCATACTCACATATATACCTACACAAACTCATACACCTCTATTTCGCCCTTTCATTACCTCCGAGATCATTTAGCACATACAGTAATATCCATACAGCCAAAAGAAACTGATTAAGCACAGACAGAGCAGCAAAGCTTGTATTTATATCCCAAAATGCAAATTCCAAGAAAGTGAAGTAAAACATGGTGCTACATTGGCTTCATCAACATCCAAATCTGCAATAAGTACCAGTACCTGTGATATTGAAACTATATGCTCTAATCAATCTAGTGATAATGATTCTTCAATGGAAATAGAATCAGATAATGAAAGTTAAACAGCATTAGGTTAACACAAAGGTTAAAGAAAGAGATGAATATTTTTATTTTTTTTATTTTTCTATTTGGAATATATATATATATATATATATATATATATATATATATATATATATATACACTGGTATTCTTGCCAATCACAATTATATATATTGTTTTATACCAGTATTATGTATTTTTTATTATGTATATTATACCAGTACCTGTGATATTGAAACTAGCATATATGCTCTACCCAATCTAGTGATGATTCTTCCATGGAAATGAAGGTTAAACAACATTAGGTTAACAAAAAGGTGAATATTTTTTTTTTCTATCTGGATTATATATACTGGTACTCTTGCCAATCACAATTATGTATATTGTTTGAAACGAGGAAGAATGTTTCATGTTCTAGTTAAAAAATATATATACATAGGAAAAACAAACCCTCACTTTTTATTTCTATTATATACTTTTTGTGTGATTCAGTTTTTCTAAATGATGACTATATATACTAGGTATAACCGTATAAGCATGGTAGTATAGTAAATTATAGGTAATACTAATATACTTATTAGATTAAAGGAAGAAAAATATGGAATAAGTTTAAAACAATAAAAAACAAAAAAAACAAAAAAAACAGACTACCTTCGTTTTAAACAAAAAAAACGACAAAAAAAACAAAAAAAACGACACAATAAAAAACGACTCACATCACTACTTCAGACACAAGAGATCCTGCCTTACTGAACTTATAGACCATTGCAATACAATCCTACAATACTTGGGAGAAAACCAGTGCAATGTTGATGTCATCTATCTAGACTTTGCAAAAGCTTTTGACAAGGTTGACCATGGTATATTATTCCATAAACTAAAAGAGCTTGGTATTTGTGGAAAAGTAGGAAAATGGATCCATGCCTTTCTCTTTGACAGAAAACAAATAACAACTATAAATGGAGCAAGATCTATAGAAAAAGAAGTGATTAGTGGAGTGCCGCAAGGCACAGTACTAGGACCAATTCTATTCATTATAATGCTAAACAATATAAACTGTAACCTAGGAAGCTCTCTCCTGTCATTCGCAGATGATACCAGAATACTAAGACCAATTACAGAAAAAGAAGACTATGTAGAGCTACAAAAAGATCTACAAACTATATATGCATGGGCAGAGGCAAATAATATGGCCTTCAATGAAGACAAATTTAAACTAATTAAGTATGGACCAAATAAATACCTGAAAGAACAATTCAACTACACTGGACCCACAAGAAAAGATATTGCACAAACTGATCATGTCAGGGATCTAGGGATTATATTATCTGAAGATGCAACATTCAACAGGCACATTGACAAAGTAACCTCATCATGCAAACAACTAATAGGATATATACTGAGGACATTCAGAACTAGGGACAGTATGATCATGCTTACCCTGTGGAAATCACTTGTCCTTCCACGCATTGACTACTGCTCTCAATTATGGTTTCCCCACAAACAGAATGAATTACAAAAAATTGAGGGCCTACAAAGAACCTTTACCTCGTATATTAAACAACCTGATGGGCAACAGGTGAGTAAAAACAAATTAAACTACTGGGATAGGCTTAGAGGCCTTTATTCCATAGAGAGAAGGTTTGAGAGATACATCCTAATCTATACCTAGAAAATTTTAGAAAGGCTTTTAGTTGCCGCCAATACTGAACCAATTGTGCCCACCTTAACAAGAACTGGCAGAATGTGTAAAAAATATCACCTCCCACCAAACAGTCTGAGAAGGATTCAAACCCTTCAATATAATAGTATCTCTAGGCAAGGTTCTCGCCTGTTTAACTCCTTGCCTCAGTACCTTAGAGATATAAGTGCAGTCCCAGTAGATACTTTTAAAAAACACTTGGACATGTTTTTAGCCAACATACCCAACCAACCCACAATGTCAGAGTATTCCTCTGCCAGACCAGCCCCCACAAATTCAATAGGGGACCAAATCGTATGGCAGGAGCAAGAGAAAAGAAGGGTGGCAACCCCGTTGTGGCCCCGCCTCAGGAGGCGCTGAGTGGACTTCGTGGGAGCAGCGCACCCTTGAGGCAGAAGCGCTTTAAGGTAAATTTAAGGTAAATGTTTTTACCCAACATACCCGACCAACCCACAGTGCCAGGGTATTCCTCTGCCAGACCAGCCCCCACAAATTCAATAGGGGACCAAATCGTATGGCAGGAGCAAGAGAAAAGAAGGGTGGCGACCCCGTCGTGGCCCCGCCCAGGAGGCGCTGAGTGGACTTCGTGGGAGCAGCGCACCCTTGAGGCAGAAGCGCTTTAAGGTACATTTAAGGTAAATGGGGACCTGAACAATTGGCACAGATTTTAATAGTCTTTGGACAAAAGGAGACAACATGACTTCCAGAGCAAATGAGCAATAAACACATCTCACTGTTTTTGACCTACAAGACTTAGCCATATGACCAAATACCTGGCACTTAAAACATTGAATTGAATGTGGAATAAACTGACGAACTCTGTATGGTATATAAGCTATAAAGATCTTTGCTGGAAGAACTTGAGCATTGAAAGAGACTTTAACCTGTTAAATTAACCGTAAATTGTATAACCAAGCCTTACTCTAACTGGTTTCAGTAATAAATATTTGAACTTTGTTTACAAGCTATTCTAGGTACGTCCAATTACCTCAAAGGTTCACCGAAAAGTGTCTTTCTAAGGATAGGGATTAGGCTATTAGGGTCAAGATTTTGGCTGTACCAAGTTTTGTTTACATTTGACGTCACAAGCTCAAGTTGTCATGTTCTTTCGATCCACAAACCTAACTTGAAACAAAGCCTACTAGAGAGTCGTATCATAAATTTTCATTTCATTGATAAATGTTAATCCAAAAATTGACCCGCAGCTCCCTCTGAAGTGAGATATACAAAATGCAAATCCCATTGTCAAAAATTTTGGCCAATGTACTTTATGTGGTTGGGGGCGTTCATTTCGGTCTGAAATGGCTCTTAGTTTCAGCCTCATGTTTTCCAAATGAAATGTAAATGTAAATAACGTCCAGATAAAAGGAAATCCGGACAACATAACTTTCCATTACTTCCCATAAGATAAATCTTTGGTACGTAATAAATAGTTGTAGGTTTAATTTTATATGACACCTCATGAATGACATGATAACAAAACAAACAAACAAAATATCTTTTTTGCGGCTCATTCACAATCCATAGCCACTGTTAGAAAATCTAGAAGAGGAAGAACCATTGTTGTCCCAAGGCGATACGATGACTAAGCTGATTGATGCAGCATTGCTTGTATATATATTAAGTTAAGGTGTGTATATATATCCATCTCATAATTGTAAGGTTAGTGAAAAATTAACTTAATTTAGAGCTAGCATTTTTGAGCTCTTGTGGCATCATTGTTTGGTCACACTGTTGGCATCATTTTGGGACGCTGCGCGTCTTTTCTACTCGTTTGTGGAAGGTCGTACGTAAAGGTGTGGTCTGATAGAGAGCTCTCTTGCAATTCAGTTTGGTTGTTTAGATACATGATTGTTGCATCGTGCAATAGTCCAGGTTGCGTGGTTGTTGCAAGGTTCAGAAAGAAGACCACAAATAGTACCCTTTTTGTTTACTTTAAGTTCATGTAATTAAGGTCTAAGGTAGGCCCGCATCGAGTCAGCAACCCTGAGGTTACCCTGAGGTAGGACCTAATAGGATCTCAAATCCGTAAGTTTTAATTTAGCTTAACTTGGGCTTTAGGTAGAACTTGCCCTTTAGAATTTGGCCGTTCACGGCTCAGCTGGGATTTTGAACCCGACAAATAAATAAAATAACAGCCACTTAACCTAACATACAAGTACAATCTTACGTATACGACTACATTGAACTTAATACAAAAATAATATAAAAATAAGGCCACCATAGCCACTCAACCTAGCATACTGGCATACTATTTGAATAATTAATTATCTGACAATTTTATGTATATTGTTATTACATGAGATATCTTATAACACTTATTATAACCAGTGATGGGCAAGATACTTGGAAATTGTATCTGAGATACAGATACAAGATACCCAGCAAAAATGTATCTGAGATACAGATACAAGATACTCGAAAAAACTGTATCTTCAAGACACAAATACAAGATACATGTTTAAGATACAAGATACTGTACTTTTGAAAGAATAATTATTTGAGTTTAGTTTCACCTGGTGAGCCATGAGCGCACGAGTTGTCTCATTCAATTGTTTATTATTATATTTTCTGGATATAAATAAATGCCAAATCAATGGTACTTCATATCTCAGTATTCATATAGTGATATAACTAAAAGGAAAGCACAAAGTAAATATGTATAAATAATCCTGAAAATTTTTAGGTATGGAAAAATAAAATAAACCACACTTTTTCAATTTATGTATTTCAAATAAATTGTTAATACAGGTATGCTCAGTTACCTACTCACGAAGAAAAAATAAAGTTTTCCTCATAATAAATATAGTTGCAGGAATAAGCAAATATATGTATAATTCCTGATTTTTAATCAAAATAACAAAGGATTCCTGTTGAATTATTTATAATATATTCGTAAATTAACAAAGTAAACAAAATATAGTGGTATTTGATTAGATAAGAAAGGATTCCTGTTGAAATATCTATAATCTATCCGTAAATTAACATAGCAAGCAAAATATAATGCTATTTTATTAGATAAGTTTTTGATAGACATTATCATGAATTTCATTTTCTGAAAGTTTGGTTACCTTTGAGAAGTATTAAACTTTCAAAAAGGGAGTCAGATAACCTACTTCTCTTCGGAGTATGGATCATCCCAGCAAATGAGAACAGCCTTTCAACAGGTGCAGATGAAGGGAGAGCAGTGTTGTACCTCATAAATACCTTTTTGACCGCAGGATAAGAGTTTAAACTAGAGATGGATTTAGAGGAGTCTTGCAAAAATTGCCAAGCCTGAGCTTCTGCAAGACAACTGTCATCATTCTTACTGGGGCTCTTGAAATTGAAAAAGGCCTCATCTTCATCATGTTTTGCATCTGACGAGCTGCTTTCTCCCTGACTCTGCAACTGAAGGCCACTATCTCTTCCAAGACCAAGAGTCAGTACAGCGGAGATGAATTTTTCCTGCATTTTACGGTTTCGTTCTTCCTCACTGTCACTGAAGTCATTGTTATTAATTAAACTTAACCACCTTAATTTGAAGAACGGATGAGATACAGATGCCATTATTGCATCGTTTATATCTGGGTTAAGAGAAAGGAAGTTGTAAAATCTTTTTCGAAACCCTGAAATAACTGCTTGCAACAGTGGCAAGCAGTATCTCAAACTGTTATCATTTTCAATTTGTATCAATTTACCTTCTGTTGTTAAAAGAGTTGGGAGAAGGTCACCATAGAAACAATTATTTTCTCCTTGGAGTCTATCCAGAGCAGCAGCAATTGGCAAAAGTATAAGGCAGTACTCATCCAAAAAATCAAACTCCGATTCTTTGAAAATGGGTAACTTAAGTCCGATCATAACCTCATTAATTTTGGATTTACGCTCGGTAATAACTTTAATGCTGTTGTATAAGGAGTTCCATCTGGTAGGGCAGGGATAGCGCAGTTGTCGGCCAAGCTTTTCCTGTATGAATTCTTCAGATTTAGGTTTTCCTGCACACGTCCACAGTGCAGACAATTTTCCCATTGAAGCATGATTGACTTTTGAAAAGGCAGGTGATTGCTTCACTGCTTTAGCTGCATCTGTGGTCAGAGATGGGCAAGATCACCAACAGTACTAAGGTTCACACATTGTTCTGTCAGCTCCTCAAATGTGAGATTTTGGAAATGTGTCAGCACTCCAAACTTCTCTCCCACAATTTCCAACGTGGAAAATCTTTCCTGAATGGCTGATGTTGCAGCATCAACCACTGCATTGAAAAATGTCACCTCCAGCTTCTTCAAAGCATCAATCAAGGGCTCATCAGATGCTTCATAGGAGAAGTGCCGCTTTGTGGACCTCAGCCGTTTTTGTTTTAACACAGCCTCCACATTCATTTGTTCACAGATATCTGTGGCTGCCATTTGTGCAGCCACAAAACCTGTTGCCCTGTAATTGCGGAGACCTCTCTCTGTTTTTTTTAGGAGATTTACTGCAACATCAACGTGCATGCTAGAAGACTGCATCTGCTTGCTCACATGCTGAATTTGGCACAACAGGTCATGCCACACCACTGAACAAATGGCGAAGCGGTATGACCCAACCTCCTCTGACAGAGATTGAGCCTCGACCTTTATTACAGAGTCTTTGGTGTGGTCCCTCACCTCGATCAGTGTATCTCTCACTGCAGCTGCCTGATATCTCAGGGGCTCCACACTCTTGATCTTGCTTTCCCACCTTGTATCAGACCACATCTTCAATGTGATGTTCACATGTTTTTTCAAAATGGCCCATCGTTGTGTGGAGGCTGAAAACAAGTTGTAAAGCTTCTGCAAGATGCCAAAGTAACTTGTGGCATCAATAGATCCCTTAGCAGCATCGGCCACAAGCAAATTCAGAGAATGAGCCCCACATGGAACAAACAGAGCTCTGGGATTAATTTCTAGGAGCCTGGATTGAACACCCTTGTTTTTTCCCCTCATGTTGGCCCCGTTGTTATGATTGTCCTCTACAGTCCATGAAAGGAACTTTTAGCTCCTCCAGTCTCTTCAGAATCAGAGATGCCAAATGTTGACCAGTGGACTCCTCTGCCTCCAAAAACCCCATGAAATGTTCCTTTATATGGGGCTTCCCCTCCAGTGACACAACCCGAATCACAACTGACAACTGTTCAGTGTGGCTGATATCTGGAGTGCAATCTAGAATTATTGAAAAAAACTTTGATTGTTTGATGTCGCTCACCATTGCTGAAATGGTCTTGCTGCTCGACAAATCAATGAGTTCGTTTTGTATGTGGTGGCCGAGGTAGCTGGTGTGACTGGAGGTCCCTTTTTGGACACGGTTAATGTGCTCTTGCATTATAGGATCAAATTGTGCCATCAGTTCAACTTCTTTCAGAAAATTGCCATTTGATGGTGAGAACAATTTTTCTGTATGTCCCCTTAGTGCCAAATTCCTAACTGCCAGAGAATGCACAATAGCAGTGAGACGTGTCAGCACCGCTCTCCATCTCAACTTCTCAGCCTCCAGAAGTGCCATCTCCTGCTTGTCAATGGTCTCCCCCTTTCTCATCCTCACTGCCAGTTCTTTCCAGATTTTCATAGAATTTAGGTGTTCTGAACTGTTGTCATGTGATGTGAGCAATGAGCTTGCATGCTTCCAGTCCGAGAGTCCCAAACTTGTTAAATTTATTTTCCTCTTGGAAAATAATGTACAACAGAAACAGAAAAGGCTGTTGTTTTTTAAGGAATAGACCAACCAACTTCTGGTTATATTTTCCCCACTAACCAATGACTTCCTGAAGTATTGATGGTGGAAACTTCTTCCGTCACTGTCGTTTTAGGGAATACAAAGTCAGATGGTACTTGACTTGGTCCCCTGGAAACCAGTTGTGTCCGAATTCTCTCAGTCAGAACTGAAGGCCAGTTAGCAGGGTCGGTGGACAGAGACTCATCCTCAGGAGGCGATTCTGCTCCAGGCATTTCTAATAGAAAGAACAAGAGCATTACTCATTAGTATACACACCTAAGTTAGATAACACATTATTCACAGCACTTTGTTATGGTGGTGGTGTTATGGAATTATGGTGGTGAAACACCACACATACCCAGTAACCCAGACCCAGTGATAATAACATTATAATTTATAACTGTTTGCAAAATGCTTTGCAGGGATGCACACACATACACACACACGCACACACTCACAGACATATGTGCAAACAAACTCACCTGAAGAGTCCTGCCGGGGAGAAGTAGAAGCAAATGGGTCTTCATCCTCAGGATCAGACTGCATTTGTGGAGACATATGTGAGGCTGAGGAGGTAGATGGCTCCTCAGCCTCAATAATGCAGAAGTAGACGGCTTCTCATCCTGGCTAGTGGCAGAGGGTGTTCCAAAATATTTCAAAAGTGCCCCTGCAAATAGTAAAATAGAACATAACAGACCAATGCATGAATAGGCTAGTACAATTAATTTAACATGTTATTAAGCACAATTTATTAAACTTTTAGAATAGGAAACAAATGAATAATACAACCTCCTTGGTTAATGGCTAATTATATACATAATAGTACACTTCAAATGACTCAGAAAGCTATATCACAAAATAGCAGTGCAATATAGCAGTGAAGAGTAGATGACATAGCTCTATACCTTTATCTTTTGCTCGTTTCTCCTCTTCTTCTTTCCTCTTTTTTCTAAACTGAGCACCTGATAGCTTTGACCTCTTCTTATCCATTTGCGGTTATTTGAGAGACCTTAGTGGCTTAGTGTGAAGATTCGTTCTGTAATAAATAATATACATTTCACTATTTAACCAAACCCAGAAAAATAACATTACATATGTTAAAGTATGGGCCTTTATTCCCAATAATATTAATCTGGAAGCATTTTGCATTGTTTAGGTCTTTTATGGGAAGGTTTATGGAAAATGCAATAGATGGTTTTTTATTAATAAAAATATATTTATTGATCTTTTATTATTTATTTTATTTTATTTTTTATTTTTATTTATTTCTTTATTTATTTATTCTTATTTTTATTTTTATTTTTTTTGCAGGCGCTCATGCCGCCCCTCCACAAATGCCGCCCTGTGCGGCTGCCCATATTGCCCATATGAGGAACCGCCACTGGTCATACGTCCCTGAGTAATCTTACTTTGCCAAATGTAATAGAGGGTGTATATGGTGCAAAAAACATTGCAGAACTGTGGAAAAATCATTATGAAACCCTATTTAATTGTCTCGGGGGGATAGACTAAATATATACCTAAATTTAGAACACTCTGAAGAACTACTAATTAATGACTTAGAAATCTGGCAGGCTATTCATAAGTTAGATGATAACAAAAGTTGTGGCCTAGATGGCATGCAAGCAGAACATTTAAAATGTTGTAGCCCTCGTATAATACCTATGCTTGCAATGTGTTTCACAAGCTGCATGATACATGAGTACTTGCCACAGTCCATTTTGTCAGTTGTATTGTTGCCAGTTGTTAAAAATAAGGGTGCTAATATCTGTGATAAGAATAATTATAGGCCAATAGCACTTGCCAGTATACTTTCTAAAGTGTTAGAATATGTCATATATAATAGGATAAGCACTTACTTGCAGACTTATGACAATCAATTTGGCTTTAGAGTGAAACATGGTACTGACATGTGTATTTACAGTATATGCTAAAGGAAGCCGTCCTAAAGTACAAGATGTCAAACAGCAATGTATATTCCTGTTTTTTGGATGCATCAAAAGCATTTGATGGAGTTAACCATCACAAACTTTTCAAGAAACTCTTGTGTCGAGGGGTACCTAAATATATACTTAGGATACTTGCATTCTGGTATACAGAGCAGACCATGTTTGTAAGATGGAAGAGCACTGTATCACCAGGTTTTAAGGTAATATGGATGGCATATCTGGCTATTCGCTGGCAACGCTGGTTTAAATTTGAATGTTGATTCGATATGTTTTTTTGTCAGAATTGACACTGTACATTTATCCAACAATTATGTTTCGCTGAATTATTTTATTATGTTTGGTTGAATTATGAATTTGATTGAATTATGTTGAATTTTGTTGAACTGAATTATGTTGAATTTGGTTGAATTATTTTAGTCAACGACTTATATTATTTTTTGCATATTGAGAAATATTTACGATGCAATTTAGCAAAACACTACTACAGTTGAGTACTAAATCATCACCAAAAATGATGTAGTAGAGATGTTAGAAGTGAATGTCAAGATTTACGGCATCACAATTCTAATGCTAAGAATGCACTATAAAAGATAATAGTTTATATATGCATTTAAAGAAATATAGTATAAAATACGTAGAACATTATGTCAATTGATTTTTAAAAAAATCAACATTATTTTTTAGGCTAGGTTATATGGAGTTATTACAGTGTTGTAAAAAATCCACTGTTGTCAATGAGGCTGTAACTATATGTCAGGGTGTCAGTTTAATACTGGCACCCAATACATTAGCAAATTTTAGCGTTTATAATAATTGTGCAAGTGCAGATTAGTACTGAATTATATAAATTGAAAATAATTTAGACACTAATTTAAAAGTAATGCCAGCTTTTGTAATAATTGGTTTATCAAGGTTTAGGTTGACCTAATTATATGTGGTATGATAGTTTTATAATAAATTAGTCATAGTTGTGCATAATTTTCTTATCAATATAAATGATGTACATTTATTGAAAAATTAAATCTATCACTCTGTATTTTGAGTATCTGAACTATCGTTTAATGTGTGATTAATTCATAATTGTGTAATCTATGTGTAACAATCACATATATTGATACTATTTATGCTTGAAGTATTAATGAATGCGTATTTATTGATGATGTACATACAGTATTTCTTAAACTCAACTCTATGTTAACATTATATCAGACAATTTGCGTTTAAGCGATGCAGACGAAGTTTTGGACAGATTTTGCTCGTAAAAAAGCGAAACGATTGAACATGATGCTGGAATAACACTAGAAACCAAATAAATATAGCACAAATTGCTGCACTAGTTTTGTGATCACAGGATAATAACTTTGGCTGTTGATTTATTGGTCAAATGATCTAATACTCTCTTATGGGCTAGTTTTGTGTCTACCTGACTGTATACACTTGAGCAATTGAGTATGTATATCAGTAGTGTGTAATCATTTCCCTGTGTATAAACTTGCCAGGCCGTTAGATTACATAACTTATAAATATTGATTTCGCTGTCAAATTTAATAAAAATTAATCCCAATTGCAATAAATATGTATGTTTACCTGTCCTTTGATCGTACTGAGCGAGCATGAACTATTTGAAAACGTACACAGTGTAACCCGTTTATATCACATCGCTTTGGATCATAACTCGGTTTGATATAACTATATTTGATAAACCGCGTACGCCTTGCTTAATACCGGGTGTCTCAAAAATAGATGGAACCCATTGACATGATAATAATTTATTACTCAGAAAATAAACTCCAAAAAAGATTACATTTCCTGGAAGCTGATATGATAACAATTAAAAAACTGAAGATTTGAGGTCTCTAGATCAAAGGATACATTTATTAGAGCACATGTTCCAAATGACCGCCGTTGCGCTGCAGACACACTTGAAGCGACGAGCGAAGTTGTCAATCACCCTGACACCTGCACAGAGTGCAAGGGCCTCTGAAGCACCTCGTCTGGGGCTTGTGTGCCCCAGAACACATTGTTCTTGCTATTGACATACCCACTGAGCAAGAAGTGTGCTTCGTCGCTGAACCAAACATCATCAAGAAAGTCAGGATCCTCTTCGATCTTCTTCTCGAACCACTGGCACATCACAACACGTTTTGCCATGTCAGTGTGTGTGAGTTTATGCTTGATCTGGATCCTGTATGGGTACAGCTGAAGATCCTTGATCAAGATTCTTTGCACTGACGCACGTGAAAGACCCAGATCTTGGCAACGTCTTCGGATTGACTTTTCGGACTCCTTCCGACAGAATCTCTCACCGCATTCACATTGTCAGGAGATCTTGCAGTCACCTTCCTGCCAGATCTGGATGTTTCTGCTTTCTTGTTGAGATTGTTTACTGATCCTGTGGCTTCAAATGTGTGTGCCCAACGATAAATTTGGCTTTTCTGGGGATAATTGTTGAAGTTGAACTTCCTGCGAAATTTCGCTTGCACAGTTTTGAATGATTTCGTCTCCAAATAAGTAGTGACGCAAAAAAAATTTCCACCTTTGTCCAAGGCTTTTGATTGATAATTATTAGTTGTTATCGTCTCCTCTCTTCAAATCTGAAAAAATAGAACGAGAACATTAATATTGGCAGAATTATTAGCAGTGACATGGGTTGCATGTATATTGCCTTGCTTAATATCACTAAAGAAACTGCTTATTATCACGTTTTTCTAATAACCAGTTGTTGTTACATCTGTGGAAAAACAATGACATATGTAAGTTTTCAAATAATAAAACATGTTAACATGCTAAAAAGCATTAATGCAAAAGACGTTCATTATCATTTCATCCTACACCGAGAACGTGATATTAAGCATGTTACATTGTAGTAGTGTAGTTGAATGATGAAACGTAGGTATAACCTACAACGTTCCCTTCGCCCCCCCCCCTTGAGCAAATCTTGGCTACATGCCTGAGATTACTATTGTTAATTTTATTAACCTCCTTCCAGAATTCCCTACTGGAAGTATTACTATTGCCTAATTTCCTGGCTAGAGATTCTCTTCATTTTTCCTTATAAATCTAAAAGCACCCTTGAACCTAGCACGAGTTCTATTTGTCAGTTGGAAGAGTTCCCCCTGCCTAGGTTTCCCCATAGCAACCCATTCCATGAATACATTTTTCGCTACATCATACAAATCAGCACAGTATTCTGGCCACCCTGGATTGACATTTACTTTTCCCCATTTTTTATTCTTAAAACTACTTCCACCCGCACCCTTAATGGCATGTTCAAGCTCACCGTAATACTTATTTAAGAGATCTATATGGTTTACATCAGTGGTGCACAACCTTTTTTGATGTGAGGGCCAAGCGAAGAAAATAACTAAATGTATTAGCCTACTTACTTTCCATCTAAGTCATAAATTGAGTCACTTTTATATTCTAACTTTTTCATTGAATTGAAAAGACCCGTGGGGGACACATTTGGCCCGCGGGCCAGGGTTTGTGCATCACTGGTTTACATCATCACAGGATGGATTCCTACAAACCAAAGCTTCTGCAGGAATCCTCACAAGCCTTAGTAGTGCATCAGTCTGCATTGTATAATAGTCTACCTCAGAGTGACTAATATTTGACCAATTAACCTTATAGTAATCAGCATTATCACAGTCATTGTCTATGTCAGGTGCTACCATACAATCAAGCCCTACTACAAGTGGGATATGATCAGATTCAAATGCATCATAAAGTATGGACATGCTATTGATTATATTATAACCATCGTGGGAGGCTATACAGTGGTCTAACCACGATTGAGTCCCCCAGGCATCACTAACATATGTAAATGAGTCATTAGGGAGTAGCAATTTACTGGCAAGTTTGTAGTCGCATGCCTCACAGTAATTGATAAGAAGCTTAGCAAAATCTGAACCCGGTTTAATGATATTGCTGTTAAAATCACCAACCACTATAACACATGAAGAGCCCAGCTCCTCTAGCAGTATATTTAGTTTACAGAGTCTATCTAAATTGAGGTGACGTGTGTATATGTATATATGTATATAGTTTAAAGTCACTAATTCGGAAATATCACTAAATCTAAGCTGAATGGCAACATGAGGGGATAAACGGACCAACGCGGCTGTTCGTATTGTTTTGGGCTACCCTAGAGATGCTCTTTCCTATCTGACCTAATCGTTGGTGCTAAGTGTTTATTTGGTGGTGTTTCTAAGGTGACAAATGGGGTAGAAAGTTGTCAGTACTTAAGTATAGTTAGGTGTAATGTCTATAGCTTCTAAATTAGTAAAGTAAGAGAGAGTTAGGTAGGCTGTTTGTGGGACGCAGGAATCTATGGTAGGCCCCAAAAGGAATATCTAATTCAACGCACCGGTAAGTGCCTGTGTTTGTTGTTAGGAACCTAATAACCAAACGGGGTGTCTAACCCCAAGTTATCACTAAATATACCTCCTCATTTTCAGCACACTCATAAGGCATATAAACATTGAATATATACAGTATTTTGTTGTCAATCGTTAGTTTTATGGCTACAACCCACTCATATTCATAACTAATGGGCTCTATAAACCTATCCAGCTGTGAGTGCCACATTATAGCTACACCTTCCTTCCTATTCTGTCTGCCCACAGTAATAACTTCACTATCATTATTAGGTGAGTTAGCTATTCCCCTGTAGTTAGACTTAATATTGTTTAAATCTTTGCACTCTTGTTTAGAGAGCTAAGTTTCCTGAAAACAAGAAATGTCATGTGCAGATAAAAGTTTATTGATCTCACTGTCAACATTGACTTTGAGGCCTCTACAGTTGTAGCTACTAACACCGAGTTTGTGAAACTGGGCCATTATTTTTATACACACTATCACTGTTCTCACTGGGTGTCTCCCTGGGATGGCATGGTAGAGTCTGCTTACGCGTATTTTTGTGGATTGAGTTTTTTCTGGCGTTCACGTTATACCAATTATATTAGACTCCTTCAGGCCAGACTTCTGGCCCCATAAATACGGAGGGGTCCTCACATTCTGCCTTAATGTAGAAGGAGCTGTAGGTATCTGGTCGTTGCTGGTTAATTTGGAGCAGGTAGTCCCAATTTTCGTCATTTCAAGCAGGTATTCTTGTAGTTCTGAAGCAGATTGGTCAGGTGGGAAACGGGAGACAAATATATGGGCCTGCCGAGATATTTTCACTGCCTTAATTGTTGTATTCATTGCTAGCCCTAGCCTTGGTTCTCTTCTGGATGGAGAGGGGTTCCCAGAGTCCTGTTTTTTTTTCTGACGCAAACCCCTTTTACGAACTGTTGTCCACCCATGCTTTACATTCTGCTCACCATGGTGACTAGTGCCAAGCAGGTTTGAATAGTCTCTTGAGACATGGCCACATTACTAAAGGTCTCAGTAGCATTGCCTTCTGTTGCAGTTAATTTGTCGTTTGTTTGTGTTGGAAATCCATCATATGACAGACTATGCAGTTCAGGGTATATACGTATTACCTGCTGCCCATTGTTAGGATGGTTGGTCGTGTTCGTACAAATTTTTATGTCATTGGACTTCTCTTTTAGAACTTGAGAGTAAAGTACCTTACCGTTTTCTCCCTCCTCTAGTTTGGATATATAGCTCTGCTGAGCTGTGAGAGAAGATGGTGTGAGAATAGGAGCGGCAGGCCTCCTGTCCTGAGGATCACTATGCTGTGTCGAGGTGATGATGATATTCCCGTCTGGATGGCCAGTTTGCCTGCTGCTCATCTCAGCTTCCAAGTCTGAGATCCTAGCGGTCAGTTTTCTGTGTTCCGAGGTTATGCTGCTACATATATCTTTTAGCTCTCTGTTTTGGCCATGCTAGGTATGCAGGCCACCTTTCAGTAGCTGCACTTCATCCTGAAGTGATTCTATTTTACTTAAGAGTATAGTTACATCAATAGAGTCGAAACGTATGGGTGGCAAGTCCAGGTTCTCACTTGCAAATATGGGCCTATGGTTAGTAGCCTTTATTTCCAAAATCTTTTTAACGATGTCCTCAAGGTTGAGCACATTTTTCTTTTCACCTTTGCGATGGATAAGCCTCTTGTCAGAGTTCCCATTGGTTGGGTATAATGTAAATAATTTTGCTTTAGCAGTCTCCATCTCTTCACCACTATAAAGGTTTTCACATAATGTGATTATCGTGTCAGTGGGTAATAAGTCAATCTTCACATTAATGAAACACAGAATGTTGTTGATAACAACACATGGCCCATCTGAAGATCCTTCCGCCATCGTTTAGTTCCGAAATCCTAGCCGGCTTTGCTCGAAGTCAGTGAAGGAATGTGACTTCAAGCATTGAAGAAAACGGAAATAATCTAAGAGGTAATGTATGCAAACTATAAAAGAAGCAGCAGCACAGCAAACATGCCCATATGGACCCCACGTGGACAACACATGGGCTAGAGTTACATATGGGCTTGGCCACGGGATCATGTGGTACCCATATGGATACCATGTATATACCATATGGATCCCATATAGAGCCCATATGGGCCATTGATGGGCTGTATGTGGTTTATAAATGGTATTCAAATGGGCAAGATATGGGACCCATATGGGTACCACATGGATCCAGTGGCCATGGTAGAAAATCTAGAAGAGGAAGAGCCATTGTTGTCCCAAGGCGACATGATGACTAAGCTGATTGATGCAGCATTGCTTGTATATATTAAGTTAAGGTGTATATATATATCCATTTCATAATTGTAAAGTTAGTGAAAAATTCACTTAATTTAGAGCTAGCATTTTTGGGCTCGTGTGGCATAATTTTTTTTGGGGGGGGGGGGCACTGGCGCGTCCTTTCTACTCGTTTGTTGAATGCGGCACTTACAGGGCGTGATCTTATAGAGAGTTCTCTTGCAATTCAGTTTGGTTGTTTAGATACAAGATTGTTGCATCGTGCAATTGTGCAGTTGTGTTGTTGATGCAAGGTTTAGAAAGAAGACTATAAATAGTGCCCCTTTTGTTTTTTATCTTTTAATTAATACCTATGAAGTACTCGCGTTTCTCCAAGCGTCGCTTCGCTCTTTCCATAGATTTTCGCGACGCTGGAAGCGTTGCGTGACATCATTAACACGTAATTTACAAATTATGCCGTGAATGGTAAATTTTCAATATGTGGGCGTGTCTTCCACCATTTCTGACCAATTGTAAGTACAAATTAATCAGCTGAGATTAGTAGATTCTAAGAAAACTGACCGCTAATTGTTTCAGGGTCATGCAGTCTGTCTTTGTCTTGCTTGTTTTTCATGTTTCGCTGCAGATTTGCTCGTGGGTACTTCTTTATTTACCTTATTTCCATACAATAATGTCTCGTAGTGAAAGTGAAAGTGATACTGACATCGTGAGTGATGATTCTAGTGTCTCGAGTGTAGATTTTAGTGACAGTGATGATAATGCACCCGAAAGTACCAGTATCCCTAGTTTATGGATTGGTGTTTACCCTCCCGAAAGTGAGGCAGAAGGGACCAAATTCACATTTCGTCCAAGAAATGTAGGCCCTCAAAATGATCCTCCTCGAAATGCAGAGCCTATCAAGTATACAAAACTGTTTCTAAGTGACTCGTTATTGACTCATATTGTTAGAGAAACAAACAGGTATGCAGCCCTTAGAAATGCCCAAAAAGACTTGAGTACACTTCCTCATTCTACTTTCACTCACTGGAAAGACATGGACTTAGAAATGGTGAAGAAATATTTCGGACTGTGTTTCTGTATGGGACTCAACCCAAAGAAAAACATTCATGATTACTGGGATACGAGACGACTTCTCAAAAGTTCATTTGGAGAAGTGATGAGTAGACAGCAGTTTATGCGGAGAAATAGATTCCTGCATGAAGAACAGAACCTCATACATCCAGTATATGCCAAATAAACGACACACGCGTTACGGTATCAAAAAGTTCAATCTGTGTGAAGCAAATAGTGGGTACGTGTATCATGTTGACCTTTATTGTGGAAAAGACTTTTTTGCCTCCGGTTCTACTAGAGGTCTAGCGTATGAAGTTGTGATGAATGCCATGAAGGAAAGTAAGCTGCTCCACAAAGGATACCACCTTGTAACGGACAATTTTTACACCAAAGTGCTACTGGCTGAAGAGCTACTGAAGAACGAAGCCTCCCTAAGTGGCACAACTAGAATTACTTCGAAACATCTTCCAAGAGGACTGAAACAGGCAAAACTCCAAGCTGGTGAAACTCTCTACTTCAGAAAAGGCCAAGTACTCCTTGTAGGCTTCAAAGAAAAGGCAAAAAGGAAGACTGTGTACCTTCTCTCGACATTTAGACATGCAGAAAATATAACTGTTCGAAACAGGCGTGGTCAAGAAAACGTAAAGCCCAAAATTATTTCTGACTACAACGTCGGCATGGGTGGAGTCGATCTTAGTGATAAGAAAATTTTTCAGTATGCAAGTCAGAGATCAACTCGACAGTACTGGAAGAAAATTCTTATGAATTTGTTTGATATGGCACTCATCAATGCCTATATCATATACTGCCAGAATACTGATAAGCCGCTGCTAAGATCGAACTTCATATACTCCATCGTAGAAGCACTTGCCTACCCAAGAGCACAGCATTCCCCGGCAGGGCTAGTTCAACTTCCATCAAGTTCATCGGCATTATCTTCAGAGCACAAGTACTAAAAGCTTTCTGGCACACTGCTACGAAAGTGCGTTGTTTGTGGTCGAAGATCCCGTCACCACTGCCCAGGATGTAATGTTGGTGTTCATGAAGAATGTTGGCCAAAACTCCAGCACTACTGGAGGGATCTACATCTCAGAAGAAAGAGGAGTAATTCATCCAATCCCGATTACAAAGACTAGAATAAAATAAAGATAAGGTATGCAATTTATATTAGCTATTTTATAAATGTATTTACAAAAAGTACCTACTGTTATTTATATTATTTATGTTATTTATATTAATATCTATTTTATAAATATATATACAAGGTACCGTACCAATACTGCGAATAGCCCAACAGTGAGCGTTATCTCTGAAACCATTCATTTATCAAACATTTGGGCAGTGAAACTAATTTTCTTTTCAGATATGTAAGTTACCCATAAATTTTGAAGCTAAAGTAAGTAAAGAAAACTATTTTGATGGGGGACTTGTCTTGTTAATTTTATGCAACTGAGGCCTAAGGTAGGCCCACATCGAGTCAGCAACCATGAGGTAGGACCTAATAGGACCTCCAAATCCGTAAGTTTTAGTCTAGCGTAACTTATAGGTCGAAGTGGCCCTTCAGAGCTTGGCCGTTCAGGGCTCAGCTGGGATTCTGAACCCAATAAAATAAAAAATAACATGGTCCTTCGAAACCGGATTCTAGCCCAAGACTGAGTCAGTGACTATTATTCGCCAAAGTTCTGATTGTGCAAATTGTAGCCTAAGTTAGGCCTGGACGGGTTGAGCATAATTGAGTTAAGGTCCCAGGGTAGAAAGTTTGGTCGCCCAATTGCGAAACTTGGCCGCTAGTCTGTCGTTGTTTGGGGCCTACATTTTTACCGGTTTGGTTAATTTTGGTTTTATCGTTCGTAGGCGAAGGTTATAGATTTCAGTGCGCCAGTTACTTGGGTGGAAAATTTGATATTCCATACTGGTGGTTCGTCAGTACCATAACCAAGCAATTCAGTTTATTTGAAAAAAGGTAAATTTTGAGTTTGATTAGTTTGGTTAAGTATTTTCGCCAATTCAGCTTATTTGGCATTGAGCCCAATTGTTGTTTGCATTGAAGATGAGTGCAGCTGAATTGAATAAGTTTAGAAAAAGGAGAAGTGCCTACAAAGGTCTAATTACAAAGGTCATTGCCACTATAGATTCTGCCATAGAGCAAGAGGATTTAAGCTTAGTGACTGCGCAGCTTTCCATATTAGAAACTAAAAAGGTTGCTCTAAGCGAAGTAAATGTTAAAATTGAGGCTCTTCTAGAAGAGGATGAAATAGGAAATGACATAATTTACTTTGAAGAGATTATTGATGACAATTAAAGCATGCCACAGAGCAAAAGAGTTTAGCAGCTCAGTACAGTTAGAGACCAGGTCTAATAATGAAACACAGCCCTCAACAAACGGTGTTTGTGAAGTTAAGGTTAACAGATCTGCAGTTCAATTACCGAGGCTTGTACTCAAAACATTTTCTGGTAGTATTCAGGAATGGCAAGGATGGGCAGACAGTTTTCAGTCAGCAGTTCATTCTAGTCAAGTGTTAAGTGCGGTGGAGAAGTTTAATTATTTACAGTCCCTCTTGGAAAGGGAGGCAGCAAAGACAATAGCAGGATTAGCATTAGCAGAGGCTAATTATAATGTGGCTTGGGATATATTAAAGAAATGGTTTGGGAAGCCAGAGATCTTAATTAAAAGCCACCTCCGTGAACTTTTAGCTATACCTCCTGTTAATAATCCCAATAGTGTCAAGGAGTTACGGCAGTTATATGATGAATTTGAAGTAAGAATTAGATCCACGGACAACTTGGGTGTAGGAATGGAAAGGTATGGTGTAATGTTGGTCACTATACTGGAGTCTAAATTGCCTAGCTCAATTTTGCTTGAATTAAGTAGGGGACACTCTACGGAACATGTGTATATCCCCCTTCAGCAGCTGTTAAGCCTTTTAGGTACAGAATTAGCAAGACGAGAGGGAATTGAGTTTGCACAGTGAGATGTTAAACAAGGGGACAAAGGCAGGTACAGCACCAAGGTTTCTACAAAAAGGAATAGCCCAGGTACAGTGTCAGCTCTATATGCATCCTCTGAGAATACATTAAAGGGAATCAAGGAATGCATATTTTGCGAAGGCAACCACAAGTCATATAAATGTGAAGTGGCTGAGGCTTTACCTTTTGAGGAGAGAGAGGACAGGGTAACTAAGTCTACAGCATGTTTTAAATGTTTTTTGAAAGGTCACAGAGCAAGGTTTTGTAAGTTTCAAATTTTGTGCAAAGAATGCCATGGCCGGCATCAGCCATTATTGTGTGAAAACACTCCTAGTAGGCCTACCCCAGAAGTAGAGACATCAATGGCACATGCCACTGCTATGAAAGGGAGTAAAAGTAAAGGGAGATTATTGCAAACAGCTGCAGCATTATTAATTGGGAATGATGGAGAAGCTACTGTAAGAGTGTTGTTTGATAGTGGTAGCCAATGTAGCTTTATTAAGACCAGAATTTCCAGAAATTTTAAGTTTAAAGAACTTAAGAGGGAAAATTTAAGAATTTCTGGGTTTGGGGGTTCATTTCAAAACGGAACTAAAGTTAAGAAGGTACAAATTCTGGTTAAGGGGTTGTTACCACAAAGTCCTACCATCAAGGTTCAAGCTGTAGAAATTGAGGAACTTTGTGCTCCAGTCACTACTTGTTTAGATATGGCATGTGTCCAAGAATTGCAAGTTAAATGAATTAATTTTGGCAATAATAAGTTTGAAGGAACTGAAGATATTAGTCTTTGATTGGAGCTGACTATTATTGGGACTTCATCACTGGTAACATTATCCGCATATCTCAAGGTCCTGTAGATATTGAAAGTAAGCTAGGCTGGATGCTACATGGTAGCTATTGCAATGAAATGGAGGTTAAAGCTCTTTTTGTTAAGATTGAGGAGAACAGCCATGGTTTGGAAAGGCGTTTGAAAGCCTTTTGGGAACTTGAATCTATTGGCATAAAGGACAAATAGGAGAAGCAGGCAAGTACAGTGAACAGTGATGTTATAGAGCAATTTGAAAAAGGTATTGGGTTTAGAGATGGTTGTTACGAAGTTAACCTCCCTTGGAAGGATTCTTGCAAACCCAGCTCAAACCTTCAGCAAGCTAATAGGAGGTTGGAGCAGGGCCGGATTAACCATTAAACAAAATAAGCCCGTGCTTAGGGCATCAAGGGAAGGGGGGCACCACAGAAATTTTCCATTGTCGGATTTACCATGGATTTATTATACTATTATAATCGCGGCTTATAGCCTATAAGCTGTTGAAAACTGAATTATATATATTCATATATAGTATTTATTTTTTTTCATTGTTTGAATTTGTAGTGAACAACAACCCTTTTGAGAGAATAAATATATTTCGTTGTAATCACACACTTTACGCTTTGCGTTATTATTTTGTTTATATCAAATCTTTGAGCGCCATATTAAAAATACATATAGATTAAATATTTTCGTGTGCTATAGTAAATGTAAAAACAAGATTCAGTCATGCTGAACTTTATAAAATAATTGTAGAAGACAATATTGAGTGTGCCTTCCCAAATGTAGAAATTGCCTTTCGTATATTTTTAACATTAATGGTCACAAATTGCTCAGCTGAGCGTTCATTTTCTCAGTTGAAGTATATTAAAAATACCAACAGAACAACTGTGCAACAAGGCAGGCTGGATGCCTTATCTCTACTAAGTATAGAAGCAGATGTGTTACGTAAGATTAGTTTTGAGGATCTGATCAAAGACTTTGCAATTAAAAAAAGTAAGAGAAAACTTTTCAAATATAAATGAAGTGGAAGTATACAAAAATAAACATTATTTTCCATCTTACTGTAAGTTTTGTTTCATTTCAAAAAATAAAATTTTATTTTATGGTTCATTTTTGTTTATATTTTGAATTACATATATATGGGGCACCAAAATCTTTTAAGTGCTTAGGGCCTCTAAAGGTCTTAATCCGGCCCTGGGTTGGAGACTTCATTGCACAGGATAAGGAAAAATCAGGAGTTATTAAATGAATACAATGAGGCCATCGTAAGCTATGTAAAGGAGGGCTATGCTGAAAGGGTGCAAGGTGAGCCGGTGAGCCAGGAGGCACATTATCTGCCACACCATGCAGTGGTACGGCGAGACAAAACTACCACCAAACTGAGGTAGTTTTTGATGGCTCAGCCAAGGACAAAGGTGGTGTGTCCTTGAATGATTGTCTGGACGCTGGGCCAAATTTAAATGCAGAATTATTTTCCTTGTTACTGCGATTCAGGTTTGGTAGAGTAGCATTGACTGCAAATGTGAAGCAAGCATTTTTGAGGATAAAGTTAAAACCAGAGGACAGAGATGCATTAAGGTATCTGTGGGTGGATACGAAAGACTTGTTGGAAAATGAAACGAAGATTCAAGCATATAGAATATAGAATGAAGTCAGTGTTGTTTGGCCTCAGTTCTAGTCCATTTCTTTTGGCTGCTACTATGCAATACCATTTTGAGAAATATTCTGAAGTCTCTCCTAATACTATTGAACACATAAGACAAAATTTTTATGTTGATGATTTGCTGTGTTCAGTGGATAATACAGAAATGGCTAAATAGATATCCATGGAGGCTAGAGCTATAATGAGGGAGGTGGCATGGAGCTTAGAAAATGGCAGACCAATCATTCTCAGTTATAACAGTTTATGAGTCAGTCCTGTGTAGGACCTGATTCAGCAGAAAGTATTGAGGATTCTGGATTAAGGAGTTGTTTGTAATAGACACAAAGGTGCTAGGCATTGTTTGGCAGCAAGGAGAGGGTTTGTTTATCTTCAATGGGAAATCTTTAGTAGAGCTGGCTGAGAATGAGACAAGGTGGACAAAACGTACAGCTCTTAGTTTGGCTTCGAAGGTCTTTGATCCTCTTGGATTCGTGGCTTCATTTGTGATAAAGTAAAAAATTTGGTTTCAGAGCCTCTGGGAAATTGGACTTGGTGGGATCAAGAGTTATCCGATCATATGGTGGTAAAGTGGAAATATTGGTTCAAAGAATTGGCACATCTTGGAGACATTGAAATCCCAAGATGGTACTTTGGGGAGTTGAACAATAGTCCAGATAATTTGGAGATGCACATCGTTTGTGATGCAAGTGAGGAAGCCTATGCAACTTTCATTTATGTAAGAGGCACATTCGAAGAGGAAGTAAGTTGCAGGTTGGTTACTGCAAAGAGCAGAGTAACACCGTTGAAAAGGCTTTCTATTCCAAGGTTGGAATTGATGGGTGCAGTCATTGCTAATCGGCTTGCAGTTACAGTGCAAAACTCTTTGGACCTTTATGAAATTCCAAGCTATTATTGGACAGACTCCACTATAGTTTGGCACTGGTTAAGAAACCAAGTAAGGAAATGGAAACCATTTGTTGCCAATAGGGTGGAGTGAGATGAGAAAATGCACTGTGAACAGTTGTGAAGTTATGCAGCAGGACCCCATATTGATGCTTGAGGACATTTGCAGTCTGAAAAGGTTGTTAAGAGTGACAGCACGGGTATATAGATTTACAGACAACATTAAGGGAGAAACAAGAAGGGAAGGAATTCTGAACAGTAAGGAGATTCAGCAAGCCAGGCAATACTAGGTGTATATGTGGAGAAGGAAATATTTGCTGAAGAGAAAAAATTGTTCACCAGCAGTCCATTACAGGTTCTACCAACACATGTGTGGTTTGCAAGTGTTGAAGTGAAAAACCGTATCATGGAAAGGTGGCTCCACTTCCAAAAGAACGGTGCATCTATACTGTAGGGTGTCCCACTTATGACTTTTTTTTTCAGATCCATTGAACATACCTTTTTTCCTGTTAGAAATGGTTCACTTTTACAAGATTTTTGTCAAATATCAACATATTTCATATCAAAAGAAAGGTCATTCGAAGCTTTATTCAGTAAGGTACAAGAAACAGTAGTAGGGTGTTACCGACCTCCTTAGAGCATCATCCCAATGCAGCTCTGCGGCGATGGGCCTCGAAAGGATAAGACGAGTGAGAACTTTATTTATCTTATCGAATGGAAGTGGGAACAACTTGGTTAACATTAGGTTAAAATTATATAAATTAAACTACTTTAAGCTTTTGACAATGTTAACAAAGCCCCCATCGTTTTTTTTATTTATTTCTCAAAAATAACACAAAAAGATCTTTACCAATAACGTCAAAAACAATATCTTACGTCAAAAACAATATTTTTACGTCAAAAACAATATTTTTGAATAATAAATTAGAAGAGATTTGTGCTGAGGAAAATGTACCCTTCGTAAAGCTGTGGTCCGAATTCAGTTATCCTAGCCTTTTTATAAAAGATGGGGGTGCATTTTAATGAAATAGGTAATGCTAGGCTAGGTAGGTTAATAGACGAAAACGTGCGAAAGCTGTATAGGTCGAAGCCTTCTTTAAACGTTGTGGGTCCGGGGAACGCGGGCCCGACGTGATAAATACTGTAGTTTAAAACGCGGGCCCGTGGTAAAAAATAACTTAAACGTCTTTTATTGTAACGCGCGTAGTATTAGAAATAAATTAAATGAATTTAAGGCGATAATTTATTCCGACAACTATGATATAGTTGCTATCACTGAAACTTGGTTAAATACCGTGACTCGGGACTTGTTGGGGGAACTTGATATACCGAGTTTTAAACTCTTTACTAATGATAGGTTACATAGGTTTGGTGGAGGTGTTTTGCTGTATATTCGTAATTCCCTTAGGGCTATCGAGGTTAAGTTAGATTTTCCGGCAGCAATTAATGCGATATGTGTTGAAGTTAGGGCGCGTAGTATTAGTTTTAATTTTGTTGTTGTTTATAAACCTCCCGTTCAACCCCTCGATACAGATATTAGATTTTACTCAGTTCTTGGTAATTTTATTGACAATCGGAATAGTATAATTGTCGGAGACTTTAACTGCCTTAATGTTAATTACAAGAATTTTACTGGTAATGAGGAGGGTTTGAGATTGGTTGAGTTTATGGACGATAACTTTTTACGACAGATAGTTACCGAACCAACGCGCGGTGATAATATTTTAGATTTGGTGATGACGAACGGCGAGAATATAGTCGAAGGTTTAGAAGTAGGCGAGAGTTTAGGATGTAGTGATCATCAAATTCTTAGGTTTAAGTTAGCGATAAAAAACACTCAGGATAGTAACGTAATAGAAGTCCCTGATTTTCGTAGGGCTAATTTTGATAGTTTTGCGGATAGGATGAGAGTAGTGGACTGGGATAACTTATTATGGGTAATGACACAAATTTGCGTTGGGTGGCGTTCAAAGAAAGTTTTAGGAATATTGAAAGGGAGTTTATTCCTCGTAGGCCCAAGCGCGCTAGAAATCATGGTAGGCCGAAGTGGTGGAGTAGGGAAATAGGCGAGTTCATAAACGAGCGTAATAGAGCGTATAGACTTAATAAGCGCAATGGCACGGCAGCTAACTTTAATAGATATATCGAGCTTAGACGTCAGGTTAAAAGATCAGTTAGGAGTGCCAAGCGTAATTTAGAGATGCTTATAGCTGCGGATAGTAAACATAATCCAAAAAAGTTTTTTGAATACGTAAATAATCGTAAGCCGGTAAAAGATAACATAGGCCCTCCAGTGGATGTTAATGGCGCTTTGGCTTCTGAGGCTCAGGCGATGGCGGGTATTTTCAATAACTTTTTTGCGACAGTTTTTACCGTAGAAGACGTAAGTAATGTCCCCGACGTGGACGATATCGTTCCATTTAGTAGCGAGACTATTTTGGATGAAATAACTGTTTACGAGGGTGAGATTGCGCATTATATCGATAGGCTAAAAGTTAGCAAGGCTCCAGGCCCTGACTCTTTTTATCCCAGACATTTGAAAGATTTGAAAGACGTTATCGTAGGCCCCTTAACGAAGATTTTTAATCAGTCACTCGAAACGGGGATTATTCCTGAAGACTTCAAATTAGCTAACGTCACGCCTATTTTTAAAAAAGGCGACCGCGCAGTAGCTAGCAATTATAGACCCATTAGCTTAACGTCAATTGTCGGTAAACTTTTGGAATCCGTAGTTAGGGATCGTATCATCGATCACTTAGAAAGTAGAGATTTGATTAATAGAAGTCAGCATGGGTTTCGACGCCATAGGTCTTGTTTAACTAATTTGTTAGAATTTTATAACGAAATAGTGCGCGAATACGATAGGCATAGAGCAGCTGACGTTATTTATTTAGATTTTAAAAAGGCGTTCGATACAGTTCCGCATAGGAGACTAATTGCGAAGGTCAAAGCGCACGGTATACGCGGTCAGGTAGCTAACTGGTTAGAAGAATGGCTTCGTGCTAGGAGACAGAGGGTGGTAGTTAATGGCAGTGAATCGGGGTGGTTAGATGTAGGTAGCGGTGTCCCACAGGGTTCAGTGTTAGGCCCATTGCTATTCGTAATTTACATTAACGACATAGATGTAGGATTGACTAGTAACGTGTCAAAATTCGCGGACGATAGTCCAGTGGCGGCTCGTGACTAAAAATTCTAGGGGTGCTGTCTCTAAGAATGGGTTGAAATAATTACTGTAATAAAAGGATGAACATTGAGCAATGAATAAAAGTTTCAAAAGTTATTGAAAAAGTTATTCAGTGAGCTCATCCTTATATTGTTCTTGATTATTTCAATTGTAAATAAAAAATTTAGGGGTACTGCAGTTCCGCAGTGCCTACCGACGAGCCGCCACTGGACGATACTAAAATAGGCGGTAAGGTTGTTAACGAGGACGATAGTAATAGGCTCCAAGACGATGTAAATAGGATTACGGAGTGGACAGATAAGTGGCAGATGCAATTTAACGTAGACAAATGTAAAGTTTTGCATATAGGTTCTCGCAACAATAATTACACGTACACGATGGATAATAGGGAGTTAGCGAGCGTTGACGAGGAAGTAGATTTAGGCGTACGCGTATCTAAGGATTTAAAGGTTAGGAACCAGTGCCTGGAGTCTTGCGCAAAAGCTAATAGGATGTTAGGCTTCATAGCGCGTAATTTCAAATTTAAATCGAAGGATATTATATTGCCCCTTTACAAGTCCCTAGTCAGGCCTCATTTAGAATATGTAGTTCAGTTTTGGTGCCCGTACTTGCGTGAGGATATTGATAGGTTAGAAAGGGTTCAACGTCGTGCCACGAAACTAATTCCGTCATTGCGCAACAAGCCTTATGAAGATAGGATTAAAGAGTTAGACCTGTATTCACTCGAAACTAGGAGATTAAGGGGGAGCTTATTGAAGTTTTCAAAATAGTTAATAACATCGATAATGTAAATTTTGACAAATTGTTCACTTTCGATAAAAGTAATACTCGTAATAACGGATTTAAGTTGCGTGGCAGACGTTTCATTACTAATATCGCTAAAAACTTCTTTACGTTTAAAGTAATTGATAAATGGAATAATCTTCCCGCGTCAGTCGTTCATTCTACCAGCGTTAATATGTTTAAGAAACAGTTTAGATAAGCATTTTAAAAATATTAACGTTGTTTAAAATAAAAAAACAGTTAGTCACAGGAGCTCTGGGGGTGGTGGTCGAGGATGAGTCTGTTGACGATTAATGCCAGCTTGTGACATGCCAGCGTGTGATGCCAGCAATAAAATAAAAAAATAATAATTAGACTAACATGAACGTAGATGTAACCCACTTTTTGTTTAATTTTACCTACTTTTTTTTTTTTTTTTTTGCATGTCTGTAACTCTCTTTTCTTGCATGTTTGTAGTTTGCATGGTATGACAGTGAGTTAAGACTGTGTTTGCATGGTTTGTAAGCGTTCTTATTTTACTTCTTTTCATCTTTCACCTCTCTCCTATTCTCTCCGACTATTTTTCTGACTTGTCGGCAGTGGCCGGCGGATGATGATGGTGAGTCTTTTTTCTCTTTTTCTGAATGAATGTTAACCCACGAGTGATAGGTGTTCCTCCTTACTTAACCCCTTATTCTCTTCTCTTCTCTTAACCCCCTACTCTTTCCTTTCTCTCGGGCTAATCTTAGAGTGGATCTTAGGGTCTTTGTTAGCCTTAGCTTCTGTAGATCTGTAGATCAGAAAATAAAGGTTAAAACAAAAGAAAGTAATCTTAGGAACCTTTTGCACTTAAAGCAATGCACAAACTTTTATCCTCTTGAAACAAAGCTTAAAATAAAAAACAAAAACAAATAATCTTAGTTGCATTTTAACCTTAGAGCAGTGACCAAATTTATCTTTGTCATGTATTGTTTGGGATTGCATGTCTATTTTGTTCAACGACCTGTAAAAGTTGTTGAAACTCATTTTCATCCTTACAATGCCTATGAAAATCTTGCATGAACTTGACGCCACGCTTGCCTTGTCATTTACTACTTTGGCAGACGAAATAAGGCCCCCTCATTCTTTTAAAATCGTCATCGTCTTCCCATAATGATATGGGTTTTTTAATCCATTCCCTAGATGAGTTGAGAAGTCTGAATAGGTACCAAGATCTTGGACCTATGAGGCGATGAAGTCTGACACCCTGCTTCAGAATAGGGAAAATAGGCTGACCTGGTTGTGAACTCTTGAGGAGGATCATATTTTGTTAATTCTTTGGCCATCTTAACCTTTTCTTCATTATTAACAGAGCCAAACAAAGCCATGGGGACGAGCTCTTCAGTCAAGTATAAATCATGACCTCGAAAAATGGCTAGGGCAGATTCGGCAACCTCACTCTCTATTTTTGTGTATTTTATCAATTCATTGTAGAATCTAACATCATTTACAGAGCGTCGGATGATTTAGTACAGGACAACCAATATTTTCCATAAAAAATGGATGTAAACTGACAAAATCTTTCAAGTTCTTGAATAGTGACATCATCGTAGCCAGCTTGGTGAGAGAAGGCATGCATTTTATTGGTGTAAAGGATTGAAGCCATCCATCTTGCATGATGGAAGGCTTCTGGCTTAATACAATGAATTTCTCTGGAAGGCACTTCATTCAGAATGAGGAGAATTGTCTCTGCCAATTTCTCTAGTCACCGCGAGGAAGAGAACTCTTTTGGTTAAGAATATCATTCATGAAACTGATGCTGGATTCTCTCATATCTCTTAAATACCTATCTTTTATTTCAAGGTGTCTGTGAGGCAGTTTAGTGTCAATATTTTTCCAAACACTTTCTCTAAAGTTCTTGAAGGCTTCATTTTCAGGTGAATTAGTTTTACCAAATATTCTGATGTAGACAGTAGCCAAAATCCTCTCAGAAATATGATGATGGCATGCCATCCACAGTAATTTTTTTCCAAGAAGTTCTTCCACCTTTTGGCATGCACCTTTTTTCCATCCGGTGTTTGAGGCAGTTGTATCAAATACTAGCCCATACACATTGTCTTCTAGCTTCCATTTTGAGATGGTTTCAAACACGCTTGTTGCTTGAGTTGATCCGGTACTGTCTTTGATTTTTGCTATGGAGAGTAATTTCTCAAAATCATTTTCCCCAGTAACTAGTATTGTCAAGCTTTCCTCCTTTCCACCTGATAAATTACAGATCATTTTGCTATCCCAATAGATCAGAACATACTGGGGAGGAACGAAATCACCTTGGATGTCCTGCCACGTTCTTTTTTTTGATATTGTAGCTGCTCGAGCTGAAGTAGTTTTGTATATGCTCATTTCTTCTATGTTTTTGCCACACTCTGCGGCGACAACTGATGCAAAAACTGTACGTTGCCTTATGGAGAGTCCAAGACGATCTGCTGTGTTTGATACTAGTGTTGATTGAAGCAAACTACTTGGTCTTGGTTTGATGAGCCTGGCTGGGGTTCTGGAGAGTATTCTTCACCCGAAGAATTATCTGTGTCATCACTCTCAGTGATGGTTGGATTGCCTGATCTCTTTTCCACTGTTTTTCGTTCAGCTTCTTTCATTTGTCACTTTCTTTCTTCATCGAATCTTACTTCTTTCCTTTGCACTTTTGACACATAAGCTTTATCTAAAGGGCCAAAACACATCTTCCTCTTCCCTCTTTGGTCTTCTAGGAAATTTATGTCCTCTTTATTTGTTCCCGAGTTCTTAGGGAATTCGTTCTTATCTCATGAAATACGTTTTGTGTAGAAATATCAAACAGATCATTCAACTGACCCAAGTAACTTTGTTTTTTGGTTTCATAACATTTAGCTTTTTTGCTCTTTATTACTGTTTCATGTAATTTTATCAAGTTTAGTAGCATGATTCGTGGGGTTTTATGTCTTACGACATCCTGTTGAGAATTTGAGCCCCACTAACCTGATGAAATGCCTTTTACTGTACCTTAACCCATAACATATTAAAATTGAATCTTTTTCCGATATATTTAGTATAAGTGGACCATTTCTAATAGGAAAAAGCTATGTTCAATAAATCCGAAAAAAAAGCCATAAGTGGGACACAATAGGTTGATTATAATACAAAAATGGGTATTTCTAGCATTTTCAGGGGGGCCCGTTTTCGGGGGTGGGTCGGGGACCCCAAAATTGTTAAATTGAATCTTTTTTATATATATTTAGTAAAAGTGAACCATTTCTAACAGGAAAAAAGGTATGTTCAATGGATCTGAAAAAAAAGGTCATAAGTGGGACACCCTACTATACTGCCCTAATTGATGTAGTCGGAGTAGACTTTGCAGGTCCAGTCTGTGTGTATGAGCAAGGGGAATATAGCAAAAGTTATATATGTCTTTTCACATGTGCTACCACCAGAGCAATCCATTTAGAGTTGGTAAACAACTTAAGTAGTGATGTATTTCTTTTGGCCTTTAAAATGTTTGTGAACAGAGGGGGTTTCCCAAATAAAATCATATCGGATAATGCAAAAACAGTCAAAAAGGCTGCAAAGGAATTCCAAGAAGTTTGGTCCTTGCTAAAAGAGGACGGATTCCAATCCTACTTTTCACACCATGGGGTACAGTGGGAGTTTATTGTTGAGAGAGCACCATGGTGGGGAGGATTTTGGGAAAGGCTAGTGAGAAGTGTAAAGTGTCCATTAAAGAAACTTTTGGCTAATGCTCATTTGAGCAAAGAAGAATTCTGCACTGTTTCGTGTGAAGCAGAAGCAATGGTAAACAGCAGGCTTATAACAGTATGCAGGATGCAGAGCCATTGACACCAAATCATTTTCTTTGTGGTAAACGATTAACATCAAGCCCCAGTTTGCCAGAAGACTTACAGCCTATCCAGAGCAGTCAAAAAGAGTTAACCAAAAGGTTCAAGTACCTTGAAGAACTACAAGATCAGTTATGGAAGCGGTAGCAGATGGATACTTGCCAGAACTCAATTATTACCCATCAGGCAATGTGAAGGGCTCCACTGCAAATTGTATCAAGGTGGGAGAAGTGGTAATGATTGGGGATGAAACACCAAGGTAATGCTGGAAGCTTGGCATAATTGAAGAGTTGTTTGTTGGCAAAGACAATTTAGTTAGGTCTGCACTGATAAAGACTTCAGGAGGAAAATTAAAGAGACCTATACAAAAACTCTATGCTTTAGAAATCAGCAAAAACACGGATAGTCACGATGAAACATTTGGGTTACAGCCTCATGGAGAAGGTTTGGCTAAACTTGCAGAAGGTAATGACAACAATACCTCTTCGGTGGGGAGTGTTAGAAAATCTAGAAGAGGAAGAGCCATTGTTGTCCCAAGGCGATATGATGACTAAGCTGATTGATGCAGCATTGCTTGTATATATATTAAGTTAAGGTGTATATATAGGTATGCATCTCATAATTGTAAAGTTAGTGAAAAATTCACTTAATTTAGAGCTAGCAGTTTTGGGCTCTTGTGGCATCATTCTTTGGGCACTCTTGTGGCATCATTGTTTTTGGGGCCACTAGCGCGTCCTTTCTACTCGTTTGTTGAATGCGGCATTTACAGAGCGTGGTCTTATAGAGAGCTCTCTTGCAATCCAGTTTGGTTGTTTAGATACAAGATTGTTGCATCGTGCAATGGTGCAGGTTGTGTTGTTGTTGCAATGTTTAGAAAGAAGACCATAAATAGTGCCCCTTTTGATTTTTATCTTAATTTTATAAAACTGAGGCCTAAGGTAGACCCACATCGAGTCAGCAACCCTGAGGTAGGACCTAATAGGACCTCCAAGTCCGTAAGTTTTAGTCTAGCTTAACTTGGGATGTAGATCGAAGTGGCCCTTCAGAGCTTGGCCGTTCAGGCCCATATGTAGCCCATGCAGGGGCGTAGCCAGGGGGGGCCATGGCCCCCCCAACACCAAGATTCAATTGTTCATATGATAATTAATCTGAAATAATGGTCGTTCGGTTGGATGAAGGAAGGCGAGTTTAACACACGTTAAAAAAAAGTGTAGTTTATAAAACGATCTTTCAAACTCTTTTCTTTTATAATCACAATCAATCATACATACTTTTGGCACCCCCAAAAAAAATTGTTGGCAAATCTTTGAGAGCTCACACACCACGCATCGATGACAAAAAGAAATATTGACCACAACTATCAGTTTTTCAATAGAATTTTGTAGTCGAAAGACATCAGCGGGTTATAATAGCAATAATAAACTTCTTTCGCTGGAGTTTTATCGTTTCGGACGTAGATATCATAAAGCTTAAACTTCACGCCCAAATGACTCTCAGTTTATAGCTTCTCTCAAGCATGTGTGATTTGTGACCGAATACATCTTCGAATGTCACTAATACCCCAGTATATAATGGTGTAGACCTTCACGGTAGCAGCTATTAAAGCATCTCTCTAGTTTATTTTCATTTTTACCTGACTCTAAAACGCTAAACATGTATAATGATGAAGACATTTTCAATTTGCAAAATAATAATAATGGTGCTCTTCCAATATGTGCTCTACCGCGAAACTGTGATCTACCATATTCCAATACGTGCTCTACCGTGAAACTAGCCTTATAAGGCTAACTAACGAAAATATCATGACTTAACCTAACCAATCGTTAGGTCAACTATACGCCCTTGACGATTGGTTAGGTTAAGTCGTGATATTTTCGTTAGTTAGCCTGGAATATGGAATATTAGTTGGAATATGGTAGATCACAGTTTCGCGGTAGAGCACATATTGGAAGAGCACCGTAAAACTATATTCCAATATTGATAAATTTATCTGACTGATAAATCACATTAAAAATAATGCATCATAGTCGAAGTGAGTAGGCGCTCACTGATACGCATAAGCTGAGAATATACGCTATTCACTGCTAATTACGAATTATAGAAAATCAGCTAGCATCCTTTTCTGTAAAAATTAACAGTTAATTAGCTTTGAAATGGTGGGAATATCAAATTTGATTGTCAAACGCGGCTGTTTTTATCTTACCCTTCTAGAACTATGTCTATCTATCTATATATTGGTCATGTGCGATGGGGCGCGCAAGAGAACCATCAAATTGACCTTCGTGTGAAGAGAACTGACGCACGGAAGCGCGGCGGCGTATCTCAGAGATACTTAAATCCAATTGAGTTGAAATAAATGAACACGTATCAACTAGTGCTACATTGTACAACTTTAACTCTCTGGATGCATAAAGTTTACACGTATTTTACAATCAGCGAGACCCAGTTAAGTTTTCAAATTTATTTTCCAGTTTCAGATAAATTATTTTTAGAGTAGTTAACCATACAGAACATATTTATAATAATCAATCTCGGGATTCCATTAGTGTTAAGCGAAGCGCTCTACATCCACCCACCAATTTAGGTATCCGATGCGATGTTGGCGGTTTTATGTATTCCAATATATATATATATATATATATATATATATATAGAGAGAGAGAGAGAGAGAGAGAGAGAGAGAGAGAACAATATAAGTATTTGCTCATATAAGGTGTATTTTATTCAAATAATCTTGTTTTGTATGATAAATTTGTTTATTTACATGGTCAACTCAATTTTAATTTCTGCGTAAATGATTTTAAAATATCTGCCTCCACCGCAGATTAACCCCGAAAAGAGACGACATAAAAACATGCCTTTTCCTAAATAAATAAATAATATTAATAATAATAAATTATCCCTTTTTTAATACAGTTAACAAAAATATAAAATAAGTTACAGACCTAAAACTTTACTTTAAAAATAGAATAAACTATATGTTTCCCCTATTTTAGATGGATATGAAAAAATTATTATTTTTAAATCAGCAAGAATTCATAATTATAAATATTATAATTATGAGAACTGAAATTACAATTTTATATTTAATTTTCTCGATTTGTTCATTTATTGAGTTGCTTTAACATCCGCCTTTGACCCACGGTTGGGATTTATTTTCCGTACGAAGGGTTCATTTATTTTTTATTTTTGAATTGAAGTGTTTTACGCCAGCCTTAGACCCACGGTTGGCATTTATTTTCCGTACGATTTGTTTTATCCTCACCTTAGGCCCACGGAGCTCTTTTTTCTTTCTTTTTGAATTGAAATTTTTACCAGTACGAATTGTTCATTTATTTCGTACGAGATGTTTTAACCCTGCCTTAGACCTACGGGTATCATTAGGGTACTCTGAGTAACGAGACCCGTCCGGGGTGCGAACCCGGTTCCTTTTAGCGCGCATAAACGTACACTGTAACACCTGGCTGATGCCTAGGGCCACCAGCAACCGGACGGACTGATGCCTAGGGCCCCAGCAACCTGACGGCTGATGCCTAGGACGCCCAGCAACCGGACGGCTGATGCCTAGGGCGTCCAGCAACCGGACGGCTGATGCCTAGGGCCCCCAGCAACCGGACGGCTGATGCCTAGGGCGCCCAGCAACCGGACGGCTGATGCCTAGGGCGCCCAGCAACCGGGCGGACTGATGCCTAGGGCCCAGCAGCCTGAAGGGTGATGCATAGGGCGCCCAGCAACCGTTTAACGCGCGACTCTATATAGTGGATAGGTGTCGTTACGATTTGGAAGATTATTTCCAATCCCGCTATGCCGAGTGAAGAAGAGTTCACGATTGAAAAGTTCGGGGCGTTAAGAAAAAATCCCCGATTGGAAAGGCATGATTATAAACTTGTACTTAATGTTGTGGTTAACGATGACATTTTTGTGCGTGCTTTTGATTGTATTCTAGCCGTGCTTAAAGATAACTTTCCCGCCGAGTGTAAAGTGGGGACAAAAATAGTATTGAACGATATGAAAGCCATTTATATCGAGTATAGACCGCCGTATCAGTTAAACGGTGAAGTGATGCTTGGACGATTTTACCACATCGTACAAAGTAATGGCGATGTGGATATATGTAGACTCTATCAAATGCGAGTTTAGCGTTTTGCAACGTAGAAAGTAAAGACAATATATATTTTTCCTGTACTAATATGATTATAAGTTTTGTATATTTTTCCTGTACTAATATGATTATACGTTTCGTATATTTTCAACATAATTAATATAATTATATATTTTCCTGTACTAATATTTTGTTAATACTATGCTTTGTATGATTATATATATTTAATATAACTGTATATATATTTTTCCTGTACCAATATTTGATAATATAACTTCTGATAATATAACTATATTTTCCTGTACTAATATTTTGTTAATGCTATGTTTTGTATGATTATATATATTTAATATAACTGTATATATATTTTTCCTGTACTAATATTTTTATAATGCCCCGTTTGTATGATTATATATTTTCCATTCATGCTGCTATTATTTGACCATATATATATGTATCGTTGTATATCCATTAATTCAGCTAAAATAAACAGAACGATGTATTGGTGTTTTATTTATTCCTTTTTGTTTGAACACGAGAGTTTAGCGTTTTGCACCGTAGAACATAAAGAAAATATATTTAAATTGTGTGTATATATATATATACTAATATTTTATTGATAATACTATGTTTTGTATATTTTCAAATGCGAGTTTAACGTTTTGCACTGTAGAACATAAAGACAATACATTTTGATAATGCTCCGTTTTGTATGATTATATATTTTCCATTCATGATGCTATTATTTGACCATATATATGTCCTGTTGTATATCCATTAATTCAGCTAAAATAAACAGAATGATGTATTGGTGTTTTATTTATTCCTTTTTGTTTGTACACAATTATATCATTTGTTTGGTTTCTAAAGCGGATTTCAGAATAATTAATGAATTGCTATTTGTCAAATCGGTCTTCTAAGCCAGCTAATGGATGAATATATGGTATAATTTAATAAATAAGTAACGAAGCTGACAACTCAACTTTCTAAGCCGACTGACGGATGAATATATGGTTTAATTAAATACATAGTGCAATCTGGCAACTCAACCTTCTAAGTCAACTGGCTGAATAATATATGGAATAATTTGATAAATATTGCTATCTGGCAACTCAGCCTTCTAAGCCAACTGACTGAATAATTCACTGGGCAACACGTATTTTATTGAATGATATCTGACACTTGATTCTAGGTAATTTGGGTGCGCTGAATACGAATTTCAACTCGGTTTGGCTCTATCAGGTCCTGATTCTTGTCGACAGCCTATGTGCCATTTTCCAGATTTTTCAAATTAGGACTAAAAAATTAAGTCATGTGTTAAATTTTTTTTTCAAGTTTCATGAATACAAGCAGTTCAAACTACAGTAAAATTACATTATAACGATAGAAATGACTTAAAATAAAAAAACAAACAGATATGAAGCTTTCACTGTGGCAAAAATTTTCTTTTGTAAGACTTTCTAGCGTATTTGCTTGTTGATGGCAGGTCTCTTTTCAAGCACCAGCAGTAATCAGCCATCATGTGGGAATCCCAGCGGCCTTGGTACCGTTCCTCCATAATTTTTATATCTTGGTGGAATCTCTCCCCTTGTTCGTCACTTACATCACCTAAATTACTTGGAAATTGGTCAAGATGGCTATTCAAAAAATGCATTTTTATGCTCATATTGCAACCTAACTCTTTGTAGTCCTTAAAAGTTTTTTTACGATTTCTTCGTAATTATCTGCCCTATAATTGCCTAAAAAGTTTTCTATCAAGTCCACGAATGAGAACCAGCCATTTTTTTCCCGTTCATTCATGACATTAGGAAAATTGCTGTCTTTAATCATTGTTCTTATTTGTGGACCGTCGAAAATTCCCGCCTTGATTTTTTTATAACTTAAACTTAGAAATTTTGAAGTTATGTATTTGAAACACTCGCCGTTCGTATCTAAAGCTTTTACATATTGTTTAATGAGGCCTAGTTTTATATGCAGAGGAGGAAATATGATTTTATCTCTGCTCACTAAAGGTGGATTAATTACGTTTTTTTCTCCGACAGTAAGTGATGTTCGTGCTGGCCAGATTTGTTTGAAATAATGTTCTTCCTTGGCTCTGCTGTCCCATAAGCAAAGGAAGCAGGGATATTTAGTATACCCTCCTTGTTGTCCTAGCAGAAAATTAACCTTTTCTATATGTTCATACTTTTCTTTTAATTTTGTTGAGTGCCCAATCGGTATCGAGCCGTATAGATTGCCATTATGCAACAACACACACTTAAGACTTCTTTTCGAACTGTCTAAAAACAAGCGCCAATCATTTGCATCGTAAGACTCAACCCCCATCTTCTTTAACAAACCAACTATGTCGCAGCAATATACTAAACTATCCTCTGTTCTAAAATATTTAACAAGTTCTTCTTCTCTTTTTCTGTAAAATGAAATGTATGTGTTTGAAGTAAACAAGTTTTTCTCTTTAAGTCTTGAAGCTAAAATTTCCGCAGCCTTTTTTGGCAAATTTAGATCCCTTACAAGATCATTCAACTCGGCCTGGTTAAACTTTTGCGGATCGTTTTGACTTTCAAATACGCTGGGGTCAAAATCGGTGTCTGACTCCTCAAAGTGCATAACAATATTTTCAGGAACATCTTCAACTAATTCTTGAGTTGGCAGACCCTTAAATTTTGGTATGGGGATCTCATTTGAATGTAGCACAGGTCGTATCGCGGTGTCGAAATTTGGGTACTCGATACAATGTTTATTTTTCTTAGTGAAGCCCGAAGTCTTGACAAAGCAAAGGTAGTAATCGGTCTCGTGGTTAGTAGGCTCTCGCCACACCTGATATGGAAAAAAAATTGTAAAGCGTTAACAAAAGCGACGAGAGACTTGTTTTTATGAATTTTATCAAAAGTTATCACCCAAACATTTAACATTTCTATGTGTTTCAACCTTATGCAATATTTGAGATTCTTATAAACATTTTCTGTAAATTTTTGTTTATGTACCTAAGTTACAATTACATTTAGGTAAGTTACAGTATACTAGTGATTAAATTACGTAGTTTTATGAAATCATAAACTTACCATCGGAACTCCAAAAGGTATTTTTGAATCCGAACCCTTCGTCCAATGTCGCAGTCTTTCAATGCATATAGTGCAGGCTTTATGTGGAGCCACGATTTATCTTGGTCCCCAGTTTTATGCCAAAATAAGCTAAGTAAGCTCTTTTTACGAAGTCAGTTATATTTGCTCGTTGATGTGGAAGTGTAAAATTTCCACATATATAACAAAAGGAATCAGGGTTGTTTTTGCATTTGAACTTTCTAGTGCTTGATGACATATTGCTTGATTGTTCTGCCAATTTGTAAAGGTATTTAAAGCCCTTAATTCATATAAATTTAAGAAAATCTGAAATATAAACACAAAAATTAGTTTAAATAGGTACTTATTATGAAATAGGTACTTACAATCTATGAAATTAAACTAGAAACACGGATGAGTAGGTACAATATAAATTACGTCTAATTAAATCAACTATATTAAATCACGATGACAAAATTACTCACTAAATCATATGCCAATTCAAAATTATGTTAATGCCCAAACTTAATTAACTAACTCAACTGACTGACTGACTGACTGACTGATTGAATTGACTGATTAACTCTGGAAACGAGTCGCTTTTATATATTTTAGTTGTCCCTCTAGAATACTCTACAGAGAACAGGAACGCTCGAGAAAATTTTAGAATTCTATGATATTTTTAGCTTAATTTACTAATATTAAAATGGGTTAAAAATGACAAAATTAAAAATATTTTTAGGGTGTTACATATAAAAATATACATAATACAACAATACCATAACAATAGGTACAAATACCTAGATAAAAACCTAGTTGCATAATGTGTAACTGCAAAAAGACAGCGAGTATTGAGAAAAAAACCTTTTTATGAATACGACGAAAGAGGAGGGGTGTTGAGCAAAATCAGGACCTGATAGAGCAAAACCGAGTAAAAATTCGTGCTCAGCGCACCCAAATTACCTAGAACTAACTGTCAAATCTAATTCAATAGACAAAAAGTTGAAATTTGTTCCCCAGTGATAACACAGGTCAACAAAAAAACATTTTTTTTCGTTGCCAAGGAAATTCGTACGAATTTAGGGTATTTTGGGGTTGCTGAATTCCAAAATGAAAGTAGTTTTTCCGATTTGGCTCTAGTTCTTGAGATAATGAATACCCTCAATTAATAGGAAACGTAACCATAACGCGTGCATATGGGAAACTACCGGAACATTCTAGATGGTGAGACCGAATAAAATGCCATTATGTATTTCATGTGTTTACTTTTGTATGATTTGAGACAATTTCAATGCGATTTGTAAGTAGGCTCCGCCTGAACATTAAGTTTTTTGCATTTTTACGTGTTTCAATGGGGTACCAATTATCTCATAAATTAGAGCCAATCTAGCAAAACCGATGTCATATTCGGAATCAGCACCACAAAGTTACCCCAAAATCACTCTAATATGATTGGCAATAAAATGAGTGTTGACCAGTGTAATATATGGAATAATTTAATAAATAACGAATCTGGCAACTCAGCCTTCTAAGCCAACTGATGGATGAATATATGGAATAATTAAACAGATATTGCTATCTGGCAACTCAGCCAACTGGCTGACTAGGGGTCCTATAAAAGAGCTGCGGGGTAACTGAAGATCTCATATGCGCTTTCTCTACAAAAAAAAAAAAAATGGTGTCAATAATCCAGCAGGGTTGAAAGCACCTTAAACAGAAAAAACAAACATATGCGCTTGGCGAGAGCCGAGCGAAGAACCCCCTCCTCCTCTTTCTCTCTCTCTCTCTTAGGTTAGGTATGCCCCTTTGGGGGTTGAGGCCGTCCCATCTTCTCCCCCAAAGGGGTTCCCCCAGGTTAGGTATGCCCCTTTGGGGGGGGTGAGGCTGTCCCACCTTCTCCCCAAAGAGGCTTCCCCCTTGCAACAAAGGGGGTTTGGGGGTGCCTTGCACCAAGGGGGGTGGGGGTAAAATATTTAATTCAATGTGTAAATTAAATATGTAAAAATAATCAAAATAATAATTAATAATAAAATAATCAAAATAATAATGAAATTAAATATGTAAAATATTTAACTGAATATGTAAATTAAATACATAAAAATAATCAAAATAATAATTTATTAGCTCGAGGGGGGGGGGCGATCGCCCCTGTCACCCTCCCCTTCGGTACGCCTCTGATTGGTGGACCGCAGATAATATTTTATCTGTTTCAGTTTGACTATGATAATCTCTATAAAATGTATGTTCATTAATTATATTTCCTCTCTCTTATTTAATCAATAGCTTTATTAATATTTTTAGAGTTTATCCACCCTCTTTCCGGGCCCCCTAGATGTTCGGAGCCCCGGGGATTTATTCCGGATTCCCCGCCCTCTCGGCGGCACTGAGCGCCGGTGAAGTACTGCTATTCATTCAATTCATTTTCTCAAAACAATTTATATTCTGAGTTTATAATATCGGGAGCTGATTCAAACTGTCTTCTACTCTCTGAGAGAAAAAGTATTTCCTAACATTCTTATCGCTTTCCCAGGAAACATGCCCATATGGGAACACATGGGCTGAAGTGCGTAGCCAGGATTTTTTATTGGGGGTGCCAAAAGTATGTATGATTGATTGTGATCATAAAAGAAGAGTGTTTGAAAGATCGTTTTATAAACTACTTTTTTTTAACGTGTGTTAAACTCGCCTTCCTTCATCCAACCGAACGACCATTATTTCAGATTATCATATGAACAATTGAATCTTGGTGATGGGGGGTCCATGGCCCCCCCTGGCTACGCCCCTGCATGGGCTACATATGGGCTTGGCCTGTTATTTTTTATTTTATTGGGTTCAGAATCCCAGCTGAGCCCTGAACGGCCAAGCTCTGGAGGGACACTTCGACCTACATTCCAAGTTAAGCTAGACTAAAACGTACGGACTAGGAAGTCCTATTAGGTCCTACCTCAGGGTTGCTGACTCGATGTAGGTCTACCTTAGGCCTCAGTTTTATAAAATTAAGATAAAAATCAAAAGGGGCACTATTTATGGTCTTCTTTCTAAACATTGCAACAACAACACAACCTGCACCATTGCACGATGCAACAATCTTGTATCTAAACAACCAAACTGGATTGCAAGAGAACTCTCTATAAGACCACGCTCTGTAAATGCCGTATTCAACAAACGAGTAGAAAGGACGCGCCAGTGGCCCCAAAAACAATGATGCCACAAGAGCCCCAAAATGCTAGCTCTAAATTAAGTGAATTTTTCACTAACTTTACAATTATGAGATGCATACCTATATAATATACACCTTAACTTAATATATATACAAGCAATGCTGCATCAATCAGCTTAGTCATCATATCGCCTTGGGACAACAATGGCTCTTCCTCTTCTAGATTTTCTAACACTCCCCACCGAAGAGGCATTGTTGTCATTACCTTCTGCAAGTTTAGCCAAGCCTTCTCCATGAGGCTGTAACCCAAATGTTTCATCGTGACTATCCGTGTTTTTGCTGACTTCTAAAGCATAGAGTTTTTGTATAGGTCTCTCTAATTTTCCTCCTGAAGTCTTTACCAGTGCAGACCTAACTAAATTGTCTTTGCCAACAAACAACTCTTCAATTATGCCAAGCTTCCAGCATTACCTTGGTGTTTCATCCCCAATCATTACCACTTCTCCCACCTTGATACAATTTGCAGTGGAGCCCTTCACATTGCCTGATGGGTAATAATTGAGTTCTGGCAAGTATCCATCTGCTACCTCTTCCATAACTGATCTTGTAGCTCTTCAAGGTACTTGAACCTTTTGGTTAACTCTTCTTCACTGCTCTGGATAGGCTGTAAGTCTTCTGGCAAACTGGGACTTAATTAATCGTTTACCACAAAGAAAATGATTTGGTGTCAATGGCTCTGCATCCTGCATACTGTTATAAGCCTGCTGTTTACCATTGCTTCTGCTTCACACGAAACAGTGCAGAATTCTTCTTTGCTCAAATGAGCATTAGCCAAAAGTTTCTTTACTGGACACTTTACACTTCTCACTAGCCTTTCCCAAAACCCTCCCCACCATGGTGCTCTCTCAACAATAAACTCCCACTGTACCCCATGGTGTGAAAAGTAGGATTGGAATCCCCTCCTCTTTTAGCAAGGACCAAACTTCTTGGAATTCCTTTGCAGCCTTTTTGACGGTTTTTGCGTTATCCGATATGATTTTATTTGGGAAACCCCCTCTGTTCACAAACATTTTAAAGGCCAAAAGAAATACATCACTAAAGTTGTTTACCAACTCCAAATGGATTGCTCTGGTGGTAGCACATGTGAAAAGACAGAATGGCCAGGAAGTTCTCCTGACCTGAACGTCTGTGAACACATTGGATCAGTTATAACGGACAAGGTTGAATGTCTGTTTCAAGAACCTGCAGCAAATCTATTTTCGAAGGATACAATGACGCAACACATTGAAACTGTTTTAGCAAACTTGCGTAACGATGAAGATCTATTCACGTCACTTTTGGCAAGCTACCCAAAGCGAATTCATGCTGTCTTGGAAGCCAATGGCGGGAACACCAAGTTTTAATTGTTTCTCATTAAATGCAGGATTAAATTCTCTTTGTAAGGTATGTTTAGTTTTACTGTACCTCTTATGGTTTAGGCCATGGGCGGGGGAGGCTAAGGTTTATTGGAGCCCCGTACACACACAAGTTGAGTGGGACCTTTTAAAACCAGTGATTAGGAGATGTCCAAAAGTAATCATTTAATCAGTGTAATAAGAAATTTTCTAGTAGTTTTAAGAAGCAGGAAGCGACAACAGGAGGCCTGTAATTATTGCTTGATAGAATGTCCCCATACTAATTCAGTATTAGAATGTCGGCTATTTAAATGTCAATACAGGATTTTCAGTGTGATAAATTTGTCCTTCACACAACGATGCTACAAAGGCAAGTTTAAATTCTGTCGGGAAGAATTTAATCTTTCACTTTACATTTTTTCAGAATTAATAATTTCCCCATTTCACTAAACGTGAAGCAGTTTCCCAAAATGAGAATTTTCCAGAGAATAATCATCCTGGGAGATAATCCCTTTCGTTCTCCATTCTAACAAAGGTTTTGTCAGAAATTATTTATAGAATTCAGTTCAGAATTTGAGTCAGAAATGGGTACTTTTTAACAAAACCTAAAATACTTTAGTTCAATCCAGGTGTTGAAATAATAGTTCTGTTGATATATGGTCAATAGCATCACGCCGTTATAACAGTCTACTCGGTTAGACATGGTGATTGTGGTTGAAGACCAACAGAGTATTTTCCAAATTTCCAAAATTAGCAATTGATTTTTAGATACACATTGTGCCTTTTACTTTTTCCAGTCTTAATCCGGCACAAAACTGCTCTCCAAACGAAAGGACAATTAACAATAGCTGTAACAATAAACGCTTTAATTAAATAAATCAGGTACAATAACTGTGAAAGTACAATTTTCTGCTCACTTGCTACAAAAAAATTAAAAATTTATATATATATAAATATATATATATATATATTATATATATATAATATATATATATATATATATATATATATATATATTATATATATATATATATATTTTTTTCAATATTTTAAATTAAACAAAGGAGCAACTTTTAATTTTACATTAGCTTTTAAATCTTGATAAGCTGAAAAACTTGAAATAGATTAGACCTATTTTTGATGCACTGAGTGAAGTAAAAATTTTTCAACACGTCAGCATTTAATATCTTAAATTATTTCTTTATACACGCAGTTCAAAATTAAAATTAACTATGATCCATATAAACCTGAGTGCTTTTAAGCATGAAATGGGAGAAAAAATGGAAAAACGGGCTAAAACGCAAAAAACTGCCATTAGCCTCTATATTATCACTATCACTGATAAATAATTACTATCAAAGAGTATGTTTAACGTCAATGTTGAAAAAATAATGTAGGTTTAAGGCTATTTTACTTAAAGCTTTATATTATGAAGTGCGAAACAATATTGTTAAAAAAAAAATCTAAAATCAGTCTAGAAATACGTTGTAGACAATAAAAATATTTGGTCTTTAAGTTAATACAATACTTGAAATTATATTTCAAAATAATACATTTCCGTCGTAGTATTAAAGACAAAATTAATAATTCAAACGTAATAAATAGCATGAAACACCTCCCAAATATACAACCACCCTCGACGGGCTAAACACGTGCACTTTATTTTCAAAGATACAAAATAGATTAATTAATTATTTGGCTTCAGTTATACTTCGTTTCAATAAGTAAATTCATAAAATAAATGAGAATGAATCTTAAAATTTGGAATAAAACTTTGGGTACAAATATTTAAATTACGTTAGTTATTAATTAGGCCATTTTGAACTGCTCTAAACCACTCAAAACAGCCTATCTGATATAAATGATACACGAATGAACAGCATTTACAATTTTTAGTATATATAATCCTTTATAATGTTAGCGTTGTTTGAATTCAGGAGGGAAATAATAATAATAATAATTATAATTATTATTATAATAATAATAATAATAAACATTGGCAACTGTCAGTTAAGCGTCGGTTGAAAATTAGTCCACATTATGTCGATGTTTCCCCATTTTGTTCTGAGGCAGGACAGAACCTCCGAACCAGGATTCGTGTAGTCAGCTTGACCTTCCTGAAGGGTGACGATGCCTTCCGCATACTTTATCTGAAACGACAATGAGAAATCTCGAGAATAAAAGGTAAGACCTGCGCAAGTCCGTGTCAGATATTCACTTCACAACCACGATGAAAACTTTGCAAATCCTGAAGTTTCTTCCTAGGTAATGCGAGACTACAGTATTTTAAATCAAGTTACTCCTCTGCTGGCTGATTTTGAACTGCCTTTTACTCAATTTTCACTTACCTTCAGTTAACTGATGACACAAAAACTAGGTATCTGAAATGCAATGCTCAAAATTAATTGAACTTCGTATGGAGGTCCCTAAATGGGCGCATAGGTAATCCTTCCTTAGGCAAGACATGCGTATCAGGGACAAAAAGTAGCTAACCTTATTATTTGGGCAAGAAGATTCTAATCCGTTGTAATGGTAAATGTAGAAAGTATCCGGAGGTGAATAAGACTGATCCGAATTGCAAAAGGTTTCCAGAAACTTATTAAACAGAATAACTCCCACGTTCTCAGGGTCTAATTCTTTGCACATGAACTCCACGCTGCACGAAATGAAGACAGAAGTAGGAAAACTTGGTTACCAGACTTTCATGTTAATTGGAATCGTTTTCGTGCAGTTTTAATCCCAAATTAGTAAATTGTCAAGACGAATGAGCCAACCGAGTTTGAACGTAAATATTACAATTAAATGCTTTCAGCAAATATAGGAATTAAAATGATGAATTAATGTTCTGATACGCTTTACGTCTCACTACCCCAACAGCTAAACTTTCTATACCTTCTAAAATGGCACCATTGACTTAATGAAAGGTTAAATATTTATTAAATACGACCTTTAAAAATTCAATAAATTAAGCTAAACTAAAATCAGAAATAGAACTTAAGTAGAAAGTTTCTGTGACTACGTTTTTGACCTAAGTCTACAAATGCGGTCAAAAAGTTTAAATAGTTACCTTCGATTTTCGTGAAACTTTGAGCATAAATACTGCAACAACAAGACTCATTAAATGAAGAAATTATAACAGAACCGTTTGTTTTAAAAAAGTTTTTGATACACTTCACAGTAAATGTTTACGACAACGAAAAATTTCAGTTTACCTTGACCTTCAGTCGGCTCAAAAAACGCAACATGATTTTTCAAATATTAGAAAACTAGAGAACAAGACCGAAAATAATTTTACGGTACGTTAAATTAAATACAAAGAAACCGAACGAAACTTAGGATGACTGAGAAATATTTTCACTTACAATTCGCAATCAGTTTCCTGAAAGAGGTTCAAACAATCACTTACAAATCATTATCCGTACAAAGAGAGAGCTTGGAAAGAACTTCCTTCAGTTGTGATCTCGAAAAAAATTTATTTCCATCCGCATCAAACCAGCTAAGAACTTGTTTGGCTCTTTCACACTCCGAATCTGGGGTGATCAATGTCTGGGTCCACGAGAACAATACTGAGGGAAAAAAGTTTTATAATAGCACTTTATGAGTGAATCTTTATCGCAAAGAAGTCTAGAGAGTACTAAATTTTTTAAAATAATCTGATTACGAGGGTGCAAACCGGGAAAAAAAAATTGCAGTTAAGTAAACTGCTCCGTCAAGTCCAGTATTGGCTCCTCAAAATTTTTTTCTTGTCTTTTCAACCTTGAGGGCGAAAGCTCTTGTATAGACTACATTAGTTGCTTATATGATGGCCCCGACCCCTGACGTAAAATTAATGGCTTGTTCTGAGGAAAAGAATGGTTAACTGCGAGGTTATAGTCCTTCAAACGTACGACTTGGCTAACTGAGGTGAAAACTACTCCGGTCCCTTCGTTACCTTGATAAAGGCATAAATTAGAACTAATACTGAAAATGCTATCACTCTACTGGCGTCATCCATTTTTCCTAAAAAAAAAACCTTCAGATACTGTCAATATGGGGATTCTGATTAATTATTTACTTGAACTCGACTAATCTCCGGAGAAATCCGGTTCTAACTTCAATCAGCTTTGTTTAAAAGGGGATTTGTTATCTACTCATTGTTCCCTTTGTAGCCTGATAGAAGTTTCAAGTAATGATTTCTTACGACATAGAGATCAGGCTCATGGGCCCACCCCAAGAGGTCGCTTGGTGAAGGAGAGCTTTGCTTTCTCGAGCAATTCATCTCTCATAGTCTCATACACCTGGCTACATCTGGCTCGGGACAATCCTAGATGAGCCAGGTATATGAGGCTGAGAGATGAATTGCTCAAGAAAGCAAAGCTCTCCTTCACCAAGCCACCGCTAGAGGCGAGCCCACGAGCCTAATCTCCATGTGGTAAGGAATCATTACTGAAAAAAAAATCCCGCAAACATCCGGGAATCATCAGAGACCGAAAAACACACGTGATTTTCAAGGAGAGAAACAAAAGGACGTCTGTCTTCTCCCAAACGGCCCCCGAAAAGTTAGTCTTCCTAGCCTATATAAGCCATAGTTCACTAAACTCGCCCTCACTTTGCTCGTTACTCTTCCTCGTGAATCTCCTCTTTCATGTAGAGCCGTTCGACCTCAGCCGGCCTCAGTCCCTCTAGCAACACCTCAGCAATATACGAAGCGAATCAACATTTGAGGCGACCTACAATTTCATCCAACCGAACGACCATTATTTCAGATTAGCATATGAACAATTGAATACCGTTATCTTGGTGTTTGGGGGGGTCATGGGCCCCCCTGGCTACGCCCCTGCATTGGCTACATATATATGGGCTTGGTCACTGGATCCATGTGGTACCCGTATGGGTCCCATATCTTGCCTATTTGAATACCATTTATAAACCACACACAGTCCATCTGTGAAAATATACATCCATAGGATAAAACTGTTCATGGTCTTTACCATAAGAAAAGGGAACGTGAAAGTTAGAAGATGAAATTACAATTCCACAGCATCTATTTTTGCTGTAAAACTAGTCGCGCCTTTAACGCTGTTTGTCGCTGAGGTCTTGTGTCTGTCAATGTTGTAGTAGGATGTGTTACCGCTCCTACTGTCAAGGGTTATAAAGTTACTGGAAGTTTAGTATCTCCAATGTTTAATGAAATGAGCTTTAACTCTAGTTAAGTGTTGTAACTTAGTCTGGAGTCCATCATGTTGTTGAGTCCAGTTTGGGTCTTCTGAAGTCTATATTGTTCTCCCTGAATCAAATGATTTGGAGTTAATGGTTCCAGGTCATTAATGTTGTCACTCGCGTGAGTGAGTGGTTTATTGTTGATGATGTTCTCAATCTCAGCCAGGAGAGTGAGCAACTAAAACAAGTGTATCTGTTCTTCACCAATTGCTTTCCTCAAGCAGTTTTTTACGGTTTGTATATTCCTCTCCCAGATAGAACCATACCAAGGAGAGGCAACTGGAATATACTTCCACTTTATGTTTGAATTTTGTACATATAATTGTGAGACTTTATTGCTTAACAAGTCGTTAATGACCTGTTCACCAGCCTTGAAATATTCTTTCAACTGCCTGGGAATGGACACGGGTATGTGTCAAGAATTATGGGTTTTTGGCAGTCATCAGTGCTACTTATAACATCAGAGAGTAAGGAAGGAGCAGTAATATCCATTTCGTTCCAATCAATCATATCCATGTTGGTCGAAGCTGAGAAGTTGAGCCTGATGGATTTTTGTCAAACATTCGAATTTCACCTGGTATAACACTCCTTTTCGCTTGTAGCACTTTTTCGACTGCTAGCTTCCAAATATTCTTATTCTTGTCAGCGATAGCAGATAAAAGGATATTTTCAGGACAAAATAACAGCTGTTTTGTAACACACGACGAATAATGTCTTGGTCGATTGCATGTAGTTTTTGATAGAGCTCAATCATGAAGAAAAAGTTTTTGGCCCCATCCTGACAAGAGCAGTTTGCTTTGATATAGACTCATGCAGGAGCATAGAAGTTCAGTATAAAATGAGCAATTCTTTGAAGTGTCTCTGATGGTTTTTCGTGTGACATGTAATAACGTAAAAAACGACTTGCTTTTGTCAGCCACCGTGCATTATTGAGAGACCCAGGTTGAGCAGTTTCTAATAATTTGATAGCTGGACCTCTATATATGACCGTTTTGAGTTGACAAACACGCCTTATGGAGGTATTGCTGGTCACTGCTGAGATCTGCTAGCACTACTTCTGGTAAGTCGATTACTTTTCCAGCGAGAGGTGGAAATTTTGCAATTGGTCTGTTCTTTGGATCAAAGTTCAGATCCTTGCCGATTTTGCCCTGTGAACTTCTAGGTCCTGTCGTTTGCCCGTCAAGAACTTCCAGGTATTTTCTCAAGGGAAGCTCATTAGTGTGAAGCAAGCAAATAAACCACTGTAATGGTCTTTCCAATGTCAGCTCTAGTTTTCTAATTACTCCATTTGATTTACCTGTATTTACATGTTGCATCACAAACTACTGCTTTTAAAGTCGATGCAGAGTTGGTATCAGTAATTAGTGATATAATTTATTTAGCAATATCACTTGCCCTTCCACTTTCAGAAGCAACATGGTCAATATATTCGTTTCCTGAAGTGAAACTAGCACATAGTGGTCTTCATTCAAAGTCCGCTGGCATTCTCCCACTTTGGAAGAGTTTTATCATTTTTTCCATCAAATCCAAGGCAAACTATTCCTTTATTCTGTTCTTCATGCTTCTTTCTTTCTATGCTTCTCCACAAGGTTCTTTGACGACGTACTTTACTGGGATTAATCGTAGTATTTTCAGATAATAGATTAAGATCTTTTAAGACAGCATTAGCAATTAAACAAGTATCACGGTTGCTTATTTTGCATTGATCAACTGCCTTGCATAATTCTGGATATTGGTGTCGATTTTGAGAAGTGCTAGCTTCTGTATCTAACTCGTACTAGCTCAATTCGAAATCTTCATTTTGATGACCTTTCTCACTTTCAGAGCTGATCTCACCAATATCACAAGGATTCAACTGCATTTCCTAGACAAAACGCTTTTGTTTATCTTTAAAGGTTTCTTTGTCCAACTTACCTATAATCATTTTTCGTTCACTATGTTGATCAATCCAGAACTCCCATTCATCACTCGGGATTTTCTCCGCCTTAGCGCATTTACACACTTCTTTCATGAGAACCGGAGCCATAGCACTTGGAGCAAGATATGTCAAATAAATTTCTGAAGGAATCATATTTACTTTGATAAGTGCTGCTTCTGAAGTCTGTTGGAATAGAAGCATTATATATATATATCATTCACTTCTTCCGCGATAATTTCAGCGTATTTTTGAGTGTTAAATGTTGCAGTAATGAGCTTATGTTTAAGATAAGTTTTGAATACATCCTCGCAAGTTGGTAGTTGGTTGCCAGGAAGCTCTGCTGGCATTCCGAAAACAGAATGCTTCACTTTTTCTCTCGTTATACTAGAAGAGGCCATTGCAAGCTATGCTATTAATCTGAAATAAAATAAAATGCTGAATCAGGAAAAACACGATAGGTCACACACACGATAGGTCACACACATATGGGTCCTACATTTTAAAATAAGCAAAAACAATGTTTATTAATGGTTTTTGATAGACATGGCATTAATTGAGTTTATTGTCGAGATCCTCATACCTGTGAGGCGAAAAATTAATTTAAGAAAACATGCTAAAAAGGATCTTTTGTGGCCTTTGTTCGCAATTTATTTTTTCATAGTTGCCAACACCGAAATTAATATTTCTAAAAGATATGACTTCTTCCTTCATCAGTGACTTACTCACGCATCTTTTCAGCATGTTTCATTAAATTAAATTTTTTCAACCCACCCTAATGAATACGCCTACATGTGACACACACATTCAGGACTGTTTTAACAGTGATCTTTCCCTTGGGTATCCAATAAGTTTTTCTTAATGCAGTTAGTGTCTGTGGTACCCCCATAAGATGTATATCATTGTGTGTTTGTCTGATGATTAATGTTGTCAGATAGCTAAATCTAAGTAAAAGGACTGGATGTTTGCTTTGGTAAGACAGTTTTGATTTATCTAGTCTCCCTTTACACCTTAGAAGACCTTCCTCATCCCTGAACAAGTTTAGATCTTCAACTACTGATGGTACAGGCTCTTTTGTTTGTTTCCCATTAGTAAAGAATTCTAACTCTTTATTGTACTCTTAATGTGTGCATGCCCTATCCAGTACTTGGTCGCAACTTCTGTATAATTGTGGTTGTTCTTATTTAGTTGTGTGTTAATTGTAGTTAAACAGTTGTGAGCAAACCTCAAACAGTAAGCTGTGACACTGACAAGCTTGCTGAAGTCAGAATAATCTTCATAATTAGTGACTGGTTCAACCTTTTCTTTAGAAAATGTTAAATTTAATGTCAAGTTAACTTGTTCCACAGGCCATTGATCTGTTTTACAGAGCCACTTAGGTCCCATGAACCAAACTTTGTTTGATCTCAACAACTTGTAAGATAAATCTCTGGTCAGAAAGTCTGGTGGATTTTGTTTAGTTGGAACATGGTGAAAGTCGACTTGTAGGCTTTCATTAGCTTCAGCTATTTCTTTTAGCCTGTTTCTTAAAAAGATGTTCTTACTATTGATACTATCATTCTGTATCCAGGCAAGACAAATCTGACTGTCAAACCAGATGTGGATATCAGTTATGTTTACATCATGGTAAGCATCCTTATACAACATGTCCACTGCCCAACTAGAAAAAATAATATCCTAGATTTAGTGCTGACAAATAATGCAACTACAATTGACCACATTGTTATAACACCAACTATACACTCCGACCACAATGTCATGCACATATTCACAAACTTGTCCCTCCACAAATGTAAGCAAGACCCATGCCAAACGAACTTGCCATACTCTGACCTAAACCTGCACAAGTCAGACTGGACATCAATAAATAACTGTCTGGGAGAAATAAACTGGGAAGATGAATTAGAAAACCTAAAGCCAGAAGAATGCTGGAGTAGAATACAATACCTGCTGTCATCAGCACTATACACACACACACCAAAGAAAAACGATAGTGCACAGAAGCACCGGACAAAAGAGCACAGATACAGAAGGACACTTATGAGAAAGAGAACAAAGCTATCTAAACAACTGACAAAACAATTAAGTGATACAAGACATAGTAACATCCGGAATCAGATACTGATGTTAGAACTTAAAATAAAGGAGTCAACCATAAGAGAGAATATTGATAATGAACACAAAGCTATTGGCACTATAAAGGAAAATAGCAAATTCTTCTTTAGCTATGCTAAACGCAAAGCAGTTATCAAAACGAGCATTGGCCCATTGCTTGCTAAAGATGGACTAACTCTCATATCTAATACACAGGAAATGGCAAACATTTTACAATCTCAATATGCTTTAAGCTGGAGTACCCCTGTAGTAGCAAAGAAAATAAAAACTACAGCATTTTTTGATAGAGAAGAAAATGACCAAGACAGACCATTATTGGAAGATATACAAATAACCACTAGAGATATACAACAGGCAATAACAGAGCTACCGGGAGTTCAGCCCCTGGTCCAGATGGAATGGAGCCAAGATTCTTAAGGAATGCAAACATACGTTATCTCTGCCTTTGAAAATCCTGTGGAGATCCTCACTAGACACCAGTAGAATACCACCAATCATGAAACAAGCAAATATTACCCCAATCTACAAAGGAGGCAAAAGAAAGGAAGCCAAGAACTATAGACCCATATCTTTGACTTCCCATATTATTAAAATATTTGAGAAAGTCCTGAAAAGGCACATTGTCAGTTTTATAGAAAATGAACATCTCTTAGAAGACTTTCAACATGGCTTCAGACACAAGAGATCCTGCCTTACTGAACTTATAGACCATTGCAATACAATCCTACAATACTTGGGAGAAAACCACAATGTTGATGTCATCTATCTAGACTTTGCAAAAGCTTTTGACAAGGTTGACCATGGTATATTATTCCATAAACTAAAAGAACTTGGTATTTGTGTTAAAGTAGGAAAATGGATCCATGCCTTTCTCTCTGACAGAAAACAAATAACAACTGTAAATGGAGCAAGATCTATAGAAAAAGAAGTGATTAGTGGAGTGCCGCAAGGCACAGTACTTAGGACCAATTCTATTCATTATAATGCTAAACAATATAAACTGTAACCTAGGAAGCTCTCTCCTGTCATTCGCAGATGATACCAGAATACTAAGACCAATTACAGAAAAAGAAGACTGTGTAGAGCTACAAAAAGATCTACAACTATATATGCATGGGCAGATGCAAACAATATGGCCTTCAATGAAGACAAATTTGAACTAATTAAGTATGGACCAAATAAATACCTGAAAGAACAATTCAACTACACTGGACCCACAGGAAAAGATATTGCACAAACTGATCATGTCAGGGATCTAGGGATTATATTATCTGAAGATGCAACATTCAACAGGCACATTGACAAAGTAACCTCATCATGCAAACAACTAATAGGATATATATTGAGGACATTCAGAACTAGGGACAGTATGACCATGCTTACCCTGTGGAAATCACTTGTCCTTCCACGCATTGACTACTGCTCTCAATTATGGTTTCCCCACAAACAGAATGAATTGCAAAAAATTGAGGGCCTACAAAGAACCTTTACCTCGTATATTAAACAACCTGATGGGCAACAGGTGAGTAAAAACAAATTAAACTACTGGGATAGGCTTAGAGGCCTCAACCTTTATTCCATAGAGAGAAGGTTTGAGAGATACATCCTAATCTACACCTGGAAAATTCTAGAAGGGCTTTTAGTTGCCCCCAATACTGAACCAATTGTGCCCACCTTAACAAGAACTGGCAGAATGTGTAAAAAATATCACCTCCCACCAAACAGTCTGAGAAGGATTCAAACCCTTCAATATAATAGTATCTCTAGGCAGGGTTCTCGCCTGTTTAACTCCTTGCCTCAGTACCTTAGAGATATAAGTGCAGTCCCAGTAGATACTTTTAAAAAACACTTGGACATGTTTTTAGCCAACATACCCGACCAACCCACAGTGTCAGGGTATTCATCTGCCAGACCAGCCCCCACAAATTCAATAGGGGACCAAATCGTATGGCAGGAGCAAGAGAAAAGAAGGGTGGCGACCCCGTCGTGGCCCCGCCTCAGGAGGCGCTGAGTGGACTTCGTGGGAGCAGCGCACCCTTGAGGCAGAAGCGCTTTAAGGTAAATTTAAGGTAAGGTAAATCTTAATAGCTAATGCAGCAGCCAATAGTTCCAATTGAGGTATGGTTCAGGTAGTTTTGAGAGGTGCAACTTTCCCCTTTGCATAAATTAGATGACTTTCTGTAGGACTTACAAGGTATGCACAGCACCCATAAGCCTGTGTGCTTGCATCATCAAACACATGAAATCTCTGGGGTTTATCCCTAAACCCACAGTACCTTCGTATTTTAATGTTCTGCACTTTTGTTAAATCAGTAGCTAACTTCTTCCAAGATTTTTGATCTTCAATTGTTATTGGCTCATTAGGTGTGTCAATTTTAGTAAAGTCAACAATTCAAAAACTACTAATGCTCAAATGACATCATTATCTAGCAAACTTAGAAATATCTTTAGTGTTGTTTAAAAAAGCCATTTACCTACTTCTATTTAACCATAAAGGTTTGAAATATAACCTAAATATGACGGTATCATCATATATCAATGTGCCATTGATATGTGTGGTCAACTTTGGTTATTTTTGGTGTGCAGTATGGTTAAGTTTCACACAGTCACAAATGCTGGAGTTTTGATTGTGAATGCGTGTGTTTTCCCTCCTTTTGACAATTTTGATTATTTTGTAATGTAAATATTGTGTAATTCAAATTATTTGAAATGATGTGTGTGACCCAAACTTTTGTATATTTTGATATGATAGATATGAAATTGTCATTACTTTGAATAATTAAGTCTTGTACCTATAACAACACAACCTTTTATCTGTGCTTATAGGAAGATATTAAGAATTTCAATTAACTTAATTTTATGTAATCATACTCAGTAGGCCTATTCAAATTTCAATGACACATTTCTTTTGTTCAGAGGTCCACAGGATGAGTCAAAGAAATCAGAACACAAAGCAAATCAAGTTGTCACCTAAGTCATTTGGTGGGGACTGGGAGGGAACTTCCACCTGCTGAGCTGTCCACAGCCAGAGATCTGCTGAGGTATGGTTTGTTGAGGAGATACATGAGTGAGGAAGACAGGAGGAATTACCCAGTTAATGACCTGATTAACAACGGTATTGTTCCAGGGATACTGGCTCAGTGGAAAAAGGCCAACGCTCTATTCACAGGACCTGTAATCAACACTGAGGTCAGGATCAAGGCTAAAGTGAAGGCACTGTGGGATGAGACACTGAAGGTTTCCATTGGCAATGTGATGCTAGAGGTCAAAGATAGGTTCATGATGAAACTGGACAAATTGGTGGACATCTTGACCTGTCACTGTGTGATCAGGAGCTGCAGTGAGTTTGGGTGCAACCCTGAGGTTCACATTGACTGCAGCTGCAGGAGTGAGCAGAAGAACCAGTGCAGGAGCTTGCCTTCATTAAAGGTCATAGAGAAAAGGTGGGCAGTGTGAGGGCACACCAGATGGGTGTAGCTCAGGGGTGGGGAACTGCGGCCTTTTGGGGTACTAGTTGCGGCCTTCTGCCTATTTGACATTCAGAATTCATACCGTACGATAATGGACAGCAAACTGATACCCCTTTAGGGCTTTAGGCTATTTCATTAGATCATGGTTTCAGCTTCACTGCTTCTTACACATACAAGCCTTCTTTATGATTTGAACAATAGGAAATATGGCAATGCTGCCAGTTGAAACTGGCAGCATTGCCTTACAGCTTACGCCCTTACCTATCAACAATCAACTTGACTGGCTGACTGGATGACAGGATGACAGTTACTGACGATTCTCCGATAGTGACACGCACGCTTGTTTCCTTTAAAACTGTAAATCTTTGATCAATTTGTGTACCATTTTTATTTAAAAATCTTCTGGTACCCCAATCATGTCAAAAACTGTGAAAAGAAAATTAAAGGAAGAGAACAGAGTATTCCATGAAGAATGGGAATTGCAGTATTTCATAATTGCTGAAAAAGATAAAATGATGTGTTTGCTCTGCAATGCCACAATTGCAACAGTGAAGAAACACAATGCATATCAGCATTATGCAACTCATAAGAACCACAAGTATGCTATATTGGAAGGAGAACCCCGAAAGTCTGCACTTACGAAGATGAAACTTCAAAAGCAGCAAGTATTTAAAACAATGTCAGGCCTAGGGACTGAAATCACTGAAGCAACTTATAAAGAAGCATATATACTTGGAAAAAGAGGTAAGCCATATAGTGATGTGGAAATCATAAAAAAATGCATTGTTGAAGTTGTTGCCTCTTTAGATTCAGACAAGGTTAACAAATACAAACAACTACCTCTTTCAAGAAGGACCATAACTTATTGGCAACATGAATTAGCCTTCAATGTAACTGAACAAACAACTTCATACAATATGCCAAAACAAAAATACTTCTTATTTGATTGCCTTGGATGAGTCCACTGATATTACTGACTCAGCGCAAGTGTCATTTTTTATTTGTTATAACTGCAGATTTTCAATGCTACGAGGAGTTACTGGCTTTGGGTATCCTTATGGGGAAGACTTGTCTCTCTTCAAAGAAAAATGCTGTGAAGTGAAACTGAGTTTATGTAATTTAGTAAGTGTATGCACAGATGGTGCACCTTCCATGAGAAGAAAATGTGCAGGATTTGTTGCGCTACTACAAAAAGAACTGCCAAATCCAGATAGCTTGATTTTCTTTCACTGTATTTTGCATCAACAGAATCTCTCTACCAAATCTACTGCTTTAAGTGACACATTAAGTAGTTATACATATTGTGAACTACATTAGAGCAAATGCATCACGACCGCCAGTTTCGCAATATGCTTATGCTTGATGATGAAACCTGAATATTTCTTTGCAAGGTAAAACTAAATCCATATATGAAATGTGGCAAAAAATCCAGGCTTTTCAGAGGAAGCTACACTTTTTCAAAACTATCCTTACCCAATCAGAACTTTCAGCTGAACACTTCCCTGAACTGGCAAAGGTAATTGATGAAGATACAAGCAAATCATTAAGGGAATGCGATGTGAAAGAATACACAGCTGTCCTAGACTCCCTGATTGAAGAATACGATGAAAGATTTGAAGATTTTGAGAAACATGACCACACTGAAACTAGCTTTCCAACCACACCTGGTTGATGTCTCCAAAACACCTGAAGATTTACAGATGGAGTTGATTGAGCTATTAGAAGATAATATCCTTAAGTCTCTATTTGATACTAAGAAGGATCCTGTTGAAATATGGAAAAATGCCGTTGAATACCCATGTCTGTGCCAGCATGCTCATCGAATGTCTTGTTTCAGCACAACCTACTATTGTGAATCAACGTTTTCATATGTGACTCAAATCAAAACACGCTTGAGATCTCATATGATGAATATTCACCTGGAGGACCAACTAAAACTACGGTCAACAATGTTGGAACCAAATGTACAACTCCTGTCCCATCCCGCAATAAGTAGTCACAAAAACAGTCATTAAATGGTTTATCACTTTTTCACTTAATATCATCATTTCACTTAATATCATTTTCCACTTAATATTAGTTCTATTGTCAATTATTCCCACCCAAAAATAAATGTGCACTTGCTGAATTTTTTATTTATTATAAAAGCCCTCACTATTTAAATAAAATATTATCAAGTTGATTTAAAATTAGTAAATATGTAGATTGTAGACTAAAATATGACATTTTGTTGTACTGTATATGTTAAATTCTCAGCATGCGGCCTAATAGGGTCTTGGTTAAATGAAATGCAGCCTTCCAATGAAAAAAGGTTCCCCACCCCTGGTCTAGCTGATCACCCTGAGACCAGGAGACAAGAAGCAGTGCTGCAGAGAAGGAAGGCCGAGGAGAAGAGGAGTAGTCAGCCAAGAAAGAAGAGGAGTTGAGGGAGGAGTCACTGCTGGAGATGGAGTTGGGGGAGACTGGAGATATACTGGAGGAGAGAGGATGACAAAGACTTCATACCAGAGGCTGCGACAACTTCTTCCTTGCCTGTGGCTAAGAAGAAATACAAGATATCACCAACATAGCTCTGGCTAGCTTGAGACATCACACTGGGCTGAGAGAGACTGCAGAGATTGCCACTGCTGCCTGGATTGATGCTGGTCTTATTATAGAGTTTGACACAGCACTGGTGATTGACCACAACAAGGTGAGGAGGGCTCAGGAGAGACTGACTAAGGAGCTGGTCAAGAAGTTTGATGAAAAGATTAGGGAACATGGCATCACCTGTATCTTCTTTGATGGGAGAGAGATATTTCACCAAAGTGATGATGGAAGCTGAGGGCAGTGACAGGCAGTTTTCTGGCCTCATTAAGGAAGAACACTACACAGTGTGCAATGAACCAGGTGGGAAATATTTGTGGCATTTTGTACCAGAGGAAGCTGCAGAGGAGAGAAGTCATGCTGAGGTCATTGCCAATCATCTGGTGAACTGGCTGAGAGAGAGAGAGGAGCAGACCAGACCCTTTTGGCCATAGGTGGTGACAGTACTAATGTGAATACTGGCTGGGAGGGAGGAGTGATGCATTATGTGGAGGCCAAGCTTAGCAGGAAGTTGGTGTGGATTGTCTGTGACTTGCACACTGGGGAGCTGAGTCTCAGACACCTGGTGACTGCACTGGATGGCAAGACATTGAGCAACAACAAGTGGTCTGGGACCCTAGGGAAGATGTTACACACTGCCACTGAGCTGGAGATCAACCCAAACTTCACGAGGATCACTGTTGGTCCTCCTCTACCCCATCTCAGTCAGGAGGTAGTCAATGACCTCAGCACAGACCAATCATATGGCTACAGAATCATCACTGCCATCAGATCAGGAGAGGTACCTCAGAGTCTAGCTCTCCTGGAGATTGGGCCAGTCTGTCACAGTAGGTGGGTCACCACGGCTCTAAGGTTCTGCAGATTGTGGATTTCCAAACATGGGCTGAAGGGTAGGAACCTGAAGAATCTGAGGATAATTGTGGAATTCAGAGTGGGAATCTACATGCCAAACTGGTTCAACATCAAGTTAAATCACAGCTGGGTGGAGGGTCCCAGGCATGTACTGTACCAGCTGGAGCTGCTCAGAAGTCAGGAGGAGGTGACAGGAATAGTGATGCCTACAGTGAAGAGATCAGCCTGGTATGCACACTCTGAGGCTGTGCTCCAGGCTATGTTGTGCAGTGAGGTGGAGGAGGAGAGGAGGGAGGCAGTGAAGAGGATACTGGAAATCAGAAGTGAAGGAGATGAGGACTGCAGTGTCAGACCCAGGAAGACTCCTGACATCAACCTAGATGCCACCAAACTCTCAGAGTTTATTGACTGGAACTCTGGCATGACAGCCTCCTCTGACCTGCTCCCTCACCACTGTTGCAATCAAGGAGTTTCTGGATAGACCAATGGAAGTTCCTACATGGCCCTCACACACACAGTCAGTAGAGAGGTGTGTAAGGATGACAACTGAAGCAGCACAACATGTTTACTCACAAGAGAGGAGGGAGGCATACATCAGTGGCCAGGTGGCCAGTGGGGAACTCATGTCCAGGAACAAGAGCAAGGCAGACATGGCATCCTTGGCAAAGTTCAAGAAACCTATCTATATTTTTAAGTTTTAATATTGAAATACAATTAAAATGTCTTTAATTGTATGTAAAATATAGTTATATAAAATAAAAAAAATACTTGCAAAAATCGCTGATTTTTCGTAAACTTCAACTTCAAATATAAGTAGCTACGAGTGGTCAAATCTGGATTTTAAAGCCATATTTCGATTTAGCACAAAAATGCATCATTTGGTCACTAGTAGTCTTTGAAAATCTAAAGATTTCACTTTGTTCCCTAAAATTGACACACATTATTGGCTCATCCCACCCAACATTTGAGGCCTTTCAAAGCAAAAGTAGCACAAGCGCCATCCAGGGCAAAAATGAGTTATACCCACTGAGAGGTTCTTCAGACCATATACTATCATATGGTAATGGATGAATTGCAGAAACGCCAATGTTCTTATGGTCGAAAGTCCCGCGAAAAATATATATCTGTCCGAAGGTCACATAACTTTCAACGCATTTTCTGACAATTAAAAAAAATGGCGCTTGTGCTACTTTTGCTTCGGAAGGCCTCCTTTGTCTTCCAAAGTTCTTGGAGGAGAATTTTTGATCTTATTGTTGAAGGCAGGAATAGACCCATAGGATTAAAAATTTTGGAAGCCTCTGATAATATCTGTCTTTTAGTGTTAACTTCCTCACAAGTTTAAAATTTTTAGTGCAGATTGAATCATGATTGTTAGAAGTTGCATCCAAATACCAGTTCATACCTAAAATGATGGTTCAGTAAGACCATTATTATCCTTTAAAATCTTTTTTTTAAATCCTCATCATTTGAAATCCACCCTCTAAGTTCAAAGTTACCTTGTTGTATAACACTATGTAACAAAACTAGAAAATTTGTTTATTATTTTTTTTGGTGTTTCTTTGTTTTTGGGTGCGCTGAATTAAAAAAGCACATTAGTTTTCTCGTGAAAACTCTTAAGTTTCTTCTGAAAACCATAATCTATTTTTTGTACCTAGTGGCTTATCAGAGAGCAAAATCACAATGAAGGAAAGGAAAATAAATATATTTCATATTTAAAGATATATAATGTATATATAATGCACCCAAATATGCTCACAATTCTAAACGGATAATGCTTAAAAATGTACATTTGAGCGACTTTTTCTCTTGTAGTCCCGTGGATTATCTCATATTAAACACTAGATATAGTCACCCATCATAGATTCATCCCAATTTTCCTGATATCTCCTCTCCATGGTTTGGATATCTTGGTGAAAACGTTCACCATGTTCAACTTACGTCACCCAAATTTGGTCTGAAGAATTCTAAATGTGAATCCAGATAGTGTAACTTCTGGGACATTCTACAACCTAACCTTTGAAAGTGTTTGAGTGAATTTTCTACTAGCTCTTTGTAGTTGTCGTTCTTCTTGTTACCTAAAAATCCATGGACTACTAGCCAAAATGACTGCCAAGCATTTTTTCCAAGAGCTGTCATTTTTTCTTCTAACTTTTTAGATGCTAACATGCGTCTGACTCAAGGTCCAACAAATATGCTTCCCTTGATTTTAGCTTCAGAAAGTTTGGGAAACATTGAACGTATATGATAAAGAGCATCACTTTAGGCATCCAAAGCTTTGATGAATTGCTTAATAAGACCAAGCTTGATATGCAGCAGGGGTAGAAAAATTTTGTCTGCTGGAACAAGGGCTTCATTAAAAACATTGTGTTTGCCTGGATTAAGCTCATTTCTCACGGGCCATTCCTTTCTGACAAAGTGCTCACAATCTGCTCTGCTGTCCCAAAGGCAGAGGAAACAAATATTTAGTGTAACCATCCTGTAATCCAAGCAGGAATCTTAGCATTTTGAAGTCTCCACAAGCATCCCATTTACGTTAACTGTAGTTTATTTTGTCTAGCAACTGCTTTACATTTTCATATTCTTCCATCAATTCAACCAAATGAGCCACAAGAATAGATGGAAATATGTTTCCATTATGTAGTAGGACGCCTTTTAAACTTCTAGTTGAATTGTCAATAAACAAACACTGTATTCAATTCCTATCTCAGCAAAAAGGCCATTCACATCACAGCAGTAGCAGAGCGCGCTCGATGCAAAACAGGAGTAGAAAGAAGCGTATTGCAAATGCTTATTCCTGTAGAGAGAGATCTTGACACTTGGGTCCAAAAGATTCCTCTCTTTAAGGCGGGATGTCGTAATTTCTGCATTGGTTTTCATAAGGTTCATATCCCTGACTAGGTCGTCTATGTCTTTCTGGTTGGGGAAATGAGGTGACGTATTGGAGCTTGCCTCGAAGTCATCATCATCATCATCGGAGGATAATAAACTAGTTTCTTCCATTTCCTCCATGGTGGGCGGGCATGAACGGGTAAATCTTCATTATGGGGGACTGGAGCAATAGAAGATGGGATATTTGGATATAGGACATTTTTTTGACCTTTACCTCTCTTGTAGAGTGAAATGTCTACCATGCAGAAATAACAATCATTGTGGTGATTGGTTTGCTCCCTCCAAATGTGAGGAATAGCAAATGGCATGCCTTTTCTGGTACCTCACAGCCATCCTTCTAATGTGGAATGACATCTTCCACAGCAAAAGTGAGGTGCCCATGATTTATCTTGATCACCCATGGGCATGCCAAAATAAGTGTGATATGCTGTACAAAACTTCGTTCCTGTGTCAATTTTGTGCTATAACTTCCTTTGGATTGATGTAATGGCTGCAAACATAACAAAATGAATCTGCAAAGTGTCTGCAGGGCCTATTGGTAGCCATTACCATATAATTCTAATTAAAATCTGAAAAATACAAAAAAAAAAATTTTATAAACAGAAATAAGAAACCAAATGTGTACAAATATTTAATAATGGGCCTTAACCAGTAAAAACATCACTAATAAACCCCCGTTTTGGGGACATTTTGAATTTTGCACTTGAAATTACTTTTGCTATCTCAGAAAAATGCCTTAAAAATGGTGAAAAAGTAAGATTTCTAAATTTGACATCATAAAAACTATCGTTTTCCAAGCAAAACCGATGCCAAATCTGTAATCAGCATGGCCGAAACATATAGAAAAGATTGAAAAATCAAACAAAAAATTGTTGCAGTGTAATGTTTTGAGAGTTTTCATAGACCTCAGACAATTCAGATTTTGTTGATGTTGAGCCTATTAGATTGTCTATGTAAAAATGTTCTTTAACTCTTCGGCTGGGTTGGGTGACTAAAGTCGCCCAAAATGTTTCTGTCCTTAAGCGCTGAAATAAATTTTTCTCCATGACCTTCAATAAATGTTTCCTTTGGCGATTCTTAACCACGAACTGTAATTTACCATCAAATTTGTCTCTGGTGACATCTTGTATCTACTGGATGAGTCAGTCTCACCAAACTGGCAGATGCTGCCATTTAATCACAGCTAGTTAGTGTGTGTCGAGGATGCATTGATTCTACTTTTTCATAAAAAAAAAAAAACCCGTTATTATTTCTTTTAAATATCATATATATGTTACATTTTGAAATATAAATGAAACATGCCATATATGATGTATAATAGACATTGTTTGGGCTAGCTTAATACATTGGCTAGATTAACTTTCTAGGCTTATCATCATATTATGAGTGCCCTAATGAATTATTTATATATATATATATATATATAATTTTATCCTTCACAGAATAATGAGTTCAAAGCGAGAAAGACCATTCACTCAAGCTGAAATATGTGATATATTGGAGCATTTTGCCATGTCTGATTCTGCAAGGGAAGACGAGGATTCAGATATTGATGATGCTGTGAATGATAATTATGCCCCCGGTCATGATGACAGTGATGACACTATGGAAGATGATGATGAGCCAGCACCTAAGCCTACCCCCAGCACAACCACCACCACCACCAATCAACTTCCTCCGTGATCTAGAGTAATCAATGTCAAGGTTGATTCCGCAACAGCTCAAAGGTGTAAGAGACTGTACTGAAACCCATGGGAGTTAATGGGATTTGAAAATTTGTCCCCTGTTGAATGTTTTACCAAATTATTTCCAGATGAAATTTATTCACATGTAGCTACAGAAACTAATAAATATGCTGCAACAATGATTGCAAAGATGCAACCCCTGCCTCCTAGGTACCGATATCGCGAGTGGAAAGATGTTTCACCCCAAGAAATAAAAGCTTTCATTTCAGTGGAAATTGCAATGGGCATTGTTCATCAGCTTACCCTATCAGAGTATTTTTCTGACAAATTTTGGCTAACTTGTACGCCTGGTTTTAGGCGTGTCTTTTCTAGAATTAGGTATGAATTAATCCGTTCATGTCTGCACTTTGCAGACAATGAAAATAGAGAGAATAATGATAATAGGTTACATAAAATCAGGCCTCTAATAAACATAGTACAAAATTTGTATAACTCTGTTTATACTCCTAATATGGAAATAAGCATTGATGAATCAATGTTGAAGTTCAAAGGGAGATTAATAACAGATTATATTTCAAACTATCTTCCATCAAAGCCATCAGCTAAAGGGGTATCAAGGTGTGGTCTCTGTGATTCTCAGACAGGATATTTGCTAAAGTTTGACATTTACACAGGGAAGGATACTAACAAATAGCGGGGTGTAGGTCTTGGCTCTCGTGTTGTTCAGCCCTTGCTTCAAGATAATGAAAACAAGGGACATATAGTATATATGGACAACTTCTATTCTAGTGTGAGCCTTTATAATGATCTCATACTGAACAACACCACAGCATGTTGCACTGTTCGTGCAAACAGAAAGGGCCTGCCCCAAGATATGAAGGCAGTCAAGCAAAGAGGGGGAGTTACCAGTGATTTGGCATAATGAGACCACCATAATACTCGCATGCACTTGGCAAGATACTGGAAGAGTTAATATGTTGTCAACAATAGGAGATTGTGGGACAGCTGAAGTATCAATAAAATCTAAATCAGGGGACAGAAAAGTAGATAAGCCATCAGTTCAAATTTCATATAACAAGTATATGGGTGGTGTTGACAGATTTGATCAGCTCTGTGCAACATATCCCCATTCAACAGAAGGTCAAGGAAATGGTACCAAGCCATTTGGCATTTTATTATAGAGGCTGCATTAGTCAATTCTCGTATTTGCTGTAATATTCAAAATTCTACAACGAAACTAAATCAAAGGGACTTCAGATAAAAAGTAATTTTAGGTATGTTAGCTGGGTACTCATTGAAAGAATCAAAATGGCATTATAGAAGGAGTGAAGAGACTTCGGCTAATAGACTGGCACAAAGGCATTTCCCAGCATAGCAACAGGATAAAAAAGTCAAGCCTAACTGATTTCTGTATTCTATAAATGGGTAGTGTGACTGGTTTTCAACTGAGACATAGAGCCTGCAGCCAACATATTTTCCTTGAGCAAAGTGAGGGAGTGAGAAATGATGATTATCACTATTTATTGGTTTATTTTAATTAGGACAGTAATAATGACAGGGAAAAAGAGCATGAATTCATAATTTAACAAGGGATTGTGGAGGAAACTTTAAATTAAATAAATTCTAAATCACAAACTGCATCTCTTTAGCACCATACAGCAACTTTCTCTTAAGGACCCCAGAAATGAGACTGGTGAACAAGGTCCTTTTTAAAATCTTCTTGTCCTACACTTGACTGGCCACCTCCACAATAGTAATGGTTATTATGTTCGGTTCCATATTAAAATATTTCTTTATGAAATTTTTATATTAACATTCAGATATTGTTGTTCCCTTTAAAATAATCAGCAACAATCATTCAAAAAATAAAATAATTTTTAATAATAATTTTGACGAAAACAGTGGCACCAAGCACAAAAGTAGCGCAGTAAATACTCAAGTTCTTTCATTCCACACCCAAACATACCGCGTGATGGAAGAGTGAAACGTTCAAAGTAATTCAATAAGCCTACCAGTTAAATGAGTTTCTGAGGCGAGGACCCAAACGGTACTTGAAGGGTTCTTGAGATACCAGCCCACTTGGACATAATGTAGATGCTCCATTTTGGTTAAAAATCCAACTACAGGACGACGAATAATACCAGACAATTCTAAAATGGATTATAATTAAAAACTTGGAAACATACAGTACTAATTTATGTCATCTAGTTTTAGATATAAAATTTTATTACAATAAAAAATAAAACTGCGCGAGTGAACTTCAAAGTGACTGATTAATTATTAGCTTTCTCAAAGCTCGATACTTTACACATTCTGAATAAGGAATGATTTATTTCAACAATGAGCAAATAAGATGTACAATGAATTGCTTTCATTACACTCTACAACACAGATTACTCGGAAGAGTAGTGTTTAAAATATGAAAGAGTAAGTAAATTGAACTGCACATATTATGATCTGAAAATCTATTTCCAATTCTCTGTATTGTTGGTCCCGGCACTTGAACTGGAACTGGAGATGGGCAAACCAATTACACACTCAGGATCATCAGCAGGATAAAGTGCCATACCAGTTCCAGGGTTCTATTGTCATCTTTCTTGAAAACGTTGCAGTAGTACCGCCAGTGATGATTTGGGTGAAATCAAGGCTTCAATTTAATACCTCTCACAAAAAGTTTCTACTCCTTTATTTCTCCTCAATTTTTGTCATATTTATATCAACCTGCGTTATTATTCTTTTAAAGTTTCTATCAATGCTCTGTACCTATGTCTAACTACTTCTGAATTTCTGTTCAACTTAAATCTACCATCTTTATACTCGTTTGTTAAATCATTTATACCTACATGAACTATAATTTTACCTTGGCTTTCAGGTAATTTCTTCATTACCTCATTGACTTTAGAAATATTACCTCTCAGAATATATATTTTTCTACAAGTTTTCCTTCCCTTATTGCAAAATTCATTGTCCTGATTCCTAATGATAGTCCTCCCAAAACTATAGTAAATTTACATTGTACCGCTTCATCTAAATTACCAAGTATCTGAGACCTGTTAAGTTGCTACCACATGGTTACTATTCTCTCTTATCCTATTCCTTGACTGACTTTGACTTTGTGCCATTCATCAGGCCTAACTGTACTTGGACCCGCATCCTTATCACTAACACTTGGCTTAGGCTCAACTTTACTCGGGACTGCATCCCTGTCATTAACACGGACTAGATTTAGGCTCAACCTCACTCCAACTTATATTAGTATTTCCTGTACTCGACTCAAGTTTCTGGCTTAACTGTTGCATTAATCTCATTAGCCGCACTAACAATCATAGGACAAACTAACTTAGGCCCACTAGGACTCTCAACAGCCCTGTCATACTCCAACATTAATAGTGAACCAGTACTCAACTCCCCCTTCACTCTTAAACAAAAATTCACACACACTTTACTGTGTGTTTTTTTTTAAACCATGTGAACTGAAGGCAAAAGTCCTTCAGCAAAATCTGCAAAACATGGTTGATATAATGAAAATGAGAATTGTAAACTGTAATTTACTTTAAACCCAATTCCAACAAATGAAAAAGAAAATTTAGACAAGGAAATTTATTATAGCATTTTAACCCTTTGTAACTTTGCACAGACAAAAAAAAATTATTTATTTATTTATTTTTTTTTCTTTCTTGCACTAATCTTATTACAATCTGACAGATGGCAAAGGAGTAGATGTGTTTGAAGATGAAGTTAGGGCTGGAAAGATGGTTTCAGTCTGAAGGGTTAAAATAGAACCCATTTAAAAAAAATTATTTATATATACTGTGTATATATATATATATATATTATATATACACACACACACTATATGATCAAAAGTATTCGGACACCGCATGGTTTTGGGAAAAATGGTTTTATTATGGCATTTAGTAACCAGTAGGTCCACCCTTTGCTTTTATTACAGCGTCAACACGTCGAGGCATACTTTCCACCAGTTTTCGGTAAGTCTGTGCAGGAATGGCTCGCCATTCCTCTTGCAGAGCTGATGCAAGAGATGCAAGTGAAGCCAGGCGTGGTGTGCGGTTTCGTATCCGTCGCTCCAGTTCGTCCCACATGTGCACGATTGGGTTGAGATCGGGGCTCTGAGCAGGCCAGTCTAACAAATCCACCTTATTTTCACGAAACCAGTCCTGCACACGCCTTGCAGTATGGCAGGGAGCTCGATCCTGTTGAAACAAACAATGGCCATCTCCGTAGCATTGCCACAGTGTAGGGAGGGCCGAATTGTCCAGAACGTCGAGATAAACGTCAGCGTTCATGGTAGTGGGTATAACAACCAACGGGCCGAGCCCTAGCCAGGAAAAACAACCCCATACCATGATGGACCCTCCACCGAACTTCACCGTTGGACGTACACAGTCAGGAAGAAGCCGTTCTCCGGGCTGTCGCCACACCCAAACACGCCCATCAGACTGGAAGAGTGAATACCGCGACTCGTCGCTCCAAAGAACAGTTTTCCAGTCCTCCACGGTCCAGGAACGACGGGAGACACACCAGGCCAAACGACGCGTGGCATTAACTTTTGTAATCAGTGGCTTGTGTACAGCTGCTCTACCATAATAACCGAGTCTGCATCTCTCTGCGGAGAGTTACAGTACTAACGGAGGTACCGGATGCTCTTCCTACCTCCTCAGCGATGGAAGCGGCAGAGGACGTGCGGGACTTCTTGACATGTCGTACCAGACTTCTTCTATCACGTTCCTTCAGTTTGCGTGGTCGTCCGGAACGTTTTTTCGCGTTAGTTGCACCGTCGTGCTTCCATCTCATGATAACATCCGCTACAGTCGACTTCGGTATATCCTGTTTGGCTGCAATGTTTCGTATAGAAACGTTACTTAAATAACATCCGATGACGAGTCCACGTTGGAACTCGGAGAGTTCACGTCCGCGCGGCATGGCTTCACAACAGTTACTGATAACTTAACAGAGCACCTCAGCATTATAGTTTCGCCACGCTTTTTCCCAGCATACCTTTCGGCGAAGGTGATATTTGCAGAAATGCGGATTTTCCGGGGTGTCCGAATACTTTTGATCATATAGTATATATATAATATATATATTTATTTTAAATGGGTTCTATTTTAACCCTTCAGAATGAAACCATTTTTCCAGCAAGAGAAAAAAAAAATAAAAAAAAATTTGTCTGTGCAAAGTTACAGAGTTAAAATGCTATAATAAATTTCCTTGTCTAAATGTTCTTTTTCATTTGTTGGAATTGGGTTTAAAGTAAATTACAGTTTACAATTCTCGTTTTCATTATATTAACCCTGTTTTACAAATACAGCAATACCTTGCACAGCGCGGTTAATTGGATCGTCTATTTTTCGAATAAAAGTCGAAAGTTCGTCGAATGAAATAGTACCGAAAAGAAATTAGAAAATAGGAAAATTGTGCACTAAATTTAAAAAAATTGACGAAAATACAAATCATGCTACATCAAAACCCGCGCTGTTCAAGGTATTGCTGTATTGCATATATATATATATATTATGTAGCGACTCGTGGTTCAGATCCCACGTAAAGCTGTAGGTCCCCTCCGTCATATGACCTTAGATGTTGCGGAGGAGGTTAAACAACCCCAATTAAAAAAAAATTATATATATACGTGTACAGTATACAGTATATATATAGGCTACGTCATGGCCAATGTTGTAACACCACTTCCCGGAGATCAGCGAAGTTAAGCGACATTGGGTCTGGGTAGTAGTTGGATGGGAGACCATCCTCCATGCCCAGATTATGTAGCAACCCGTGGTTCAGATCCCATGTAAAGCTGTAGGTCCCATCTGTCATATGACCTTAGATGTTGCGAAGGAGGTTAAACAACCCACGTCTTAAGGTACCTAAGCGCCAAAATTAAAATTCGCCAGAAATCACCTCCAAAGTTCAGCAATATTCTTGCAACAGTATCTCTGTTATTAATTGAGCTAGAACGTTCATTTTTGGCTAAATTAGAGTTTGAAGTATGTTAATGAAGATGTTGAGTTTTTGGAATAGATTTTCATATTTTACATATTTTTTTTTTTAATTTTTTTTTTTTCTTATTATGCCAAACTTTGGGTGAACTTTTGGCTGGCGATAGAGGTGAAAAAAGTAGTTCGCTTCATAAGGTTTTCAACCATACTTCTAGAGTCGTAAGGTCATTATAACCCAAACCACGCGATAGAGGAAGGGTGAAAATAGTGATATCCATCAAAAACACATTTTTGCCTGTGGTGGCGCTTAGGTACCCTAAGACGCGCGACCCCTCATATATATATATATATATATATATATAATATATATGCACCTCGGTGGTGTAGTGGTTAGTGTCGCTGACTACGAATCCATCAGCCCCAGGATTGAGATCCAGTGATGGCAGGTGGTGCGCAGCAAAACCCAGCTGTTTATCCTTCCACACAATAAAGAAAGTAGTTGGTAGCCTGGTGGTTAAGATGCTGGGCTGCTGGTGGGGCATGGTTTGGATTCCACATTAAACTGTAGGTCTAAGGTGGAGTGACAAGCTTGACCATCAGAATGAACAATTCAGCCAGAAGCAAACCAAAAGGTATATATATACACACTATTTTTTTTATTTGTCAGACAGTAGAGTGATGAAGTCTTTCAAATAGGGAAAGTGTATACAGGCCTAATTAAAAATCAATCTATAAATGAACTTAGAATTACACTCACTAAGACCACCTATATCTTTGTCTCCATCCCAGACATAAGAAGCGGCTCTTCCATTGATTAACAGGTTAATGAGTGCCTGCCCTCCATGGCCCTCTGACTGGTCGATCAAACTCTCCCCTGCTTCCCCCATTTCAGTCTTCACTCGGTTGATACCCTGCAATCCAACTTCATTATTTTTCCTATTACCAGATATTTAGTTCCTAACTAATGAATACAGCTGCTAAAAAGTCATACACAAAACAATAATTGTGGGAAACATCTGAAGTTATACACAATGCAAAATTAGATTAAGATTACAATTATAATGATTAACAATGAAAATTAAAAGAAATGTGGGTGGGTTGACTTTATATCCTTAGTTATTATTTGTTTAGTTTACAGACTAATGAAGCAAATTGCAATACACAAAACAATGTCTAGTGATGACAATATTCCATCGCTAGTGCTACATACAAAGATAACTTACACCTTCCAACTTACTCTAGTTAAAATAACGGAGTAGAGAAATAAAAGAATTCCAAATTCTATCTTGAATTTTTCTAAGTTGGTTTCCAGATATTTTTCTAAGTCATATTTACTTTCAAACTGTCTTAATCTGAAAAAAAATTAAATAAATAATGAAGTAAAGTTTAATTTTTATGTTTAGAGCTACAGCCTTTTTTTTTTTTAGATACAGTAAAATTTGAATATCAGGAAAATACAAAGTATGACAGTGACTTTTCCCCCAAGACAAAAACACTTTCAAAGTACCTACAAAGCTTTCAGTTTCTCTCACCTTACACATGAATGAAAGAGGTCATGGTCTTTAGGAAAAGAGCGAAGTTCAGGGCTGTCCAGTTCCAATGGGGAGTTGGGAGACCTCCCTCGGGAGATGGTAAGGGGTCATCCAAACAAGCTAATCTGAAGGGACCTAAAATATCAAAATATAGTCTAAAAAAATTAAATTTTTCTAAACAGAAGAGTTTCCATAATCAACATCTTTCCTAACTTAATTTAAATCTCATTTAACCTTAAGTACTCAAAACTGAAAGTATCATCAATGTTAAGTTGCAAAATTACCACTAAAAATATGGCACTTTCTAAAATAGCTAAATTATCTTTATCATACTAAAAAATAAGTAGAACAAAAAGAGGAATGCAATCCCATACTGAAAAATGGATAATCCAACAGTATAAATACAGAGAGATTGGAAGTAATCCCTCATGTTATGACACCATTAAATCCTACTAGCTAAGTAGTTTACTTTACTCATGACTGAATCTATACAATACACAATGTAACCTTATTAACAAATTGAGCAGACCCCATATTAAATAAAAAACAAGCACTCTAGCCTACATTCAATCTATTCCTAAATGAGTAAACAACTGCAAGCTAAGCAGATTTTTTCCCTAGGAAGTGATTAGCTAATTAGTGCCAGGAATCTCCTAGCTATATAAAACTTGTATTACAGCAATCTGACTTAGAGATCTGAGCTCTTAGAAAGTTATATATGTACCAAAGCATTTCCAAGAGTTGTACAATATAATGCAAAATCAAAATGAATGATAAAAATTTACCTTCACTTTCTGAGTGAGAACTGTTGGTCTCATGGGGTAAGGAATTTTCTGCTAAATCGCTGTTTCCACCTAAATCCATTCGACATTGCGAAAGAAGCTCAACCAATGCCAAACACAAGTACTTATCAACAGTTGACTCATCAAGCTTGAATGAAAAATAAGAGACTTTTATCTTCATATAAAATAATCCTAATGTTAATCATGAGATAACTACAGGTACACTACACACTAGGCTGGGTTGGAATTTTTTATTGAAAAGGTACATATTGTGAGGGGTTTGAATGGAAAGCAGGAACCCCCTCAAATTATTTTTGCTGTTTAAAGCCTCCTACCCCTGGCACAATTTTTCACTTTTTGACCTATATTGAAGAATATTCCATTTATACGAGACTTACTCTACATTCAGGTTTTTTGATGACAAATCTTTATTAACATATAATATTTTATATAATATTTTATTTAATAATGTACAATGTTCAGGAAAATGAATTAAGTACAATAATATATTCAGAAGAAAAAAAATTAGAGGCATAATGTGCTAAAATTCAATTCATTTTTTCATTGTTCCTTATCGCAACAAAAGGGAAGAAATTTTCAATATCATTAGGAAATTTTATTTCATATGTTTTTCACTCATTCCATTCAGTCTTCCATTCAAACTTGGGCAGTTTTTGCATTGATTTTAATGAGTTTAAGATAAACTTTTAATGGTTGTCATATCCTATTCTTTCCTGACATGCCTTTGTTACTAGGTTCACTGTACTTTCCACACTTTGACTGTGGCATGGAAAAGAAGCTATCTCCAGTGGCTTACATCGAGCCTATAGTAGCTCATCATCACTAAAATGTTTAGCAGCAGTGTAGTAATGATTTCTTTCTGCCAATCGATCATCTCAATGTAGTCAGTAGATTGGAAATTGAGGGCTTGAGGCAACTCAAAGTTTCTGGTACGTGAAAATCCTGTTCTTGAAACAATGATTTTCTGAATAGCTTGCTCCCTAATTCCTAGTCTCTTGTCAGTTACCATCGATATGAGTATATTTTCTGGGTGGGCAAAGTAGGCATCATTCTTTAATACTGGTTCTATGATTGATCTATGCTGTTCATCTAAATTTCGAAGCAAGCGCATTAAATGCCAAAAGTTATATGAACAATTAGTTGCATTAGGATGAGATTTTATCCAAAACCACCCTAGAGCATAGAAATGCATAATAATCTATATCTTTAAGGTTTTTATCAGGATTTGGGGTTGATATATATAATCGAAGGACCCTGTTGGCTAGAATTACCCAGTGAGCATGGTGAAGGATACGGTACCTGGGGATCGAGTGGACAGATCTTGAGAAGTGTCTCCAGTTTGCTCTGTCAGACACACACAGATATCTTTGATCACTGATTAGCTCCTTCACAACATTTGCTGGAATTTCTTTAATGTTTCCCTTTACACAAAAATATTTGACTACCTCTAATTTTGTTAAATCTGTTTTCAATTTATTCCCAATTGAACCCACAAAAGTATTTGGACCTGTTGTTTTACTATCAATGGCTTTGTAGATGTGCATAAAAGGCAGCTCATTGAAATGCAAGAGGCACACCAACCACTGCACTGGTCTGTTAAGATCAGACATGGGCAGTAATCTATTTGAAAATACTTAAATACATATTTAAATACATATTTAAATACATATTTAAATACATATTTAAATACATATTTAAATACATATTTAAATACATATTTAAATACATATTTAAATACATGTATTTATAAATACTTTTTGGAGAGTATATTTAATTACGTATTTAAATACTTTCAAAAAGTACTTAGTATTTGTAAATACATGTTTCTAAATACATTTTTAAAACTTTTTTGTGAACTGTTCAATTTTGCGAGGATGTACAGTACTAACCACCCAGTATTTAACTGATGCCACAGAACACAGTAAAACACTTTTCCAAGGTGCTTGTGCTTCCAGAAAATTCCAGGCTCAGCAGGCTGGAACTTTCTGGAAGCACCTTGAAAAATGGAACTTCCAGCCTGCTCTAGTGGCCATTGTCACAGACTCTCAGCTGAAGTGCAGCAGCCAGCAGTCTATCCTGAGGCATCATCATATGTGGTTGTGTAAAGTTCAGCACTAACTGTACAATCAGCCTGAGCCTACTGATCATATTAGATGAGGACAACATTTGTAACATGGCTGCAGCAGGTGGAAAAGGTGGAAAAGGTGGAAAAGGTGGAAAAGGTGGAAAAGGTGGAAAAGGTGGAAAAGGTGGTGGTAAAATAGTTGTTGATGGTGGAAGTGAAAATAAAAATAGCGAATCACACCTGCACCCACTTTTTGATGGAAAATATTTCCAAATAACTTCCAAAGATGGTAAGTAAAGTGAAGACTATGTCTTCTGTGCCACAAAACAATTGCAGCATCTACTCCTGTGACTTCTCAATTTTATTTGACTAAGCTGATGTTAGTGATTTTATGTGCTTTTTGAAGTGTCTAAATTGTATTTGAAATGTATTTAAATACATTTTAGGAGTAATGTATTTAGTATTTAAATACTTTCTGAAAACCTGAATTTTATTTAGTACGGTATTTACTATTTAATTATATACTTTTATTTTCAAATAATGTATTTATTATTTAAATACATCTGAAGTATTTATTGCCAATGTCTGATTAAAATGAATTTCAACCAGTTTTATGGCTCCACCAATTTTTCCTGTATTTATAGGAGTACCATCACACAGTAAAGCTTTGATAGTATCTGTGCTGTTCAAGTCTGTAATAATAGTTATCAACTCTTCTGCTATGCAGCGAGCAGTTCCATTATCTGGTGTGACATGGTCTACATAGATATTTCCAGATTCTTTCACAATAACATAGTAGTTCTTCTTTTATCTTTCCACTTTTAATTAATGTGTTCTCTTTCCTGCCATCAAATCCAAGGTACTCCATCTTCAGATTTTTGGATTTAGACCTAAAAGTATTTGTTTCACCCATGCAATTTCTTTCTTTCTAATTTCTTTCTGTCAAGCATGTTGGTTTGGTAAAGGATCCCTATATCTTTTAAAGCTGCATTGACTGTTGCAGCTGCAGCTCTACAACTTACACGATAACAATCTGCTGTTAATGCTAGGTTTTTATAGGAGTGTCTGTTCTGAATATTCTCAGTCAATTCTAAATCAGCCTCAATCTACATCCTGACTCTCTGAATATACATCCATGCCGTCTTTGGTATTTTCTATAAATTCTGATGTTTACGTAAAACACTGGTGGCTTGTCATTTCTTCTTGTGCTTTTAGTTGACACTTTTGTGCTTCTTGGGTTCTTGCTAAAGATCTCTTCTTTGTTGAACTAGCTATGCGATCAATTGGTCCTAACTGATTGTTTCTTTGTTTTTGACCCATAAAAGACTCCCATTCTGCCATTGGTATTTAACCTTACACCTGAAAGATTTCCTATCAATTCCCTTATCATAGCATTCACAAGAAGATGTATCAAACTGTTACTCAAACATTGCATCATATTGAGCTACTTTTAAGGCAAAACTTTCATTTCTTCAATGTAACAGCACCTTGTTCAATTTTGAGGCTTCTTCTATTAGTTGACTGACTTTAAGATAGATACCTTTGGTGTTAATCGTAAGAAAAGAAAATTTCATCCAAATGTCTTCAATATCTTTTACAACAACCCTTAACAATCATTAGCAGTTGCTGATCCTTTCAATTTAGCTTCTTCATGATGGCACACAAAAAGGTAGTGTCTCACAACATCTGCTTTTGAAGGAGTCATGGCTGCTGGGAATTCCGTAGGATATCCAAAGGCTGCATTTGAGGACTTGCTTCTAGTAGTCATAGTTTATATTCAGAAGTAAAATCAAATTATATGTAATTTATAATTTACAATAATTCAAATTATAATCAAAGCAAATGCAAATTATTTCTATTTATCTGAAAAATAAAAATATCAAGCATTAAACAAACAACTTATCATGTAACATATAACAACATTAAACATATGCAAATATGAAGGTAAAAAAGGGAGAGGGGTATGTGATAGGGGTAGTAGGGTAGCACATGCTTAATTTTTTAATATTTTGTTAAAGTGATAAAAAAAACCTCACATAGTATACTTTTTAAGAAATAAAAAATTTCCTATTTTCGACCCAGCCAGCTATACACAGGTTGTCCATATAAAATCTAGAAAAAATAAGGAAAGAGTACTAGTAGTTTTACAGGAACTTAGCACTCAAAATAGCTTGCTGCAAATCATTGTATGAAAAGTTAGCCATCTGTTTTCACTATTTTTAATTATTTAGAATTAAGTTCTGTAATGTCACAATTTAACAAAAATAAATAAGGTGGTGGCCCAGTTGATTCTCAACTATCCACATGTTAACTATCCTCACAACTATGATATTACACATCAACTAACCGCACAAAATTGGCCATAATGTTTCTATAATTGTATAATTGCTTTCTATTTTCTATAATTATTTTGCTGTTTTTATTTATGTACAACTGTATATTGTACTTTATTCTGTATATTTTTTATATTTATATTTTTTCTCTAAGTGAATGTTAAATATCAGCATTTTTCAACTATCCACATGCCACCAAGGACCAGACATGTGTCGACAGTAGAGAGTATACTGTACTTCATATAAAATAAAGAGGTAATGGTAACTGAGTAAGCTCATTTCCCCATGATGTGGGGATGAGTGTACCCTCAAGGGTCACCTTCAGCCTGAGCATTAACAATTGGCCAACTCAATTCAACCCAGGAGCAAACCAAAGGCTCAGTATGCTCAGTTTGCCAATGTAACAATGAGCCCTTACTTCACATAAAATGCTGAAAATAAAAACTTCAGTACTCAACATTTCATATATATACATATATATACATACATACATACATACATACATACATACATATATATATTAGGGGTGTACCGGATCCAAAATTTTGGGATCCGGCCAGATCTCAAAAAAAGGTTCGGACGGATCTGTGACTTTCTCAAAAAATTTTATTTCTCCTAAGCTTTTAGGTTGCAAGTTTCTACTGTTTTATTTTTACAGGCTAATTTGCAATTTTGTACATATATTTTTCAGATTAAATAATGTCATCTTTTGTGTAGAACTACTTTCGTGTGAATGAAGAAAATGAAAGTTTTGCTGAATGCAAGTTATGTAAAAGTAAAATAAAATGGGGTGTAACACCAAAACAGTATAGCACTAGCCCTCTCCACAAACACCTGAAAACTAAACCTGAGGCCATCTACGCTAATGCTAAAAAGGATTTTGCGGAAAAACCTAAGACTGCAGCAGAACCAGAACACACCACATCCACACCCAAAGAAAGAAAAATAGAAGCTCTTAATAAGCAAAGAACAATTATGGAGAGTTTTTCAGCAAGTAAACTTCGTGACATTAATGATGAAAGGTCAGAAATAATACACCAAAAGATAATGAATATGATTGCTATGGATAATCAACCATTCACAATCACAGAAAACCAGGGGGTTCATAGAGCTTATGGCCCACCTGCAACCCAAGTATCTTATTCCCTCTAGAAAATACTTTGCCAAAACAAAGTTGCCTCAATCCTACAAAAAGCTGCAAGCTGCAGTAGTAAACGACGTTTCTGAGGCGCAGTATTTAAGTTTTACAATGGATATTTGGAGTAATCAGTATTCACAGGAGTCATTTATATCTTTAATGGCTCACTGGATTACGGATGATTTTTTCGAAAAAGACTGTGTGCTTCATTGCAAACACTTCCCTGGTTCCCATACTGGTATTAACATTGCTGCGACATTTCAATCTATGCTTACCAAGTGGAAAATTCCACTAGACAAAATTCATTTGATTGTACGAGATGCAGCTTGCAATATGCAGCTTGGTATAGAACTTACTGGTTCAGCAAGCGTATCTTGCTTCCTACATCATTTGCAGTTGGTAATAAAGGAAGCCATATTTTCCCAACGTTCAGTGGCCGACATGATAAAAAACCAAAAATACTTGCACCTATTTCAGCCATTCAACATTGGCTTGCAACGAATTAAAAAGGTTGCAAAAAGAAATAGAACCAAAAATAGTCACACCACTGCTCCCCATCCAAGATGATGTAACAAGATGGAACAGCACCTACTTGATGCTGCAAAGGATGGAAAGATTAAGAAGATGCTTGCAATTGTACACAGCTGATCACACCAATGTCTCATCACTTACCAGAAATGAGTAGCAGCTCTTAGAAAAATTTCTGAGACTTTTACAACCCTTTTACATGATTACAGATACTCTAAGTAAATCGAAGTCGATGTTATCTTCAGTGATATCACATGTTCGTGCACTACATATGTATCTTTCCAACGAGGTGGAAGACAACAGTGGTGTTAAAACCATGAAAGATGAATTAAAAAATGCTGTGGAAAAATGTTTCATGTGTAGTACATCTGATAAGCAAAAAGGAAGAGGTGGTTCAAGTACTATAAATGTGTATGAAAGCCATCAACATGTAATTAGTAGCATGACCGATCCATGTTACAAGCTTACTCTTCTTCCTGATGCAGAATTAAAGCAGAAAGCTAACAAGTGGTTGATAACAGAAATTACAGAAGTTTTGAGAACCATCAAGAATAGAAGCAAAGAACAGGAGTGTGACTCAGATGCAGACAGTAAATCATTGTCATCCTCAAGTACATCACCTCGGGCTATCGCCAAACCATCGACATCATCAACATTGAAGTCTGATGTTAGTGCTAGCTTCCTAAGCTACTATTTTACTGAATGCGATGATGATGATGCAGAATTGGGTCATAAAAAAAGGAAATCAAAACTTATGAAAGAAAAAGAAAAGTTAACTGAAGAAGAGAGAGAAGGTGAGGTGAAGAAATGTCAGAAAATTTCTAAACTAGCTAAAGTAGTAGTCTTAACATGGTGGAAAGAAAACAAAGAAAAATTCCCTCACATTAGCACTATTGCAAAAAAGTTTTTAGCAGCTCCTGCTTTGTCTGTTTATTCAAAACATTTTTTCTCTGAAGCTGGTAATGTCTTTGAAGAAAAGCATGCGAGTTTACTTCCCAGGACAGGTGAACAGCTTCTGTTCTTACATCAATATTTTAAAATGTCCAGGAATCCTTAACTAGGGTATAATTTTTCAATCTTTTGCAATCTATATGTATTAGTTTTAGATGTGTTTCAAAATATCGAACATGAAAATGTCTGTTATTTGATGTATTTTCTACACTTTCATGTATTTTGTATACTTAATGTGTACCTGTATTGTCTTTTTTGTTAATAAATATAAATAAAAAAGCCAGAAAGCCATAATGGCAGCCAGACATTGAACCATGTAGTAGTAATATTTAGCTTTTTGGCTCAACTCGTCAAAGCCATCTGATGATTCCCTTGGCAAGGATGAAATGACTATAATTACAGACAAAAAATTACAACAAAATTAAGTTGGATGACAAAGATGCAGCTTCTCTTTTCCTTTGTTTGCAAATCTTCAAGATCTAGCAAATCTAGCCAGAACCGGAACCGGAACCAGATCCAAAATCTAAAATCTGGCTGGATCCTGGATCCGGTACACCCCTAATATTATTTATATATTTATATATATATATATATATATATATATATATATATATATATATATATATAGTCCCATAGGTCTGGTATCATAGGAGAAATTCATATTTTTCTATTTCTACAAACCATAATTCATATTTTTCTCTTTCTACAGGCCATAATGTCTGTGAGCAAGGAAGACCAAATCCAGATAATTCTACCCATAGGAAATTGGAGTCAGAGAGAGGCCGCTACTGAATTTAACAGACTGTATCCAGACACACAACTCTGTGTTATTGGCTCACAGCCTGGATGCAGTCTGTTAAATTCAGCAGCGGCCTCTCTTTGACTCCAATTTCCTATGGGTAGAATTATCTGGATTTGGTCTTCCTTGCTCACAGACATTATGGCCTGTAGAAAGAGAAAATATGAATTATGGTTTGTAGAAATAGAAAAATATGAATTTCTCCTATGATGCCGGACTTATGGGACACCTTGTGTGTGTGTGTATATATATTAGGGCATTCCAAAAACACTAAGTTCGAAATCCAGCAACGCACATATGCTAAACTGGATCCATTTGTACTGAAAAGAAACCACACAAAAAATGGTCTTGATAGTCTCATTCCTTCCACTCCCCCAAGCCCCTTGTAGGTTTGGGTCAACTTGTAGAGCGTTGAAACAGCGAGTGTATTGACACGAGCACACGACTAGCACTACTCGTCCCCAAACACACACACACACACACACACACACACACACACACACTTCCGTTCATCAACCCATCCCCACTAGGTGGGCATCTGCTGCCTGCCTACAAACTGTGTTATCAGTCTGATGTGTCATACCACTACTAATGAATCTTATTTGTTTCACAGATGGCAACAACATGCAAGCGAGTTTGTGGCTTCTCAGGCACCTCAGGGAGGAGGATTTCTCTTCCATGAGACAGCTTCCCACCATGGGTGAAGTTGGAAAGTGTCTGTTTTTCATCCAACGAGGCACGAAGCAAAGCCTTCCAAGAGCATGTAGTGATGTGGCCGAAGAACTCATGGAGGTGTGGACAAAAGCATCGTTGAAGACATCCCACAAGCCATACATTGTTGCCAAGCTCAAAAAGCTTCACGAGAGGTACATAAAGTTGTCTAATCACAAGGATCAACGAATGGAAACACAGCGAGCTCATGAACAACAGTTCTTGTTGGACATGGAGACCTTGTTTGATGTTGCTCACTCTGAAGCTGGATCTTCGAAGACAAATAAAGAGGACTGCGACTTCCTTAAAGACCAACGGACAATGAGAAAGATGGTCATTGGCCCAGAAGACGTTGCATTTGCCAAAGCATACAAGGCCAAGGCAATGAAGCAGGAGAATGAGGAGCGACGACAACACAAGTCTAAGGAGGAAATGAAACGAATACAGGAGCCGGAGCATGCAGAGGCAGATACAGAATTGACTGGCAGCTCATCCAGCTCCACCGAGTCTTCGGGAGAGGAATTCACTCAGGTCAGCCACCACCTCCGCCAATGTGGCTCTCAGCCAAAAGCCATGATGATGGACCCTCGCCGGGTTATCGATGACCCCCAGTTCGTTGTGGCCCTTGACTGGACAAATACAAGCGTGCAAAAAGCCATACACATCGTCGCTCCTGCCCTGTCAGCAGCTGGGGTGAATGTGCGAGAATTGATGCTCAGTGACCTCCATTCACGGTGCCAGAACCAAAACACGACACAGAATTGCTGGGGACATTAAGACCAACTTTGACCCCCAGAAGCCATGCATTCTCCACTTCGATGGGAAGATCCTTCCCGACGAACGAGGTGGTAAGTCGGATCGCTTACCTATCGTTGTATCAGGAGAATGCTTCGAAAAGCAGCTGGCCATTCCAAAAATTGCATCAGGAACTGGAAGAGCAATGGGAGATGCCATACTCACCGTGCTGGACAATTGGCCGAAGGTGAAACCATTCATTGCAGGAATATGTTGTGACACAATGGCGGCAAATACAGGTCTCCACACAGGAGCATGTGTCACAATTGAAGGAGGCTTGCAGCGTCCACTCGTCTTCTTCACTTGCCACCACCACACTCATGAGTTGGTGGTCACTGCAGTCTTCGACAAGTTCTTTTCTTCCTCTGGCCCAAACATTCCTTTGTTTGCTCGCTTCAGGGATTACTGGAGCTTCATCAACCAGGGCAGCTACCACCCCTTTGAAGATGACCTGCAAGACCCTGACCTCTTGCAGACTTTTGTCTCTGATAACCGGAACAGTGTTGTTGAATTTATCAGTGCCAGACTTAGTCAGAAGCAGACAGGGATGATTACCAAGAATACATGGAGTTGGTGCTTCTCTTCTTGGGGGCAACCATCCCTCCAAGGAAGCAGAAGAAGTCTCTCTTCCACTATCCCGGAGCATTCCACCGAGCTAGGTGGATGGCAAAAGGAATTTATTCCCTCAAGATGATCTTGTTTCGGAGGCAGTTTTCCCTAATGCGTCGGAAGAGAAGGCGCTGTGACGCATCAACATATTCTCCACTACAATTTACCTTCGAGCGTGGTTTGAGGCACCCAGTGGCGTTGATGCTCCTCGAAATGACAGAGCTCCTCCGACAGCTTGAAGGATACAAGACCAAAGATGAGGCAGTTGCAACCATTTCGATAGCCAAGGCTCAGAACCACCTCTGGTACCTCAGTGAAGACCTTGTTGGTCTCGCCTTTTTCTCAGATAAGGTAGACAATTTTGAAAAGAAGCATATGCTTAAAAATCTCCGTGAGATCCCTGCGCACAAAAAGGGGCTAAGAAAATTTGAGTCAAAGTGCATGAAATCGCCGTATCTGCTCACTCTCCCAGACTTCGTGACTAAATGGACTGCTAACTTCTTCAAATGCATGGGACTCAAAGTTCCCCACTACCTGGAGGACCTGGTAGCGATGAAGGAGAGAGTTAGGGCCATTCAGGTCATCAATGACTGCGCTGAGCGAGTGGTGAAGCTCACAACTGACTTCAACAGCTTGATCACCCAGCACGAAGACGAGAAAGAATTGGCATTCCAAGTGATCGAGCATCATCGGAAGACTATGCCCAGTGCAAAGAAGTCCCATTACATATGATCCCTATGGATATGTTGGTAAATTTTTCATTGTTTTCTTAATGTGTTGAAAAGACTAAGATTTCTGTTAATTGTTTTGGATGTAAAGTTACGGAAGTACATTTTTTGTTCAGCTGATTCCATAATCTCCCCAATAAGACTTGAAGGAGGCTCTTGGAGGACCAGTAAATATTACTCAAATTGAATAAAATTTTGTTTGTGTTGTTCAGTTAATAAATGGACTTAATTAAATGTGTGTGGTATTGAATTCCAAACTTTATACATCACCCCTGTTGTCCCATTTTACAGAGAATATCATTAAGTTTTTTCTGATACCAAGTTTTGACAAGTTTTTTAGAAATTCCAGTGTGTCTGAACATTATCTGTACAATTTCATCTTTTAATAAAATTCTTGATAACATACGTAAAATTCTTAAACAAGATTATTTAGAATCTGTATTTTCAAAAGTTTCTTTTATTAAAGTAACGTTGTTACAAACATTCGATATGTGCACCATTAGTGATTCGCAAAACATCCAATCGATACTCCAAATGTTGCCATATACGCTGCAGCATATCCACATCAATTCGCTCAATAGCAGCTGTGATTCTTGCTTTTAAATCATCAATGTCTGTCACCCACGTACATTTCTAAAAAACTTGTCAAAACGTGGTATCAGAAAAAACTTAATGAGATTCTCTGTAAAATGGGACAACACTGGAATTTCTACACTTCATGGTTGACTTTTAATAACAGCCAAAAATTGTACAGATAATTCTTGGACACCCTGTGTGTATGAATATTTTTTTTTTTTTTTTTTTCCTTTCTGATTTACCGCCGATTCGTACCTAAAAGGGTGGTACATATCTCCACGAGGCGGTGATTGGGTGATGTTACTGTGTTGGGGGTGGTAGACTAGGGAAGTGAGTAAGGGTCAGTCACTGGATAGTGGGTAGGAGGGGTACGGTTTTAAATGCAATGGAGCAGCTGGGAGTGAGTAAGGAAGAAGAGAATCGCTTCCGTTGAAAAGTAGGGGCCCTTGGCGAGTGTGGATCGCAGTAGGAGGTTGGAGTATGAAGAGGGATCCGGAGTTCGCGAAATTGAAGGCTTGGTCGGGAGCATGGCTGGCTATCTACAATTCACCATGGAAGGAATCGGTCGGCCTGTCGAACCCCGCGGAGGTGGTGGGATCGAGTCAGCCGAGCGAGACCGGAGGCGTGGATCACGGCAGGCAGAGGAACATCGTGGGCTGAGAGGGTCGGATGTATTGTGATGGGCTTCTATGGTCAGACCAGGAGGGGGCATGGCAGCCCCAAAAGTGGCGCTACCCCGCCTGCCTGGGGTCTCATGGCGGACTCGAGGTGGTGATAAGGGGTACCAAAAGGACCGGGCGGGTGGGAGGGAGGGCGTACACAGGGTAGCTGACAAGGAGGGGGCCGGGGATGTTGGGGGAATAGGTACAATAGGGGTGGAAGGAGGTGAATCAGAGTAGTCTCGTGGAGGGGTGGAGAAAATGGCACCAGGAGGCAAGGGCAGATCCATAAGACTCGTGGGCGTGGGCGCGGCTGAGCTTCCCTCGGTCACACCGTGCAGCCGCGCCAGGGCCGCATCCACCGGATCCTCGGGGGAGAGGATATTGTTCGGACTGGGTCCCATCGTCCGGGGCGGGTCGTGGATCTCAGCCACTATTGTCAGGGTCTGTGGGGGTAGAGTGGTGGGATTTCTACGATGGGGAGAGATGGACACATGGTAGTAGGCGTGGTGGACGGAGTGAGGATCCGAGCCATCTTCTTGGTCCGAGGGGAAGAGGGAGAGACGTTGGAAGGCCGGAGGGTCCGGTGATACGCTCCGGCGTCTCCGCCTCGACGGCTTGCTCCGGGCGGCAGGTTCGGGCGTGTGCAGGGGGTACTGGGAAGGCGGGGTTTGAGGTGGATGGGACCTGGGTGTCCTGGTCCCAGACACCTGGGGAATTCGTGGCAGGTGAGATTCGGGAAGAGGAGGAATGGCAGGGGGGCGGGAAGAGGAGGAATGGCAGGGGGACAGGAAACCGTCGGGTCCTGCGAGGGTTTTCTTTGAGGGGAACAGAGAGCAGTGGCTTGGGGGGGTTTCGGCGGCAGGCCAGGGGGGCGTGCCGAGATGATAGAGCCGAGAGCAGCGGCATAGGACACCCCCGGCCTCACCTCCCGACTCCGCACCCTGTCGCGTGCCTCATGGGGGCTAAGGAAGTCCGTCACCTGTAGGCCTCGGACCTCCTCGAGATGAAGAGGGGTGTGCACCTTCACAGTTGGAGCATTTGGGCGTATTGGGGCACCTGTCAGGGTGAGCGAGTCGTCCACAGTGAACACACAATTGATGCGGCTGTCGACAAGCGGAGCTAACGTGTCCGAATTTGTTGCATTTGAAGCAACGGGTCGGTCTGGGACGTATGGGCGGATAGAAAACTCGCATGAGGCGCGGTCTCCCATACCCCATACAATGCGGCCGGGGGGGATTAGTGTGTTGAAAGTAAGGAGCAGACGTGGGGTGGGGGAGGGGGTGCCACCCTGTCGGGATGTGAAATGATAGATCTTAGTGACTCCTTGGGGTGCGAGGTCCTCCAGGAGCTCGTTCACTGCGACTGACAATAGGCGGGTGGCGTAAATAGTGCCCTGACTCTGGTTCAGGCGAGGGTGTGGGGAAACGGACACCGAGCATCCAAGGACCTCAGTGACGGGGTAGGGCTTTCGTCTCTGCGGCTGAGCGTGATTTTATGAGGAGGGAGCCATCCCTCTGTGGGCATACATCATAGCGGCTGGAGTTGCTGTGGGTTCGGATCGCCTGGAACGTCCGTTCAGAGTTGTTCGTGAGGGACCCAGATGTAGGCCGAATCACCAGGAATTTGTGGAGACTTGGGAGGGAGAGGAGGCTGTAGAGTCGAAATAGACTGGGATATTCAACGGTCGATAGGACGGCCGTGAATGCTGGCTCCCCCGTCCGCCGCGAGGCTCTCTCCGTGGGGAGGTGGGCTGACGGCGGGTGAGGGGGGCATATGGGGAGAGCAAGAAGCCAGGTTGTGGGGGCAATTCCTCGGTGGAACTTGACTTGCCCGAAGGTGGCTGAAGTGGGCTGGGGCGAGACCCCTGCTCCAGAGAGTGTAGGTCCAAGGGCGTAGTCGAGGGACGGACTAGGGTCGGCAATGGAAAAGGAGAGTGCAAGCATTCCGCTTCCACAGGGGGGTCAACCCCATTAGGTTGCGGTCTTCCAGTGGTAAAGGACTTGAGGGCCTGGTTGCCCACCACCCAAGTGTTGAGAGGAGTAGTCTGGGAATGAGAAGCAGTAGTCGTAGGCTGAGGGGGAGAAGTGTCCATAGCAAAACAAAAAAGAACTTCATCCCCCGCGCGCATCCAGCCACCACCGACTCCAACAAGGGAAAGGCGAAGTGTGGGCACACTTGGTCCCACTGCCGATAGATGTCACGCAAGGGAGATATGCCCGCACCCAGTCCCTGTGCCTGAAAGGCGGCCACTCTCATCCAACGCACAGTGAAAAGTGGCAGGGACAGGGTTTGGGTTTGGTTGGAAAGCGACAAGGGTGCAGGGCAACCACCACCCAAGGGCCAAAATCAAAGTCCAAAGAACACCACCAAAATAAACGGAGAAGCCAGAAAAAACGGGTTAAAGGAGAAAGAAAGAAAAAAAGCAGGAGATCAGCTGGGTCCCCAAACAGGCCCAATGGTCCACAAGGGCAGAGAAAGCCCTTACACCAAAGAAAGGTGTATTCCCACATTCACCACAGAGGGACGCGCCCTATCGCTCCAGACAAAGCAAAGGGGTGTGTGTATATATATATATATATATATATTTATATATATTTTATATATATATATATATATATATATATATATATATATATATATATATATATACTGGGTGAGTCCCAATGAAATGTCATAACTTTCCCAGTCAAAAACTTCATATGAATATAGGTCCAATTCTTAACAGTTATGGAGCTATGGATATTTGAATGTTTAAATGAAACAAGTAATAAAAATAATAATACCCAAAGCTAAGATTCCAAAATAAAAAAAATATAATGAAAATACCAATATTGATAAGTGGCAATAGGGTAATTCCAGGACAGATCAACCAATGGACACCACCACCACCTCTTCAGTTTTGCTGAAACTTGGTACAGGGGTAGATTTTGGCCAAAAAATATGATTCCCAAGTTTTTAGCTTGATCTGACCAATGGGTTCAAAAGTTATGAGCAATGTCATTTTGAGGTCAAGCATTGACCCACATTTTTCAACTGCCATAACTTTCCTCCTGTTGGTCATAGCCTTATAAAAGGATACATTTTGGAATCAGAATGATCTGTAGATTCCGAAAATGATCGTTTTTTGATATAGGATGAAAAATAAAAATTTTACTTAGAAATGAATATTGAGGTCATCATTTGACCTCTCAGATACTGAATTCAGAAAAATCCATTGAGAAAAATGTTCCCTATCATTTATCTATCATTATCAGCTTTAAAAAGTTTGTGTATAGGCCATTATACATGTCAAAACACAATTTAAGTAATACTAACTTCCTGTATTTTTTTACTATAAACATCTAATTTTGCCTCATTTCATGATCTAGACAGCTATAGATGCTTGAATATAGAGAAGTATATAAAAGTGCTACGTACATGATATATACCATATATATATATATATATTTTATTTTTTTTGTATTGGGGCGTTTACCGCCACTTCCCGCTATATGGTAGCGGATATCATGGCGAGGCGGAATACGAGAAAGAGAAACGGAGACGGAGAAAGGCACTAGAAAAGGGAGAACAGCGGACTACAGGTGAGAAGTCACCTAAAGCTCAGATAGGATGCGAGATTGGGAGAGGAAGAGGAAAAGAGGTCAAGCGAGAAGAGAGGGCTCTCAGCGAGCATAAGGCGTAAACGTTCGGGGAGGGGGAAATCAGAAAGGAACGGGAAGGCGCGACGACGTACTGACGACAGGGTGGGGCATTCCACAAGGATGTGAGAGACGGTGAGGGGCGACTGGCAGGAGGCGCAACGAGGAGCCTCCTGCCGGAACATAAGATAGCCGTGCGTGAGGCGCGTATGGCCGATGCGAAGCCGCGCAAGGACGACCTCTTTATGTCTGGAGTGGTGGAAAGAGGACACCCAATATGACAGACGGGGCGGATGGACAGAGTTTATTTCGGTGGCATCATCCCAGGACTGTTGCCACATGCGGTCGTAAAAGGAACGAAAGACCTGCACATAGTCTGAGAAGGGGAGCGGGCGGGGAGGGGAGGCAGCGAGGCGGCGGACCGGGCTATGCGGTCCGCCGCCTCATTACCGGAAACACCAACATGGGCGGGAACCCAGCAGAAGGTGACCCGGATCCGGTGAACAGTGTGCAGGACATGGTACTCCTGTTGAATAAGGCGTACGAGGGGGTCCGGGGAATCATAGCGCTCGAGCGCCAGAAGGGCGCTCAGCGAGTCCGAAAAAATGGTACAGGAGGACCGCGAACAACCCGATACCAGACGGAGGGCTTCCAGAAGGGCAAAGAGCTCCGCGGAAAAGATGGAGGCCTGAACCGCAGGGGGATACCCCAGGAGGTAGGTGACAATGACGGAGAGAAGACGGCGGCCGCGACACCTGCAGGGGAGCGCGAGCGTCGGTGTAGACGGGAACGTCGCCCGAATGGACGGGAAGATGGGCCAGAAAAGAAGACCGGAGGACGGCAGGAAGAGACTCCTTACGCAGGCCACGGAGCGCCTGCAACGGCAGATAGGGGTGGTCCGCCAGGGGGGCGACAGATCGAAGGAGAAACGGCAGAATAGAGGGTGGGGGGATCCCCAGGGACGAGAAAATCTCGGCCAGAGAGGCAGCGAAATGCCACGTGTCAGGCCGGGGTAGCGCCTGGGAGATCGCGGAGAAGAGTAGGGACATCGGAAGGCGGCAGATGCGAAGGTAACACTTCGCCATGAGAAGGCCCCGGCGAAGGGGCAGGGGGGGGGTGTCCACAGTCCACCTGAAGACTAGCGACAGGGGACGAGCGGAAGGCACCCGACGCCAGGCGAAGGCCACGGTGGAGAAGAGGATCCAGCATACGGAGTGCCGGAGAGGAGGCGGAGCTGTAGACCACACAGCCATAGTCGACACGGGATTGCACCGGGAGGGTACAGGCGCAGCAGAGTACGCCTGTCCCCCCCCAGGTCGTGTGGGACAGATGACCCAAAAGGGAGAGGGTGCGGCGAGATGTTTGCCGCAACCGCCTAAGGTGTGGAACCCAACCGAAAAATCCGTCGAGGGTCATACCAGGAATCTAACGGATGGACGAGGGAAGAGGAGTGCCGGCAAGGGTAAGGGCGAAGGTATGCGACAGACGGAGGCGCCGAGGACGGAAAGCATACTGGAAGACTTAGAGGGTGAGAAAGCATAGCCAACCGAGGACGCCCAGCGAACCACCGCGTTGATGGCTAGCTGGAGCCGACGTTCAGCTAAAGACGGGAGGCGGCCAGAGCAATAGATAGCCAGGTCATCGGCATAGAGGGAGCTACGAACGGATGTAGGCAGGACGTAGCGACTGTGTTTCATCACGAGTGAGAAACACAAGACGCTAAGGACACTACCCTGAGGGACACCCTCCTCCAACGGAAAGCGGTCAGAGAGGGCAGAACCGATGCGGACGCGGAAAGAACGGCGGACAAGAAGTTATAAATAAAGGAAGGGAGAAAGCCTACGAAACCCAGGGAGCGTAAGCAGTCGAAGACCGCGCTCCGCCGGGTAGTATCGTAGGCCTTCTGGAGGTCGAAAAAGACGGCGAGTACAAATTGACGCGGAGAAAGCCTCCTGCACGTCATGGCTAAGGAGAAGGAGGGGGTCGGTGGGTAGACCGGAAGCGCCGGAAACCAGCCTGGGTAGCAGGGTACTGGTCACTCGCCTCCAAGGTAAAGGACAGCCGCGAGGCGACCATCGCCTCCATCACCTTGCAGGCACAGCATGTTAGGGAAATGGGGCGATAGTTCGACGGGAGTGAGGGGTCTTTATCGGGCTTCGGGATGGGGACGACGATGGACTACGCCATCGGTCCGGAAATGAACCCTCCAACCAAATCCGGTTATAGAGGTCCAGTAGAAAGCTGAGAGCAGAGGGTGGAGATGCCGTACAACAGTCATAGGGGATATTATCGGGGCCGGGGGCGGAGAGCGTCGGGGGCGGAGGGCCTCCCGAAGCTCTGTCATGTGGAAGAGGTGATTATAGGGGTCATCCCTATGAGGTGGAAATTCCGGTGGGTCGCGGCGGGAGTGGGGGGAATCGGAACTGGAGATGGCTGCAAAGTGCGCCGCGAGCGACGTGCGTTCGCGACGGCCTCCGGATCGGACACGAACTCGTCGTCCCCGACCCGAAGCACCGGGGGTCGAGGGGGGACACGGGTCCCCTCAAAGCTACGCACCTTGCGCCAAACAGTCGAGGAGGAGATCCCGGACACGTAACTCCGCCAGGAGGTACGCCGGGCCACTGCCTTCAGGCGCTGAAATTCTATCTTGTGCTCCAGCTGGCGGGTCCGGTAGAAGCGGCGGCCGGCACGGCGCCGCTCCTGAACGGCATGGGAGCACTCTGGGGTCCACCATGGGACGCTTCGCGGCCTGGGGGATGCAACTGGCGGCAGCCGAGAGGATCTTACTCTCGAGGAAGGCGAGGGCCTCATTGACGGAGGGAAATGCAGGAATTGATGGCGAGATCGCCGTGCCCCTCGCGTATGAGGCCCAGTCTGCTCGGGCGAACAGAGGTGGGGGGGAGGAGACGGGTCGGGGTAAGACACACTGGGAAATGGTCACTGCCAGAAGAATCCAGCAGGACCTCCCAGGTGAACTCCGTCACGATTTCGAGGGAAACCAGGGAAAGGTCGATACAGGTGAAACTGTCATGGGCCGAGTGAAGGCAGGTTGGGGAGCCATCGTTCAGAAAGGTGAACTCGAGCTCGTCCATAAGGGAGAGAAGGGTCCCGGAGAGAAAGGTGGAGCAAACGTCCCCCCAGGCCGGGTCCCGACTGTTGAAGTCCCCGAGAATCAGAAAAGGGCGGGGAAGCTGGAGAATTAGGTCACGGAGAGAATCGGGTGGAGGGCGTACGTTAGGGGAGAGGTAAAGAGAGCAGACCGTGAGCTGGCGCCCCAAGGAAAGGCGCACGGCCACAGCTTGCAGGACTGTACGGAGCAGGAGGGGGCGGAAAGGGACGGAGCGGTGCACGGAGACCGCGGCGCCACCCCCTCCCCGCCCCATCGAGAGGCGGGGAAGGGAGCCCGCAGTAACCGGACACTCGAGGGAGGGAACGGGATCCCAGAATCGTCTCCTGAAGGCAGAAACACGCCGGGCACCTGGAGGCCAGGAGAGAGGAGAGACTCTCGAGGCCTACCAGGAGCCCGCGGATGTTCCACTGCAGGAGCGAGGTATAGGGAGGGGTAGGAAGGTCAGCGTAAAGGATGGTTATGGGGTGGGTGGGGCCGATCGGGCGGCCCGAGATTAAAGAGGGAATCGGAAAGCCCCGGAGTTCAGCGAGGGACGCCGAACGAGGGCGAAGGCGAGGGTCACCCCGACGAGGGGGCGATGTGGAACCAGACGCCGGCAAGTCCTCCAGAAGAGGAGTCTCCCGGACGTCCGGGGGAGAGCGATGCAGAGAAGGGGATGTGAGAGGTATCCAGAATGCCCCTCCCTTCACCGGAGGTGCGGGGGAGGCAGGACTACGAGGGGGAGTGGAAAATAATACCTCACCCAGAGGCATTGGCAGGTCGAGGAGAGAGATGGGGCGGGTCAAACGTGGGGGCGTGCACGTCCCACCCACGCCGACCAGGCGGGCGAGTTCCCCCTCCAGTGGGTCCATCGACCGGGCCGGAGAGGGGTGTATCTCAGCCCCCACCACGAGGGCCGTCGGGGACCCCAGGGGGGAGCGTGCATAACGGTTGCGCAGTGGGGACGGTGAGGACACCGGGGCGGTAGGGCGAAGGGGGCGTTTGTGTTTGGGAGAGGAAGGTGATGCGAAGCTTATGGTTTCGAACCTTTCGGGGTCACCACTGGCGCGGCGCTTGCGGCCCCTACCCCTCCGTCGTGTGGCCCGCATGGGTGACGGCGGGTCACTATCCGGAATGGGGGTGGCCGAAGGCGCCGGTGGAGAGGGTGGAGAGGGCGTAGAAGGGGCAGGGGGGGTTGCCGACGAAGCATCGGCGTTCGCGGAGGGAGCACGTGGGGACGCGCTGGTAGTACGGGGAGCCGCGGTAGGAGTCCGCTGGGCGGCAGAGGATGGACTGGGAGTAGCGGACACGGTGGGTGGAGGCGCGTTGGGAACCGCCGGTGAGGACGGGGTCCGGGAACGGAGAGCCTCGGCGTACGAGGCACCACGCCGGGCCTCGCAGCCACGCAACCGCTCCCGCGCCTCCCGAGCGCTGAGAAACTCTGATGAACAGAGGGCCCGAACCTCCCTTTCAAAGAGGAAGGACGGGCAAGAGCGGGATGAAGCAGGGTGTGGTCCATGGCAGTTGGTGCAGGAAGGCGGAGCAGTACAGGGCAAGGGGTGGGGAGGGCCGCCGCAGCGGACACACAACGGGGCCGGCTGACGGCAGGAGCTGCTCACGTGGCCAAACCTATTACACTGAAAACAGCGCGTAGGATCTGGCACGTATGGTCGTACTGAGAATTCGCACGCTCGTCTCTCACCAAAGCCCCAGAATACCGAAACGGGGGGCACCAGTGAGTCGAAAGTGAGGAGCAGGCGAGGAGAAGGGGCGGTTGGGGACCGCGATCTGTCGGGAAAGCGGTACACCCTCACAACACCCTGGGAGGCGAGGTCAATCTGGAGGTCTTCCACCGGGATGGGTAGAAGACGAGCAGCGTAAATTGTGCCCTGGCACTGATTGAGGCGGGGGGGGAGTCACCGTGATCCCGCAACCCAGGACATCGGGGATAGCGAGCGAGAGAGAGGGTTTCGGCAGAGGAACGCGACCTTATCAAAATGGAGCCATCCCTCTGAGGCCGAAGGTCAAAACGCGCCGTCCCCGTCTTCCCATGGATCGCTCGAAAGAGGCGTTCGTGGTTAGTGGGGAGGGGCTTGGAGGAGGAGGGGCGGAGGACGAGGAACTTGTCCATCGTCCTAAAGCCGAGTGAAGCCGTCTGGCCAAACACCACTGGAACTTCGAGGGGGCGAGAAGACGAGAAAGGCGGGCGGCGACGTCGGGTCCCACGTCCCCCAGGGGCCGAGGGGGCTGGGGGCGATGAGGCCCGACCGGAGTGGGAGGCGACCGGGGCGGCGGGCCTCCCACCTGAGGGCGAAAAAGCAGGTGTGTCCCTATCGGGACGTGGAATATGGGGGGATCCAGGGGTCAGGGGGTCCACTGCATGTCCATCCGCTACTGGCGGGGGTCGGGCAGCGGCGCCACGAGCCTGGGGAAGAGAGGGAGAGGAGGTGTCGGCAAGAAGAGCAGACGGGGTGGGCGAGGGCTGCCGACTGCCCTTACCAGACCCACGGTCCAAAGAGGTAGTCAGAGGGAGGTCAGATGCACAAGCCGGGTCGTCAACGAGGTCCATTAGATTTGTAAGTGTTTCCATAGAAAATTTTTATTGTTGTTTCGCGCCCGGGGCCGCGGGGAACCGATTACCCGGGGCCCAAGGGGACCAAGCGCACGCCGGCAGGGGGTGGGTGCCTCGTCCCATGTAGGTACCCCCGTTTCAAAAGGGGCCCTTGCAGCGTTGAAAGTTCTCCCCCGCCGGCAGCAAAGACCAAGGCCCCCCAGGGTCCCAGGCCTGGGCACCCTACCAGCCAACTTAGTCCGGCCCCGGCCATGGGGGCGAGACCCCCAGCGACCAGCCCCGGCAGCCCACGGGGCGCGCGAAGTGAACAGAGAAAGCAGAAAAAACAGAGGGGGCAAGGAAGAGGGTAAAGAGGGGAAGACAGGAAAGAGGGGGCTGTAGGATAGCAGGGTATGCTAAAAGTCCACTTCGCAACCGGGCGGGGACCCGGCAGGGCCCCCAGCCGCGGCTGACCCCCCTCGCCACATGGAGGCAGGAGCCCGCGGGCGATCCACCCCAGAAAGACCACCCGCGGGGAGGGGGATAATATATATATATATAATATTTAGTAGAAATCCAATGACAAGGAGAAATGTAAATGCCATGAAAAGTCTTCTTTATTGCGCAACGTTTCGAGCAATACGCTCATCTTCAGGCTGTTTAATAACAATGTGAAATTAAAATCAATATTGAATGAAAAACAAACAGAAATTTCTATAACCTATTCGTAAAGACAAATTTTAAAAGACTGAGAAAAGAGGGTTAAGTTCTAAGTTATACAGATTTACATATCAAAATTAAGAAGTTATTTTTAAATACATGTAGTAAATGTGAAATTAATACACTGGAAAAATTACCAATAGTACACTGGAACAATGGAGCTATCTACCTTATACAGCAGTATCCGAGGCCGACTAATTTGAGCAGAGGAGACGGGAATGAAAGATGGCGAGGGAGATAGGGGAAGGAGGGATTATAAGGAATTGGGGAAGGAGGAGGGATCATAGCAGATTGAGAGGGACGGACGATGAGTCAACATTCAGACTAGGGGACAATGCTTTAATGAAAAGGGATTCTAAAATTCTTAGTGAGTTGGGACAAGTATTACAACCAAGAATTTTAAAATTGTCTAAAGTGACATCAATTTTGCATTTGATGCTATGTTCACGTATGCTGGAGGCTTCCTTAGTTTTTAAAATTTTACCTGTTCGGCCACTTATTCCCATATGCGAATAAAATCTAGCCCTGAGAGAGCGAACAGTGCTGCCGATGTAATTCCCAAGGAGACACCTAGGGCAGGTAAATAAATATACAACACCGCTACGCAACGAGTCAGGGGTTCGATCCTTCGCTGAGAAAAAGCTACCTAAAGACGTTTTATTAATAAATATGATGCGGAAATCAGTATGATAAAAAAATTTCCTTAACAATTTTGTAAATTTAAGCTTAAATTCCTTATTCAAGGGACCCATTTCAGGTACCAAGAAATATTTTATATCCTTCGGCACTGTAATACATGGAAGTTGAGGGCTATAAACATTATTTAAGAAGGATCTAATTAGTTTGTCTACATATTGAACAGGAAAACTATTATTAGTAAAGTATGATCTTAGATGATCTAAGATCATACTTTACTAATAATAGTTTTCCTGTTCAATATGTAGACAAACTAATTAGATCCTTCTTAAATAATGTTTATAGCCCTCAACTTCCATGTATTACAGTGCCGAAGGATATAAAATATTTCTTGGTACCTGAAATGGGTCCCTTGAATAAGGAATTTAAGCTTAAATTTACAAAATTGTTAAGGAAATTTTTTTATCATACTGATTTCCGCATCATATTTATTAATAAACGTCTTTAGGTAGCTTTTTCTCAGCGAAGGATCGAACCCCTGACTCGTTGCGTAGCGGTGTTGTATATTTATTTACCTGCCCTAGGTGTCTCCTTGGGAATTACATCGGCAGCACTGTTCGCTCTCTCAGGGCTAGATTTTATTCGCATATGGGAATAAGTGGCCGAACAGGTAAAATTTTAAAAACTAAGGAAGCCTCCAGCATACGTGAACATAGCATCAAATGCAAAATTGATGTCACTTTAGACAATTTTAAAATTCTTGGTTGTAATACTTGTCCCAACTCACTAAGAATTTTAGAATCCCTTTTCATTAAAGCATTGTCCCCTAGTCTGAATGTTGACTCATCGTCCGTCCCTCTCAATCTGCTATGATCCCTCCTCCTTCCCCAATTCCTTATAATCCCTCCTTCCCCTATCTCCCTCGCCATCTTTCATTCCCGTCTCCTCTGCTCAAATTAGTCGGCCTCGGATACTGCTGTATAAGGTAGATAGCTCCATTGTTCCAGTGTACTATTGGTAATTTTTCCAGTGTATTAATTTCACATTTACTACATGTATTTAAAAATAACTTCTTAATTTTGATATGTAAATCTGTATAACTTAGAACTTAACCCTCTTTTCTCAGTCTTTTAAAATTTGTCTTTACGAATAGGTTATAGAAATTTCTGTTTGTTTTTCATTCAATATTGATTTTAATTTCACATTGTTATTAAACAGCCTGAAGATGAGCGTATTGCTCGAAACGTTGCGCAATAAAGAAGACTTTTCATGGCATTTACATTTCTCCTTGTCATTGGATTTCTACTAAATATTAAATTGAAGCTCTGTAGAAGCAACCCGCATAATTATATATATATATATATATATATATATATATATATATATATATTATATATATGGATATATATATATATATATATATATATATATATATAATATATATATATATTTTGCTTTTTAATGCATTGTTATGTATTAGGTATTCAAACAAAAATAAATATCCCCCATTTCATCTATGCCACAAGGCTCATCAGACAACTTTGATTAAACTGGCTGGTGTTATGGGGGAACTTCCAATCCCCTTTATTAATGAATACAATATAAAAGTTATCAAAACAGTTGAACATTACTTAACCCTTTAACGCCGAACGTTTTTGTAGGGTTAAGTCTAAATGCGTGTATTTGAAATGCTAAGTATTCGACTCAGTCGGCATTAGAGGGTTAAAGAAAAAAGTAATAGGTAATACATATACAGGGTGTACATAAAGTCAGGATCTATTTGTGTGAAGCACTTGGAAATTATATGGAATTCAATCATAAAATGATAAAGTGGTAACATTTATTAAATAATTAAGAGTAGGGTTCGACGTGACACCCATCAGTATCCCTGCACAGCTCAAATCGTTCTGCAGCATTTCTAAACACATTCTAGAGCATTTGCGGGGTTATGTTATCTGCAGCAGTTCGTATACGTAAGTTTTCAAGACTCGTAATCTTCGCTCGATAGATGTGCGATTTGATAAAGCCGCATGCAAAGAAATCTAAAGGGGTTAAATCTGGTGATCTCGCTGGCCAAGGTCTGTTGCTTCCGCATCCGATCCAGCGATTTGGAAAACATCCATTTAGATAATCCTGAACAATTTTGCCATAGTGACAAGGAGCACCATCATGTTGATAGACGACAGGGATAGGATTGTTAGTACCGTCGTCTATCAACATGATGGTGCTCCTTGTCACTATGGCAAAATTGTTCAGGATTATCTAAATGGACGTTTTCCAAATCGCTGGATCGGACGCGGAAGCAACAGACCTTGGCCAGCGAGATCACCAGATTTAACCCCTTTAGATTTCTTTGCATGGGGCTTTATCAAATCACACGTCTATCAGACGAAGATTACGAGTCTTGAAAACGTACGTACACATATACGAACTGCTGCAGATAACATAACCCCGCAAATGCTCCAGAATGTGTTTAGAAATGCTGCGGAACGATTTGAGCTGTCCAGGGATACTGATGGGCATCACGTCGAATCCTACTCTTAATTATTTAATAAATGTTACCACTTTATCATTGAATTCCATATAATTTCCAAGTGCTTCACAAAAATAGATCCTGACTTTATGTACACCCTGTATAATGACTCCATATTATACAAGGATAACATCACAGTAATTAACGTCCTACATATGTACATATACAGAGTAAAATTTAGGTTAATCTATTTATATGCTCCTTTGCAAAGTTTTCCATATCTTCTGCTGGGAAAATATACTGGATACGTGTTCCTCCTCTTAGTCCTGCCTGTACTGCTCCAAGGATATTGTTTGCTGGCACTGGGCAAGTATCTTCTTTGGTTGGGAATGTATATGATGGGGCAATGCCGGAGGGATGCAGGAAATTGATAATGTAATCTTCATATTCAGCATCATAGTCTTTTACTAGCCCAAACAACAGTTCTTGTCCATATATACATCCAATAAAACACCCAACTTTCACTTCAGTGCATGTGTTTCCCTGAAGACTGCTGCCCTCTTCACTACCAGACTGAGTGCCAATATCCTTCAGTTGGCTTTTGAGCTCTCCTTTGGCACTCTGAGAGAGGGGGGGGGAAGGGGGGTAAACCATTAAGCTTTCCATTGACATAGGTACAAATCTATGAAGTTTTAGGGTACCTGCAATTGACTTCATTGAAGGGCTGAAGCACTGCTCTAATCTCTCTTCAATCTCCTTGATTTTCATTGACACAAAAATTTTATTAAAGACCATTTCATTCTAACAAAACTAGTACATGTCTTCAGCTGTTAAAATTTGTTTTTTGACGTCTTTGTAGGCTTGTTTTTGCTGCTGCTCTCTTGACAGTACCTCCAATTTCATCACATGCATTTTTGCCGTGCAATGTAACAAAAAATGCCACTCAGCATCAATCCCAAAGTCAGCTCTGTGATGGCAAAGGTTCAAGAAATTGAATTTGTTCTTATACTGAGCAGCACATCCATCAGTAAAATAGTGAATTTTTGTCAGAGTTGGATGTTCTGCATGAATAACAGGTATTAGCTCTTGGAGAAAAGAGTACACCATCACTGTATTATGTTTCAATGAATCTGAAATGAAGCAATAACTCTGATGACAGACGGTATCAGATTGTTTCCAGTAAAACACAAATGGGTATAGGTGTACTGTGCATTGAGAGTTTTCCCAATGAAACCCGTGTGCTGCATCCTAGACAATGAATGAATAGTTCTCTGCAAAATCTCCTACTAAGCACCCTTCATGCAATGGAAGGTTATTTTTTAAATTTTTTAAATATTCTGCTTGGTGTTTACTTGTAAATGATGTCTTGTGAGATTAGAAATGCTCTTACTTAATGATTCTGAAATCATATAAATTCTCAACCTTTCCTGTCAGTGAACAGCGGTCCACTGTCACCCATTTCTTATAATGAATTGCTTCTGGTAGAGTCTCCATAGCATCTAATCCTTCCAACAAGGCCTTGACACCCTGTTCGCATGGGCAGTTTTGGCACTTATGCATCGTACAATCTCATTGTTAATGTCACAAACTGAAGCAGCCATCAGCTATGAATATTCTAGCTGTCTCACTCCAAGAGCTGCAAGCTGCAGTTTGGGATTCTGATATGTACAGACAAACTGAATGTGTACCACTGCTACCTGTGAGGATACACCAAGCAGGATGAAGACTAGCAAAGCAACTAAATCCAATATGAGGATTATTTGAATCCTTAGTAAATTCTGCATAAAGCTCTCACAAATTACAAAGTATTAAACGCTTTTGCATCTTTATCTTTTCTCCTTCTTCATTGATTACAACCTTACAGTCTTTTATTCCAGGACATTGATGGCTATATTCATCTAATTCAAAAAAATTTCTCACTTTCACTTTTGTCTCATTTGTAATTACTTTGCCTTTACTCATTGATGGGATTTCAGGTAGTACTCCATGTTCACTTTTCAGACAGTGACTTTTTTTACCATGTAAGTTGATGTTCCAAAGAATGTCAACGTTTTACCTATTGTAAATGGTGACAATGATAAAATTTGAAGTTTTAGCTTGCTGTTTTGTGTGGTGTTGAACTTATCCTTGAGCTCCCTCATGAGAAGTTCATACCTGCAATTTTTAGAAAACTTATTAAAAAGATTTCTAACTAGCTAGTTGTAAAATATAAAAATTCTAAACATATCCTTAAGTGGATAGTTTCGTTGCATTAATTGGCAATACCTTAAAGCTACTTTAGATAAGCCTAATCATATATGGTATGTATAACAATATACAGGGTGGGCTGTAAGTTTCCATACATAGGAAAAATAAACATTTTTTTATGGACAACCATTTTTATTTATATAATATGCTCTACATGGTTGCCATTGTTTTGAAAACACATTTCAATACGTGTTCCCCACTGTTGATGAACACGCATTAGCACAGTTGACGTTATGCTTGTAATGGCATTGGTGATACGTTCCTTTAGATGATTTATGTCTCATATCTTTTCCTGATACACCATGGCCTTCAAGTGCCCCCAAAGATAGAAATCAAGGGGGGTGAGATCTGGGGATCTGGGAGGCCACTCCACAGGACCACGCTGACCAATCGAAGCATCCGGAAACTGCTGATCCAAATACCGACGCACGTGAAGACCATAATGAGGTGGAGCTCCATCTTGCTGGAAGTAAACTGGGAAGTTACCTTCCTCATTTAGCAGGGATGGAAAATCTCTTCTTGCAACATGTTAAGATACCTTTCGGCATTAAGATTTCCACTGACAAAAATTGGTCCAATAATTCTGTCACCCCATATCCCGGCCCACACCATCACTTTACCGGCACCTTGCATCTTCATCGGACTCAGCCAGTTAGGGTTAGCATTACTCCAATAACGTATGTTTTGCCGATTAACCTCTCCATTGACGTAAAAATTTGCTTCATCAGTAAACAAGATCTTACGTCAAACGCATATTCTTAGGGTATCTGAAACATAAAAACAAACGTTTAATTTTTCCTATGTATGGAAACTTATGGCCCACCCTGTATATATAATATATATATATGTATATATATAATATATATATATATATATATATATATATATATATATATATATATGTAATATATATAGTACCTAAATTAATTTAAGTGATACTTACTTATGTAATTCAGAATTCTTTTTGTCATGGTAGAACTTGTTGATGGACCAGCTTCTGGAAGTTCTACTCCATATGCAGATTCTATACTTCTTGATTTTTTCTGTCTTCAAAAGTTTGGAGGTTCCTTGTTTTTGTTGATGTGTCATACCAGCTGTAAGCAATATAAATATAGTGTGTGTTAGTTATACAAGTAAACTGTAATATTCATGGAATAAATAATATGTCAATTTATAATAAATATCATTCATTGTACAAATGTTTTTTATTTAATCATTATAGCTATATATATATGTATGTATGTATAATTTTTATTTGCATCAAAATAGCCTTACTTGTTTTTATTGGACTTTTATCCAAGTAGGGAAGTATTGTCATGAAGTATGTCTTTCTTTGGAAAGCTGTCTAGATGCTTTGAAGGAGTCATTAATTGTGGATTGGAGAGACTTGAGTCAGATGAGGCACATGAATCTTCACTGATTTCCATTGGTGAAATGGTTTCCACTGCTATTTGCTTAAGAAGACCTGGTTCCTTTGACAAATATACATTAATGCATTAACAAACAAAATATATTAAAAAAATATATATATATATATTAGGGTGACACTTATTTTCGAAAGTTTGAATTTTTATCGGGACGGGCGCGTTTCTGGTTCCATTTTCTCAAAAAATATCGTGTGTAAAATATTTTTGAAATAAAACAATATTTAGAACTGCCTCAATACGGTCAAAGTTTGTATATTTTCTCGAAAAGTAGAAATTTTAGATCATGATGTTCTATGCCTCTAGCAAATAAAATATCACTTCTAGTTTGTTCAAGCTACTAATCTTGACCTAAAACATATAACTGGACTTCATACTTTCAACTCTAGGTCCCCCTCAACTCGAGTATTAGCCCTCAAGGGGGGGGGGGGGGGGGGGTATCATGGGCGCCCATCTCCCTCTCATTGTTGCCTACTTTGCAGAGGTCACGGTGGACTTGCGGGCGGTTGGGAAGTCACAGCGGTGCTTCTCGACCACTTGTAAGAGGAACTGCCTTTGGTCTTCACTTGGTAAGGGCCAGGTTGAAAGACTGCATCAACGCCACCCCGCGCTCCGCGAAGTCATTGACAACTTGAAGGGCCTGGACTTGGCGGGATGCAGCGATGAAGGCTGGGTCCGTCCGCCACTCCTCCGGATCCTTGAGCAGGAAAGCAGTGCTGATGTCCAGAACCTTGAAGAACTCCTTTGATGTAGTCGTTGTGAACTTGGCCAATGTATTGTTGGCGATTGAGGCGGTGGACAGGTCCACATTGATACGCCACGGGGGATCCTCCGATCCTTCCTCTTCTTCCATCGCTTTAATCATCTCCCGCTTTGTCACCAAGTCGATACCCTCGTCGAAGATGGCCAGGGTGATGAGGCGCTCGCTCAAGTACCATAGGTGCCTGGCGAAGACTGTCGCCGTCGCCTTGGCCACCGCTGAGTCCGGATAATAGACGAGGGCCTTGAGCAGCGCGAGGTCCGCGGCTGGGGCCGTTGCCGGGAGCGGCGCTTTGTACCAGGCCGTCACGTAGATGGACACGGCGAAGATGGTGAATCGCCGGATTCCAGCCGCTTCGCCTGACGACATCTGAAACTGTTCCCGGAACAGGAACAGTTTGATGGCATAGATGACTTTTGCCATCCAGCGGCGCGATGGAAGGCACCGGACGAGCGAACCGGGCACCCCGCTTGTTCGGACCGCCCAGCACAATTACAGAGAGCTCCAGAAGTTCCCTGTAGTCATCACGTGGATGTTGACCGTCGAGGAGGCGGCTGAATTCGATCAGCAGGTCGTCGCGGGCGTCCTTCAGGTGCTGCGGCATGGTTCCATCCTCGAAGGGCTTCGCTTTGGTTTGATCGATGAAGTCCCACTGGGTGGCAAATCATTTGAACAGGAGGATGTCAGGACCAGTAGAGGGACCGAGGCACGCCGTGAATGCCTTCTCGCACACCAGTTCGTGGATGTGGTGGCGGCAAGCCAAATGAAGCACTGTCTTCTCGAGTTTCTGCTCAATGATATAGCAAGCTCCTCCTGAGAGTCCTGTGTTTGAGGCGGTGGTGTCAAAAGAGAGGGCACAGATCCATCCCTTGATGTCCCAATCCTCGAGGGCAGAGAGGACGGCTTCCGCCATGGCGCGGGCCGGTGCCGTCGGGGAGGCTGGGCACAGCCAGAAGCTTGTCGACGTTCTCCCCAGACACCAGAACTGGAAGGCGATCTTCAGCAGGGCCTCCGTCAGCCGCTGGTACGATTTTCCCGTCCCAGTGAACGGTCAGCGGCACAGTATGATGGAAGGCTGCCTTCATTTCCGCTGCTGCCATAGCACGGAACTTTGCTCGGTCGCGGCGGGAGGATTCGCGGTTCAAGACCAGCTCCTCAGGGTCGTGGCCCAAGCTCCTCGCAGCCGCCGACAGCAAAAAAACACCTTCTCGGTCGGTAAGTTTCGTCCGATCCATCGCTGCGGAGAGATCAGGGGTGATCATCTTTTTCGACGCGCGGAATCGCTTGGGTGGTAAAGGGGTCGTAGATGCTTCTGCATTCGACGTGGACGGGCCCGGGAGAGAGAGCTCTTCCTCTTGGCGACGACGCCGTGTCGGTGACCGAGTCGGGCTGCTTGCACCTGAGCTGGAGCTCGATGCCAGTTCGACGAGTTCTTCTCGGCTCTCTCTGTTCGCCCTTTCATCATCTTGCCGGCGGCTCCTTTCCGCTTCCTGTCTCCTCGCACGCTCCTCCTCAGTGTGCAGCGTCATGTCACGTGTGGAGGAGATGCGGCCGCGCCGCACCTCGGCCCTTTGTCCCGTCAGGAACTCCCTGTCCTCTTCGATTGTGATCATCAACATCGCCTGTTCGTGTGCGATGTCGAAGAGGCGGTCAAGGGATGAGAGGAACTCGGCCTCGTTCCTGATTTGGGTCACTGCGCCGTTTCGAGTTCTTGTTCAGAGCCCGCCACTTCTCGTACATTCGGAGAACCTTGTCCCTTGCGCGTTGGTCTTTCTGCGTAGGAATACGGGACCGCTCCCAGAATTCCTTGACTGCGGTCACTGTCTCAGCGGCTTGCTTCCTTGATCGGCTTCTTGACGTCAAGGTGAAGGTGGAAAAAGTACTGAAGCGCCTGCTTTCCCGTAGGCAGCATGCTTCCTGTGATGCTGTGGTCCACGGTCCCCAGGAGATAGACTGCTGTTTTAGATCTTGTTGCCGAAGCCATCACGTGTTCAGAACTCACTGAAAAGAGAATGAAAACACTGTTAGTGTTGGCAAAACTCATCCCAGCCCATTTTTCTACTTAGAATAACATGTTCTTTCGCCTGTATCAATATTTGGATAAACTTGTGTTTACACCCTGTATAATACCTCATTTTAGTCTTCTGTACACCAGTGCGGAAGACTAAACCAACGACTCTGACCATCCGTCCATCTGTCTGTCTGTTATCATTTTTCAACTCAGAAACTACAGCAGCTATCGAAACGAAAACTGACATGATAACAGAACGCCATGAGTACTTTTCGACAAAAAGTATAAACTTTGACCTCGTTGAGGCAGTTTTAATTATTATTTTATTTCCAAAATATTTTACACACAATGTTTTTAGACGGAATGACACCAGAAATGCGCCCGTCCTGATAGAAATTCCCAAAAATGAAAAACACCCCAAAATAAGTGGCACCCTAATATATATATAACCTTACCTTACAAAGGTTCCGCGTGATGATTTCTCATTTCGCGAAGGTCAAGCTTGTCGCCCCTCCTCTCGAGTTGGCATGGTGAAGTGTGAGTTGGATTCTTGCGCTCTCCACCTCACATAGCCAGGTACGCCCGGCTCATCGGGGATTTTCTGAGCCAGGCATCTAGTCTTCTTTTGAAGATTTCCACTGCAACTCCTTCGTGTTCTTAGGTCTTTGGGCAACTGATTAACAGTTTTGGTCTCTCACTACAAAAACTATTTCTTTCAGAGTTAAGGATGTTCCCTGTCTCACCTTCAATTTGGGAATACGACACAGTCTACCTTATATATATCAGTTATATAATATCTATATAATATATATATATATTATATATATATATATATACACACACCATGTGTGGCACTCTTTTATATACTTCTCTATATTCAAGCACCTATAGCTATCTAGCTCTCAGGATGTCTAGATCATGAAATGAGGCAAAATTAGATGTTTATAGTAAAAAAATACAGGAAGTTAGTATTACTTAAATTGTGTTTTGACATGTATAATGGCCTATACACAAACTTTTTAAAGCTGATAATGGTAGATAAATGATAGGGAACATTTTTCTCATCAATGAATTTTTCTGAAATTCAGTATCCAAGAGGTCAAATGATGACCTCAAATATTCATTTATAAGTAAAAATTTTATTTTTCATCCTACATCAAAAATGATGTCATTTTTGGAATCTACAGATCATTCTGATTCCAAAAATGTATCCTTTTATAAGGCTATGACCAACAGGAGGAAAGTTATGGCAGTTTGAAAAATGTGAGGTCAATGCTTGACCTCAAAATGACGTTGCTCATAACTTTTGAACCGTTGGTCAGATCAAGCTAAAAACTTGGGAATCATATTGTTTGGCCAAAGTCTACCCCTGTACCAAGTTTCAGCAAAATTGGAGGTGATGGTGTTATTTTCCAGTTTTATTGGTTGATCTGTCCAGGAATTACCCAATAAGGCATTTTCATACCAAGAAGTCTATAGTCTCTCGGACATAAATTAGGATTAATGAATTGCCTGGATGTTTGGATTGTCCGAGTTTTAACTTCTTTCACACACATTAGACTATGATAATAAAAACCCACTCTAATAGACAGTTTATTTCCACTACAGTTTCGATGCCCACTGGCATCCTCTTTGGGTGGATACAGGAAAACAAATGTTTTTCTGTATCCACCCAAAGAGGATGCCAGTCGGCATCGAAACTGTTGTGGAAATAAACCCTGTCTATTATCTATTAGAGTGGGTTTTTATCATCATATTTTGACCATCTAGAAAAGAAGTTTTTTGCACACATTAGACTGTCTTAATCATGTCTTGTTACCTCCAGGAGGCTCAAGACACTGAAGTTAGCAAACATTTGTGAAGCTGAGCATCTTTGACGTAACTTATGTAACAGTCTAAACCAATCCATTATAAAGTAGATATCAGGTTCTGCCAAAAATTTTTATATAATTAACCCACAGTTGCTGCCCATAAATATTAATGCAGGGGGGGGTGGAAAAAGTAGCCTACACAATCTGAAATTCCTTATAAACATGTTTGCTTTAGCACAAAAACTGAAATTGTTTTCTGATGGCTGACTCATCACTTAAGGAGCAGGCAATAGATATAGATAGATAGATAGATAGATATGGTTGATACTGTAATCATATTAAACTTTGATTTGAAATAACCCACAGGAAACAGTAATACATCTACTGAGTACTTTCTACAGTAGTTTATTTCATCTCCTTTTCAGAGAAACTGAAAATACAGACAAGTCCACCCAGCTTATATACACGTCTTATCAGAAATCTCTCACCAAGGATCTAACTGCTCAGATTCAGGGTGCTCATTTATCCCTCAGCTGTATGGGAACTGGGAATCCACAGCTCGAAGTGTAGCTAGGGGTTGAGCAAAGTGAGGCTCTGCAGGTTTCTCCTGAAAATTTTTGCATTTTAAGAAGCAATTTCATTCAGTTTGGTAGACTTTTTGATGCTATTTGAACCATTTTTGATAAATCCAAGAGAAATTTTTACCAGATGTCAAGTGCAATGTGAAATAGAATGCATTGTCATTCATTATTAATTTGATAGGGCTATATATGATTAATGGGCCACTAATGATTGCATTAAGCCCAAATAGGAAAATAGCACAAAATGTATAAATAGGCTAACACTTCAGCTAAAGTTGGCAATAGGCAAAGTGACTAAGCATAGTAGGAAATTCTTGCTAATATCAACAGTATTTCTAATTAAGGTACAAAGAACATGTCCATGACAGTTGGAATAAAGGTACCATACCATGGAGTACAATTACAGTACAGGTTAGAATTATAAGTACACTAAACCCCCACTAATTCATGACTAATTTAGAGCTCTGGTCTAATTGAATTAGGTACTGAAAATCATGAAATAGCAGGGGTTTAAGTGTACTTATAATTCTAACTTGTACTCCATTGTACAGGGTGTCCCATAAGTCCTGCATCATAGGCAAAATAATAAAAAAAAGGCAAAACAAAACCTTTTTTTTACAGAACATGCTCAATATGTATTGTTCCATAGCTCATTCACAAAATTCCATCTGCCAGTCAGGATCGTCTTCGCTTAATTTATGTAGGATCTGAAGTTTATATGGATGCCATTTTGAGCCTGAAGAATGCTACTTTTCAACACTCCTGTCTCAGCGGACAATCACTGAACAGACTTATTGGGACTTCTGTTAAAATGAGCCAGGATAGCAGTCACTGTATCATCGTCAGTGGACCTCCTTGAAGGTCCACTGCGTGGTTTATCTTCTATGGATCCTGTTTCCTTAAACTTTGCAACAAGTCTGCTAACACAACTTTGTGTTATTGGCTCGCGGTCTGGATGCAATCTGTTAAATTCAGCAGCGGCCTCTCTTTGACTCCAATTTCCTATGAGTAGAATTATCTGGATTTGTTCTTCCTTGCTCACAGACATTATGGCCTGTAGAAAGAGAAAAATATGAATTATGGTTTGTAGAAATAGAAAAATATGAATTTCTCCTATGATGCCCGACTTATGGGACACCCTGTATAGTAACTTTATTCCAACTGAACTGGAATGCAATAGGGTAGACCAGGGCAAAGCTCACCCTTTTAAGGTTTAGATAATGCAGTGTCTGACCACAATCATGTTGCATTTGACAATTAAAGCAATTTTGGACAATTGTCTTCCATTGACTATACAATGTTTCAAAAATTGCATGTCTCTTTATATGCAAAAATTAAGATTTTGAAGTTAAGATCATGCCTGGCCTGAAATTGTATGTAGTCATGGTAGTTTATACAGGAACCAGGTTCCTGCATTCCCAGGTAAATGGGCACCCTGCTCAGATTACTGAAGGGTAGTGGGAAATTTTTTTTATATTGATTAAAAAAAATAAGGTTGGGAATACAATCAAGATAATATGTACCAGAACTAACACTAAAATTACCAATATAGGGAAAAAAAAATAAAAGTTGGAAAACCACCACTCCACAAGGCCACCTCTGTTCCTTTATGTTCAACAGGATCACACATGCCAAACATTAGACTCATCTGAACACATTTAGAGGTCATACAAAAAATTTACTACTTTGATTGTTTTGTTTTTAGACTTTGGTTATCATCTTCATATTTGTGCTGTTGAAAGTTGGTCTAGCTGTATTTTATCAGTTCTATGCAAGTTCTGCACTTTGTCTAATTGATGATAAAAAAGAATTTTAGTCAATTACCCCAACAAACATGCTCTGTAGCTCAAATTTTAATGAGTAAACTTTTTGGTCTTTTTCAGGTGAAATGACAATGGTGGAAACGCTGAGTTTCTCTGCAGTTTGGTTTCTGGGAAAGCTAGAGAAGGACATTGTATGTGGGGGACTATCCACCAAGGGTGATGTTCTATGGAAGATGGCTTTTCATCATGTGGAAGAGCACCTCACCACTGGGGCAAGTGCCAAGCTTGCCATCAAAGCCACCCTAGTCTACTGGGAGAAGGCCAGGATTCCAGTGCAGAGGCTGATGCTGGTGAGTGACAGCTTTTAAAGTTGTATGATGCATACAAGACATGCTCAATACAGTCTAATGCAAAGAATTAAAAAGTCAGCCAACCAGATTATCCAAATTATTCATCAGTCTGCCATATGTACTCAATTTTGGGCTCCATGATATGAAAACATTTGTCTGTAGCTTCACTTAGTGCTATTTTTCATTAGGCCTACTTGTACAGTACACTCGAACCCCATTAATTCAACACTTTTGGGGCTCTACCCTCATTGAATAATCTGGAAGGTACAAATTAACTGGACAGTACAAAATTAGTTGGATATTTTGAACTTTTGTACAAGGTATCAAAGCATTTGTATACAAAATTTGTTGGGTATTTTTGACATTTTACACAAATGTGTGATGTATTTCTTAAATCTACTGTCCAGTAACTACTGTACTGTATAAATTACTCGCAAAGTTTTTAAACTATTTCTTCATAATATTAATAGTAATATTGTACAGTATGTACATTATTAATATTTAGTTTAGTTATTGGTCTTACAATGCATCATAGTAACTATCTTATTCCAAATAGCCACAAATTATTTTCAGATTTTAAGCACAAATACTAAACATCACATGTATTTCTTTTATATTTTACTGCACATTATTTTGTAGATATTAGGAACTGTTGCAGATAAATACACTCTTCACCTTCAACTTTCAGAGGGTCACTTTCCAGGTAGATCTCTGGGAATATTCCTTAAATATTTTGAAGTGTTGAAGAAATGTATGAATTAACCCAAAGTATGAAATAATGGAGTGGGAATTAATGGGGTTAGAGTATTTTTATTCCTAGTACTTGTATATTTTATTTTTAATATATTTTTGTCTTTTTAGTTTGTATTATTACCATATGTCATATGGACTTTGAAAAACTTCATTGGCGCAACTATTCATTTTCACACAAGACTAATCAAAGGACTAAATTCTTTTTCTAATACATTTTAAAATTTATACCATTAAGCTATATAAAATTTCTAAATACACTTTTCTTCTCTTCAGATATCATCAACAAAATAAATTTACTTTCAATGGTTAATAAAAGAAATGACAATTGAGCGAATACTAGACACATTTGGTCAGCTAAACTGGGTAAATATAAATACACATACTGTGTCAAATTTACACACAACTTAAAATTTAAATCCACATTATGGAAGTTGTGGAACCCTGCTATAAAATAGCCTTATATTTATGTACAATTCTACTTGACTATGGTTTTGTAATGCATGGCCAAACCACCTCAGTGGCTAACAGGTTTTTATGTTCTGCCTATTTTTCATGGAAAAAGCAGCTAGATAAACAAGGTGGTTAAGTTTGATTTTTAAGGTAGCAGTCAATCATGCAAGATAAAAAACTCATTAACCAAACAGGCCCTATCACATAATTTAAAATATTTAAATTTTCATTTCAAAACTAGGGTGGCTCCAAAATTGAAATTTCCACCATTACCAAATATTTTTTCATGGAACCCCTGAAGACTCATTGAACAGTTTGAAAACCACTGATCTAGTGTATCCCAACTACTAGAATGAATGGTACCCACACCAACCTCAGTGATCCAGTGTTACCTTCCACAGAAAGGTTTGTGTAGCTGGTACCCTTAGTAATGCCTTAGGTAAAATCAAGGCCTTCATTTACATAATTTTCATAAATTGCTTCCATTTCTCTTTGTTTCTCATTAATTCTTGGGCCACATTTACTCACACAGTTACTAATTATATTACTCCATCTTTCACGCAGCTTTCCTCTACTTCTCTCACACTCCACAAGGACCTAAATACCCTTTTTAAAAGTTTACCATCAATCAATCTTTCGCATAACCATACAAATACAGCATACCTTCTCTAGTAACTGTTTTACTCTACACCTTTCCTGAAATATGATTCTTAATAGTCAATCCACACTACATAAATCATACTTTTCTGCTTATTCATTTCTACTATGGTTACCTTACTTTTGATAGCAAATTATTATGTGAAACAAGCATCTCGCATCCATTGGTTATTGCTGGCACAATAAACCTTGTATAAAGTTGCAAACCTTGCACTCACAACTTGCTTGCTCTGCTTCACTTTTGCTTTCAATTTCCAGCATATCTGAATCTTCTTGTCAAGGAAGAACCTAATTAATATTAAAATTCACATTATTATTTTTCCATACATCACAATATTAACTATACTCTCTCCCCCTTCTCTCTCAACCACAAGGGCCTCCTTACATATTCACTTCCAATAATCTTTTTCCATGTACATCAACAAAACTTTACTGACCTAATTCACTCAGAAGCAACACATCAGATATGAGATATGCCACTCACTAGCATTCTTGCTTTCATCTCACCCATTAGCCCATTCACAAACATTGAAGGCCCCTGTTGCACTGCAAGATCAATACCAATTCACTCACTCCTAACTCTTACAGACCGCAACAATCCACATAAAACCTACTACTGCATTCAACAACTTACCACAAACACCAATACAAGGAAAATAAATCTATTCACTTTATTATGCCATTTCTCCAATTCTATACCGTACACATCTCATGCAGTTTCTTATATCACTTAATTTTGTTTCTTACTCAAATGTCAAATATTTCCAACCAATCTATAATCTTTCATAATATCAACACTTATATACTTTCCCATCTAGGCCCCTATACTTGAAAAACTTGTACCCTATAATTTTTATATTATGATAACTTCCACTCTTGTTTTAAAGGGTGGTACAATTACATCACTGCTTTTGTCATCTTACATACATCCATTTTTCTCACCTTACATCACCTTCCATAACTGTTCCTCACTTTACAGGACCTCTATATTAATCACTTCCCCTTCATAACCACAAATTCCTACTGACATTCTTCAAACTCATAGTACCTCTCAATTTTCTCTAATTTAATGTCTTCCACTTTCAAAACCATCTGCATATGCTATACGTTTGTTTCCTATTCATCTAATGTATTCTTTAACTCTCTCTCTATATCTGCTGAAGATACATGTTCATAATAACACTGCTATTCTTATCTTTTATATTACCAATCATTCTATCAAAAATTGTTCCTTTTGCAAATCATGTTACATGAATTTGGTAAAGTTGTTTTATAGATCACCTCTCTTATCTGCTGCAACTGGTATATATTAATTAAGTTCTTGAGAATGAAAGCTTGAACAGGAGCTATAACTGCACAAGGACCCCCACTGGTCTGAATAAGAGCCGTGTTCTCATCAGTACTGAATATAAACCCTGGGGGAAAAAAAAAAAGGCAATTAAACATTTTCTAAAACCCATTTGCATTCTAGTTCAATCTAATAGCAAGTGGATTTACTGTCTAAACTTAACAAGTGTTAAGTAATTCCAAAGGATATACAATTAGGGTGGAGTGAAAAAATCAAAAGTGCCAGGATCAAAATTGAGGGGGGTCTAGATAGTTGACTTTTATTCAGGATTAAACTTTAAAACTGACTTTGGGTGGTTGCATACAAAACTGACTGCTACCAGCCAATTTATACAAATTGTATGTGCGTGCGACCAAAATTTGAACCTGGTGACCTATCTTGGGTTCTGAACATACTGTAATATAATAGAAAGACTTTAAAAAACTGTTTATGATGTATTTTTAACCTCTGAAGCAGATTAAAACATTTGCAGAGGGCTGCAGGCTCAATAATGCATAAAAAAAATCCATATTTATATTATTTGGGTAAAAAAATTACATTTTCAAGCTTCGTTTTTTTTGCAAATTTTTTAGACAATTTGTGGTAAACGTATACAATTTTCTACTGAAAATATTACAAATCAACTTAAGATTAATCTAAAGTATCACTCATTAAAACAAAGTAATAAAAAATAATCATCTACACAGCTTCAGAATATTGTACTTTTGTACTGAACACTTCATCAGTTTTCTTGATTTTATCTTTTGTCAAATAATGCCATCATGATGTTCAAATCCTACCACAGTTGAGAAAGCCTCTATTACAAGTTTAATGTGCCTTTCTACAGACTGATTATGACAAGGCTGGTTGAGTTTCAGTGCTTCCTTTCTTATGTTTATGAGTTCTTCATTGGTTAGAGATGCTATGATAAGGGGCTCATGAATGTCATGTGAATTTAAGTTTATCATTTTGAGATACCCTCGAGCTTCATTATCAATTTTAGGCACCATGAATCTCCTGACACTACCAACTCTCAAGTCAAGCTGTAACTCTGGGACTTCAATATCCTCCTCCGAATCAATTATCAGGTCACTACCTTCAAAGTCATTGTCTATCACTGTTTCAACTGATTCATTCTATCTGACCAAAAGTACCTTGTTAACTACGATGTTGTGGATTTGTGGGTCTGAATCAGTAAGCATGGCAATTAATACATTCTCAGAGTAAGCATAGTATGCATTTCATTAGAGGGTTTTTAGGGCTATCTCCCTGGCTTCCTTGTGAGGAAATTTCAGGGTCTTTTGGAGCATATCATAAAAGTTCTTAGCACCATCTGTGCATTGATACTCATCCTTGATCTGGAACCAACTTGGAAAATAGACCAAGATACAAAACTCTGCAAGGCTTCCTTTGAGATGTATAAAATCTGAGGATTCTACATGCCAGAGTCAACCACCTTGAATGACAGATCAGTCCAACTTCAAGGAGCTCAAGATCAGGATCAACACAGCCAAGCATAACAGCCATACAGATTCTGTTAAGCACAATACTGATCAGTGCTGAGGTTCTTCGGTACTTCATCAGGAATAACTGGAAATTTTTAATTCCTAATTGGCTTGAATGAAATCACATCCCACTGAGATACACTTCCACCAAGTTCAACCCCTACCTTTCCTGAAAATGAGTATGGGCTCTTTGTTGTTCCATCCAGCGTAACAAAGATGTGACAAAGGGGAGCTCATTACAGTGTAGTAGGCAAATGCTACACTGCAAAGGTCTACCAAGCAGTTCTTCCAGGCATCTGATAGCTCCACCATTTGAACTAGTCATTGTATTTGTCCCATCAGATCCTATCGTAGCAAGTTTGGTTTGTAATTCAATGGCTTTGAGGGCCTTGTATATATCTGTTGCAATAGTCAACCACTTGCCCTTACTTGGAGTCACATGTGAGAGGTAGAAATCACCCAAATTAGTATTCAGAAATTAGAGAGAATTTTTTAGATATTTCTAGGTTTATATCTATTTTCCAATTTCTATATCCAAAATTCATCTTAATAAATATTTTGAGTAATATCTGTTACAAAATGCAAACTAAAGATCAAAATTTTAAATCTCACCAGGTTCTTCTACAATTACATAGTGCTCTTCTAGCTCAGTTCTTCTGTAATATTTGCCATTCACTTCAACTGTCACCATTGTTGCATCTTTGCAACCATTCACCAATTCAAACAATTTACCCTCCTCTTTTCTTATGGCTTTACGATATTTTTCACACACTCTTCTCAGCTTGTTCCTGTAAAGTTCATAGTGCAAATTTACTCAATTTAAAAGACAGTTATTTAAGCAAGCTCCATAGGTTTTGACTAACAATATTTAAATGTCAACACTTTTTTGAAACATATGCCTTTTTGTGAAATACTTGATTTAAATCAGATACTAATGTACAAGATAATTGGACTGTTACCTGTCAATTACATTCATCTTATCAGTAGTAGTGATAATTCCATAATCCTCTAAAACTACTGATGCAACTGCTGCTCTGGCTCTGTCACTTACTTCATACCTGGTAAAAGACATTTATTTTATATCAAGTTAATATTCTAACAAGATGTTCATTGGACAGCAGTGTCCAAGATTTGGACTAACTATTAGCAATGTTACATGGATTATAAATAATTTTTTCAAAGGTATTGTCAACAGAGCAACAAGAGTGTTCAAAGCATAGTCATATTTTAAACTATACAGTATACCTTCACACTGCCAAGCGAGGTTTGCTAGACTCTTCCTATTTTGTTCTGTCCTGGATTCCTGTTGTTCACTGACACCAGCTGTTTCATCATGTGATTCCAGGCTGCCTTGACTTGAGGCTGTCGAGATCACTGTCATGTATTGCTGCTGAGCTTGATGGAACAACTTGAAAAAAACTTCCAAGCTCTTCCCTGGGGATAATAAAATACAATGATTATATACAAGATAGTTTACCAAAGATGCAAAAATAAAATTTTATAATTTGTAGCACAATCATTTCAAGAAACCCAGATTTTTGGTGGCCATTAATCAAAAGTTTTTTAATTTATATAGATCAAACTCACTGATTCTTTTCTTTTGCTTGTTCCTGCTATACTCCTCTCCTTTTGTATCTGATGTCTACTGATGTAAGGAATTCCTTAAAACCAACGCATCATCCTATTCTAGCTGTTTTCTGGTCCTCATAGAAAGCATAGTCTTCTTCCATTATTTTGAGTTTATACAAATGTTCCAAATCTCTTCTCCAATTTGAGTCCTCACAGAAGATGTCAAACAACTTGGAACTTTTTTCAACGAAGGAAAAAAGATCACTCCAGAACTTGTCACCACGTTTCTTTTTTGGATATCTATCAAACCTACAAAATTACCAAAACTTTAATGTTGTGAATGCAAATTTCAATTACAAACTAAGTTAAGTTCTAGTCAAAACAGAATTTATTACCAATCATTCTTATGATTTACAAATCACTGAGTCACATAATTGTTAATAAAATTACTGTCTCAAACAAATAAATGTAACTACAAAATTTACAAAAGTATGACATAGCGTCGGTAGGGGTGAGTTGAGCCGCCAATTTACATATTTCTATGCCACACCTATAATACCTATCATACATGTCTGATGGTTTCATGGAAGGATAGTTACTAAATGATTTATACTATGCTGTAGGGGTGATAGGCTAATTCTAATATTAATCATAAAAATGGAAAAAGTATGTGGCTCACCGTATACTCCAGGTCATGGGGTGAGTTGAGCATGGTTTCATTTGTGAGTAACTTTTTAAAACTAAAATTAGCTAACACTAGGAAGACTAGCTACATAACTATTAACATATTCATAGCTATGTAACATATATTGTTTGTCTATTGTTTCTTGGCCTTTTTGTAGGCCTGGAAAGAATGGTCCAGGCCTACAATATGGAAAGGTGTTGTCCCCTTCAACTTTATAGGGCCACAGAAGACATATGTCAGGTCAACCTTTTCATCAATGTCATCCCGCACTGGCCAGTCGTATTTATCATCAACACTTCTTTTGAGAAACTTAAAAGTTAAACAGTTCTTAGAACATTTTAACACTCTCCCTATGTAACATGCATCACCATAGTCCACTGCATAGTATTTTTCGATGCTTATGTTTTTTAATTTCTGCTGTTCTTCATAGTTTTTCTGATCAAACATCACTACACTTTTCAGTTCCTCACCCTCATCATCTGCATCTTCTGAATAAACTGATACACTGTCCACATCATCACTGCCTTCTGAATCAGTGCCACTAATGCTTGGCTCCTCTGTTGGCACAGTCTTTTGTTTCTTTTGAGCTGGCTCCTTGCTTATAACCTTTTTTGCTTTCTGAGCTCTCTGCCTTTCCTTTTCTTCAATCTCTACCAAGTACTCAGCATCTGTTATCACTCTGCTGTGGAAGTCTAATGCCTGTCGAGTTGGCTTTACTTGTGCTTCTGGTGTTGAGCTGACAGGTCTTATGAAAGCATCCACCATCAGTTGCTGGAAAGATCTGCTGGTGCCAGATGTTGAAGGAAGAGGCTCTGCGGGACAACTTGGTTCAGGAGTTTTCCTTGGAGTTGCAGGCTGAGGAGGAACAGTTGGTGGATCATGGACAGCTTTGTACAGCTCAAGCAATTCAGGGTTGAATTTGCTAGTGGGGTACTTAGTTGGGTCTACTGGGTACAACCCAGTTTTCTGAAAGGCAGTGGTGATATTCTTCATTGAGAAGCATTCGTCCCACACTTCCCCAACTAAGTCCACGAACTCCGCCTTCGTCATCCTTCTGGCAAAGTGTGAGGCTTGCCATGCTGCAATCCTGGCATCCCATTTCACTTTCATGGGGCGGAAACAACATACGTCAAGTGGTTGCAACATGTCTGTGGTGTGGGGTGGGAGCTTTATTATTGTGACACCCTGTGTTCATGCCTTATTTATTACTGCAGAGGCTAGGTGAGTGGCATGCCCATCATACACCAACAGCAGAGGCTAGGTGAGTGGCATGCCCATCATACACCAACAGCAGCAGTCACTGTCACTTTCTTGCAGAACACCTCAAACCACGCAGCAAACACCTCACTCATCATCCACCCATTGTCCAAGAAGGCATAATGCGTCCCAGGGTAAGGCTTAGACCCTCGCCATGTGCTCCAGAACTTCTTGCCTTTGAAGACAATGAATGGTGGGAGCTTCTCTCCAGCAGCAGATATTCCAGCCATGACTGTAGTTGCTTCCCTGCCGGAGGTTGCCATTACACGTGATGCTTTCTCACCTGCAGGTGAAATGATTTTTGTCTTTTGTGGGTCAGTGAACAAACAGGTTTCATCAATATTCCATACACATTCTGGGCGCCCTTCAATGTTTAGGTTCCTCATTTGTTTTTTGACTGTTAAAATACTCATAAATTATTTCTGGGTTACTAGCTGCTGTTTTTCTAGTTTTCTCCAGAGCTGAAGGAATCTTAACCGAGTCCATACCTCCTCATGAAGCCTGTGAGCCAGTCATCCCCAGGCAAACCATCCTTGAATTTGCAATATTTACGTAAGTGATTGCCAACAGTAGTGTCACTATCGATGTTGGACTTCACATAGCTCTGGACGATGGTTTGCACTTCCTTCCTCATTTGCCCAAATCCCCATTGGGCAAGCTCCTGTTCAGCCTCACGAGGAAGACACAGTTGGCCTCCCGATTTCTTTGAGGGTGAAGGGCGTGGCTCAGGTCTGTCCAACCTTCTCTGAAGTCATCCTATCCACTTTGTATTGCGCAGCAGCTGCTCTGACACTAAAGCCATCATCTTTCACAGCTTTAATTGCAGCACTGAGCTTATCTTTATGAACTGGATCTCTCTTTCTCTGGTAAGTGCGAGGCATTTTGCCTTTCTTACTGTGCACTGCACCAAGCTAGCTTATTTGCATAGAAAACAATATATCTGCAAAGAAAATAAATGCATTAACATCATAATGGCATCCAAACTGGGATTTTTGTAACTGAGAAACATAGGCTCAACTCACCCCATGGTACCAGAAATGCCTGGGGTGAGTTGAGCCATTACCAAAGTCAACACCAACTTAATGTTTGGACTAATATACCATTTTGGCTCCTAAAATTTAACAATATAAACCTTTCCCTACATTCACTTCAAATTTCCAGACAGTGACATTGAAAATAGTGTTGCCAGGCAAATTTGAAAAAAACATTGTTTTTCTGGCTCAAAATTTTTTTGAGGTGCAAAACCATAGGATCACTTTGAACCTCAGTAAAACAGGTTTGTTTTTAATTCAACTCAACCTGTTGTGGTGTTATAGTACAAGACTTAAACTTTCAACATGTATATCCATCTTTCATGATTTAATTTTTTTTAGGAATTGGGGGCCCCTGGATCAACTCACCCCTACCGACGCTATTTTAAATCTTTTTATAAGGGACTGAAAATTTGAGTCTACCTCGAAAATTCTTTGACTAGATCCTGAATCTTGCTGGTGACACTGGGGTGTGAAATTGGATAGACATTGCACCAAATCCAGTGTTCAATCAGACTTAGTGCAACCATATCAGCTGCTTGTCTGCTTGTCCAGTTCTCTTCTGCCATTACACGTTGGATGACATCTTTACCAAGAGGAAGCTTTCCATTGGGGAATAAATCTGTGACCTCCACCAAGAATTTTAACTGTGTCAATGCATCTTAACATCCTACTATGCAGTAGTTTTTGGCAACAAGGTTATCAAAATACATATATTTATCAATTTTATAAACTCAACCTAAAAAAAAATATAAAATATAATTTCAAATAAAAAACAAAATATATGAAGAAAAAGGGCTGAAAAATTACTTTTTTTTTTTTTTTTTTTTTTTTTTTAGCAAAAATGACAAAATATAGATTTTTTTTTTATGCATTATTGAGTTTGCAGCCCTCTGCAAATGTTTTAATCTGCTTCAGAGGTAAAAAATACATCATAAACAGTTTTTAAATTGTCTTTCTATCATGTCCAGAATCCAAGATAGGTCACTGGGTTCAAATTTTGGTTATACACACGTAAAAATGAACAATGCATAATCAATATTCATTTTTACTTAAGAACCAAAATCACTTAACGCGAGTTTGGATAAAGTTTTTATTTGTTACTTTCTATTTTTTTTCAGTGTCACAACTATGCGACCTACCATTCCTATGGTTTAGTCATATCCATATTTCCATATCTTCTCTTGACCATTATCCTATATCAGTTTTATTAAATATTCATTATTACTCGTGTCAGTCTATGAAATGGTATGAAACTTTATGCCTCTGTACCTGTTCATTCAAAATCGCGCAAATACATTTTGCATGTATTTTTTTTTTTTTTTAAGTGCATTCGCCTCTTGCAATGAACTCGAAAATGCTTATGCAGGTGTACACAATTCAATGATCACAGCATAAGCTGAACATCTGAAAATGTAATATAAATATAAAAACACTAAGAATTGTAAGTGACTAATGTACTTAATAATGTAATTAATGTACCATACTTTAAAATGAAACTGTAATTAATAATGATAATTTAAATATAATTAATGTACTTTAAGTAACGATAATTTAATATAAAATACAGGCATCCCCCGTTATACGATTGGGATGCATCCCTAAAAACCCCATCATATATCGAACGATCGTATATCGAACTGAAGACCCCCAAAATTTGCAGATTCCACTATTATTTTGCTATATATTTTACTGTTATGTACAAAAATGATGCTTTGGAGGTTTCACCTCTCGACTGCCTGACGTCCTCCCACAATTTCTTTGCCTTGGCGCAGATAAGGGCAGTGGAGAGAGGCATCCTGCGCCTGTTCTGATCCTCTATCCACAGATTGAGAAGCCTCTCCATCTCTTGGATAGTTGAATCCTGGCTCTTCGTTATCCTCTTGGCAGATAATGACGACACATTCTCACCAGCTACCAGGATCTTGTCGGAGTTCTTGATCACTGTCGACACAGTGGACTGAGCCAGTCCAAGAATCTTCGCTATCAATTAGCCCCTTGTCCATTCTTGTGATGCTTGACAATGTCAAGCTTAACCTCCAAGCTCAAACTCTTGCGAGGCTTCTTAGCAATACCCGAAGCACCAGCACTTGGCCTTTTCTGAGACATGCTTTCAAGTTGGAGATCGTTAATGCGAAATAAGGCAATCTTAAATTGAAAGATGGGGGTACTTTTTTAAAATCATTAATGCAGGAAATCGTAAACCGAACGACCGTATAACGGGGGATGCCTGTAATTAATGTATTTTAATAATGATAATTAACGATAATAAGCGAATGTAAATTAATCAGTAATTGTAATCATAATTGTAACAAACCAAAATTACACCGTACTCAGTGATGTACTTAGATTGTACTAAATGTCCGACACAACATTATGTCACCATTTAGGAATGTACACTCGACGATATTATTATTTTTCCATTGGGATAAATTTTGATGTGCTTTCTACCTTGCCAAATAATTGATGACTTGCTCTTTTGTAATATTTCTTAATCATTTTTAGATTTAGCTTAATAATGAATTCTGAGAAAATTTTTGCAATGTTCATATTTTGTGTACATTCTCTCTTTGTTATAAAAGATGAAGTCATGTCTTACCTAAGCATTTAATTGTAAATCTTAAACCTTTACTTTTAACTCATATGCATATTTTAGTGTAAAGATGCATAGTTCAAATTCACTTTTTGTTAACTTGGCAGATCATGATAACATCAGATCTAAAAATACGCGGTTTAAGATAAAAATATGGCTTCATCTTCAAATATCTTGTTTATTCGTTTAAACATTACCACAGCTAAAAGATTTACTTTATTTTCAAATACTGTGCAAAAATAATACAGCCTATTCAACATTTAATGATGATGATGATAGTAGAATCGGGGTATATAAACCTCGATAATTTCTTCCATGTTCATTCTGATTCCAACAACGAGGCTGAGTAGTACCTGTACATTTTAGCAGTAAATTACAGTAAAAGAAAGTCTTTATCTTCTCCTTCGAGCCATGCTCTCTTCAGGAATTTAGTCAGTAAAATCTCCTGATACATTACAAGAATAATCAGGGGGAGCCCTCAGAGAATTTAATAAGCCTCTCAGAATCCTCCGAGCCACTAAAGAAGAACTTGGAGTCATATAGAAGAAACTACTGCAAGTAACAGATCCGTTGCTGCCTCCCAACCAGAACCCCCGTCGACTCCGAACCAACCCAGGGACATAGACGAAGGGGTTAACACACACATACAATTTGTATAAATTGGTTAGTAGCAATCACAGTTTTGTATGCAACCACCCAAAATCAGTTTTAAAGTTTAATATTGGACAAAAGACAACTATCTAGACCACCTCAATTTTGATCCTGGCACTTTTGATTTTTTCACTCCACCCTACTTAATAATGAGGTGCCACGTGCGAGAACCATCTAAGCACCAAAAATAAAAATTGCCAGAAAACATAGTTAAAGTTTACCAATTTATAAATTAATACTACATATATTATTTAAAATTATAGACCTACTGGTTAGAGCCTAAGCTAACACAAAAGGTTCCAGCAGCCAGATATTCTGACTGGAGCCAGCTGGGAACCAAAATTTGTTAGCTGGATATTTCAGCTTCCAGTTCACCTCTAATATCATACGTACATATCATGCTACATACACGAAAAAGTTGTCATTTTTTATGATTTACCACAATTTTTAAAAATTTGTGCTGATCTAACTTTGAATCTTAGCTTGTGCAGATCAAAAAAAAGGATAGTGAAATATCCTCATCCTATCTCTGAATTCATGCAGGTTGGGGGATCACTGTACTGCGTTTAACAACCATCAATAAGCAAAATCCACGAAGTATGAACCTGTGAATGGCAAGGGATGACTGTAGATTGTAAATACTGTATATTCTTAGCTGACGTTATATAGGCTACTTTGATAGTATAAATAGTTGTACATTAATTTGCTGATTTGAGTGTATGTTTTGCAAGATTCTATTATCATTATTATGGTATTAAAATATAACTCATAACTTCTAAATGAAATGTAGCTACTGTAATGTAAAATGTAATCTAAATTGTCCAAACCTGAAAACATTTTGAACATCTGTATTGCTTGGTTGCCCTACATTGCACACCTTCAAATATATCAATGTCTAAGGTGAGGGGACCAAGCTTGAATGCAGTATTCTAAGTGAGGCCTAACATAAGAAATATATAATTTACAAATGACTGCCTTACTCTTGTAACTAACATTCCTCTTAATAGCTAACACCTAGCATTTTTCACTAGTTTTATGTTTTACAGTTATTTCACACTTCTCAATTTAAATCACTCTTCACTGTTCTCAAATTATAAATATGCAAGTAGTTCATACTCATCTTGAAGAATTTATACAAGTCAGTTAATGAGAGAAACTTCTTGACATGAACATCCTCAAATTATGTCTAAAATATATTTGTAATTAAGGCCCAATGGATTCTCTCTGAAAACAGTCTTTATAGTAAAGTTTTACCCATTCTGGTATTGCCAAGTAAATTTTTTAACTTTTGTGGTGGATTGGTATGACAAAGTCTGCAGATCGACACATCAAAAAAATATACTTTAATACTAAAAACTAATATTGATCTGGCAGCACCAGTTTTGATGGATTAGGGCAGATAAGCAGCGATGATGTTTTGGGATAATCATTAGCATTGCTATTATTGATGCAATATTGATTACACTGCAAAACAAAAAAAAATTTTTTGCTGGTGATTTAATTCTAAGACCTGTTTCTGGATAATATTGATGTGCTGATTTCAAAAATCACCTTAGATTTTGTCCATCACATCAGGTTTTCGTGCAATGTGCAATGCAATATGCCTATTTTGGGTGATCCATGAAGGGCACTTATCAAAATTGATGATTTTTGAGACCTGTTAATAGCTGTTTTGCTGTTAAAATTTTATCTGTGGAATACACAAATCTGTGCATTAAATCTAAAGGTCATGTACAACATATTAAAATCTTGGGTATCTGTGATTTCCCCAGGTGTGAGCGTGACATCATGATCATGGATTCAATTTTTGCTTATTTAAACACTTTTAATCACTTTGTGTCAATATTACCATTGTATATTAAAGTTCACTCCCTGCACAATTGTTTACTTTTCCATGCTGATTCTGAGTATGTAAAAACTTATTTTTTGAAAAGAAAAAAATTGGGTATAACCCTGCCAAAATGCGATATCTCCATATTTGATTGCTCGAAAACCTGACGTGATAGGCAAAAACTACTTAAGGTGATTTTTGAAATCAGCATACCAGTTACCTAAAAACAGGTGTTAGAATTAAATCAGCAAAATTGGTGTTGGGCAGTGTTATCATTGTTGCTGTTGTTCTAACTATTCCTAAGTGCTAAAAAGTACTATTGTGAACTACTAGCCTATCTAGATATACTGATATAGCTATTGACTAACTACTAGACTGACAACTGCTAGACTAACAACTATTACTGGCTATCTAGAATATTGTCTAGAACGTTTGTTCTATACTTGAGGCGAGTCTATAATTATTTTGTTGTGTAACTTAATTCTGGTTATTGTACTGTATATAGTGTGTGAACTATAGCCTTATCCACAGGTCACCAACTTTTACCAGTGAAAATAATAAAGTGCAGAATTTAATACTTTAGTGAATATTACAAGCTTTTGGTCTTTTAAGATTAAAAGGGTATCCTCACTTTTACAGTCCTAAATTAATGTTATTAACCCTTTACTGTCCAAATATTTTGTCGGGTTAAGTTATGAATGCGTATATTTGAAAGGTTGTAAATTGTCCTTTTGGGCAGTAAAGTGTTAATATTTGCAAATTCAGGTACCTTTTACAGTGTAAAATTATCTAACCTATATAACGTATTTTCATAGATTGCAGTTGTTTAAATTTAGTAAGTTTTGAGGAAGTTGTCAAGATGGAAACACTTTTTAAATTAATATTACAAATAACCTTGATAGGCATTTATGCCCTTGATGATTGGTTAGGTTAAGTTATGATATTTTCGTTAGTTTTAACAAAAATATCATAACTTAACCTAACCAATCATCAAGGGCACACAGTTAACCTAACCAGGTATTCAATTAACCTAACCTAACTTTTGAACCTCATTTCTTAAAAAAAAAAAAAATTAAATCAGCATAAAAATCTAATAATTACCAAAATCTATATTAAGATCCAGTCATTATGCAGAAAATGACATGGCCTGAAGTTGAATTAAAAAATATACTTTTCAAGTGTATTTTGGTGTGCTCTGTTCAAATATAACCTTCATTTCCTGTGCAAATGAAAAGAAATATAATTTTTGGTACATTAAAATAATAAATATATATATATATATTTAGTATATTTGTAGTCAGGGTGGTATGATGTCATGTTACTCTGCGACTTAATTAGTTTGTTGGGTTCTATTCTAGCTATTTTTTTTTTCTAATTGGATTCAGTTTGGTGGGGTTTGTGACAGAATTATGATGTGTCCTAGATGATAATATGAAAAGATCAGAAGATGGTTAGTGTAGTAAGTCATGATATTTTCGTTAGTTTAAATGAAAATCATGAGCAAACTTTTCTGGTTAATTCTGAGGTGTTTTGCACGTTTCCTGTGGTAATGCGTCATTTACGAAATCTTGTAACATGAACATGTTAGGTTATGCTTTATTGTATAAAATGTAGTCAAAAATACATTTTTCAAGTGTATTTTGGTGTGCTTTGTTTTAATATGACCTTCATTTCTTCCGCAAATGAACAGAAATACAATTGTCATTGCATGGCCCAAACACGTATTTCTGTTCATTTGCACAAGAAATGAAGGTCATATTTGAACAGAGCACACCAAAATATACTAGAAAAATATATTTTTGAATTCAACTTCAGGCCATGTCATTTTCTGCATAATGACCTAAGATCCTTCATTAGTTTTAATTGTTGTCAAAAATGATGGGTTATAACCCACAAGATCCGAAAGAAGTTAGAATGAATGGTTTCATTCACCAAATACATATTACTCTCAATTGTAGGCATTAAGTATATGTTGGGACCCAGAAAGGTTATTTTAGTTGGAATATACATCAGGACCCAGAAAGGTAAGTAGTACCAGCTCATAGTTATTATTAATAATAAATAAATTATGAATATCTATTTTATTTTGGTAATTGTTACTTTTCAGTCCAGACTACTATTTCCCATGAAACCTAGGTTTTTCTCATGATTTTTGATGTGATTCATGCAAATCTGACCTTCATTTCCATCAGAAATGACCAGTTATTAAGATATACCCCATCCCCTACCCCATCAATATTGGGGAACCTATGGGGAATAATGTTTTTAGGGGGTGAAAAACTCGTCATTTCCAACGAAAATGAAGGTAATGTCATGAAACACATCAAAAACCATGAGAACAACCTAGGTTTCATGGAAAACTTAACCTAACCTGGTATTAGTTACTTTTCAGCCCAGAATGTTTCCTGACAATTTTGAGGGCTTCTACATTAATGTCTCAACAGGTACAAAACATTTATCAATAACATTTCCATTGCAAATGTTTAGTTTACAAGATAGTTATTTTGTTGAAAAAAAAATTTTTTTGAAGGAGCATTCTATCCCCGCCATAACATGTGGCACCATCTAGCGACGAACTATGTAAACATTTTTGAGGTAGCCAATCACAGGCCTCTATTTTGTCACGTGACATAATCCAGCAAATCACCAACTGATCTGCTTCCTCCTTCATCTCCTTTTTTCAGTTCAAATTCAGAATCGACATGGCTGTCCAGTGTAACCAGTGCCCTCCCGTTCCAGCTCGCATTTTCACACTTTGTTTGGAAAATAACGAAGCAAGCTTCTATTTTCTTTGCTCACACAGTGTTCTCCCTTTAAATGTAGTGTGTCCATTAGGGTGTATCAATTTTGTCAACTTTTTTCAAACCAATTTTGGTAGTGAAAATATAGTCTCTTTTCATGTCAAAACTTGAAATTGGCCAACCAAAATGAAATAAAATAACCCTTACCTACATCAATTTTACCTTAACATTTCAGAAATTGACTCTTTTACTAAATAATAGGACAAATTGATTAACTATTCATCTGTCACAGAATTATCCCACTGATCATATATGGTGTTTTCAAGGTCATATAGTTATTGTACAATGTACAAGTCACAACATGAATAGAACTGTCCCTCACTCTCAGTTGCCTCTTAGATGTCATAGATGGTGGTTTGCCATTATTACTCTTGTACCTACTTCATAGTTATTCTACTAGACGAATACTACAGTTTAACTGTAAGTATGGATTATTGATTATTACAATTACTTATCATCATCATATTCTTTTGTCTAATTATGTTGTAATCCCATGAAATATTTTTTTATTGAATTTTAGAATATCAAATGACTAAACTTTGAAACATCGTAATTGATATAAAATACTTAAATATTTTTCTTTCTTTTCAGATATTCCTAAGATGCCAAAATTGAAGACAAGAAGTCAGTCATCATGCCACTTGAGCCTGTTAGTCGGTACAGGCAAGGAGCTTCCTGTATCAGAACTACCAACAGTGCGAGACATGCTGAGACTAGGGTTACTCCTTCGTGAACAAAATATAAAGGATAGAAGGAACTACAAAGAGAGAGAGCTTATAAGGGACATGATTTCCCATCTTCTGCATCAGTGGAAAAAAGCTAGTGTGTTATTCAAACCACCTGTACTCAATCAGTATAGAACTATTGAGCTAAAATTAACAAAGCTGTGGCACATAGTAGTTGAGACATCATTTGGTAAAGAAAAACTAGCAAAGAAAAATAAATTTCTGCACACACTTGATACTCTTCTTGACATTTTTAACTGCCAGTGTCCCATAGAGTTGTGTTCTGAAGCCAATTGTTCTCCCTCATGCAGAAGAGAACCTCACCCTCACATTGATTGTCGCTGTCCTCGTGAGAAGAAGATCCCTGTTTTGGAGCTGGCTTTCATAAAGGTGCAGAGAACAAAGGCAGGAGGCCAAGGAAGTATGCAGATTGGTTCAGTATTATTCAGAAACCAAAAACAGATTGTTATTGCTAAGAAAAAAGAGAAAATCTGAGAGAGGGAAGAAAGGAAGAAAAAGAAGTGAAGAAGCCACCCAAAGAGAAGAGCTCTATCAAGAGGTTTCTCACTTCTTTGAAAGCTCTTCAGATGAACAGAAAGCAACATCAGATGATAGCTCCAAAATACCATCTGAACCTTCGCCAAACAGAATGAAATACAACACTAAAGACATCTCAAACATTGCCCTGCCAGTATTTGCCACCATACGGGGCTACGAGAGACTGCAGAGATTGCCACTGCCACTTGGATAGATGCAGGCCTCACCAGCTGAGAGGATACATCCTTAGTGATAGATTATAATAAGATAAGAAGCGCACAAGAAAAAATAATGAAGGCAATATCTGATCAGCATGAAAAAGGTTTGAAGGAGGAAGGTCTCTCTTGCCTTTTGTTTGATGGAAGAAGAGATGACACAAAAGTTCTCCTAGAGATAGAGGGAATGGACAGAAAGGTTCCCAGTCTCATCAAAGAAGAACACTACTCTGTGTGTTCCAAACCTGGTGGCCGCTATTTGTTTCACTTTGTTCCTGAAGCAGAAGTAGAAGGCAAGAAACATGCAGAGGCAATTGCTGATCAAATAATATGTTGGCTTCAAGAAAGAAGACTTGACAGTTCACTGCAGGCCATTGGTGGAAACTCAACTGCGGTGAACACTGGATGGCAGGGTGGTGTTATGACGCATTTAGAGAAAAAACTTGGAAGGCTTGTTTGGATTGTGTGTGATTTGCACACATGGGAACTACCTCTTCATCATCTCATCCAGGAACTTGACAGTCCTACAAAGAGCAACAACAAGTGGTCAGGCCCCCTTGGCAACATGCTAGATGAAGCAACGGAATTAGAAATACAGTATTCCCTCGCTTAACACGGTTTTCGATTAACACGGTTTATTAATTGCAACCCCTTTTTATTTAACACACAGAAATTTCACTCAACACGGTCCTAAAACTTAAATTTAGCACGTATTCTATTTCCATAGCAACAGCAGGCAGGCAATGTCTTACCACCGAGACAAAGAGGCACGACACACGTCACGGTCTCATGTTTTAGTTAGCCTGCAGCAGCAGTAGAGGAAGGGTGCTTTATTTTTCTTTCTCGCAACAGCGCATACAATTCCTCTATTTTTGTTTAAATTTAGAATATTTCCCCCATTAGATAGCAATGGATAAGAGGAAAAATGAAAGTGAGAATGTCTCTATCCAGATCTTGAAAGAAGTATGCAGGTCCGCCGAATGATTGATAATGCACTGAGTTGCTACCAGAAAGAGTTTGAAGAGAAGAGAAAGAAGTGCGTCCAGACTACGTTAGATAAATTTTTCTCAAAAAAGAATTAAATGTTGTTTGAACAATAAATTTATGATTTTTCATACCTATTTTATTTTTCCTTTAAATTTTTTATAAGTACAGTAGTAAAGAAGAAATATACAGTATATTAAAAACGAATTTTGAAAGAAAAAGTTGGATGAATTACAATATTTCACACGTGTTTTTATATTCGATTAACACGATTTCATTTAACACAGCACTTTACAGGGATTAATTAACAGTGTTAAGCGAGGGAATACTGTAAATACAAAATTTCCAAAGGTCGAAGTAGGCCCTCCCCTTCCAGTATTGTCTGAAGAAGTTATCAAAGACCTCAGCAAGGATCAATCTTACGCTTATCATATTGTTCAAGCAATGAGATCAGGAGAGTTGCCTCAAAATCTGGCTCTCTTGGAGATTGGACCCGTAAGTCACAGTCGTTGGTTAACTACAGCGATTCATTTCTGCAGGATTTGGGTTTCCAAACATGCACTGAAGGGCAAAATGCTACAGAATTTGATGTTGATTGTTGAATTTATTATTGGGTTTTATCTTCCTCACTGGTTCAATGTAAAACTTAATCCAATATGGATGGAGGGCCCAACCACATCTTGTTTCAATTACAGCTACTGAGAACCCAAAGGAAAGTAGTGGTGGACATCATGTTTACCTGTGGTGAGAAGGTCCGCTTGGTATGCTAGGCCAGAGGCAGTTTTGCAAGCAATACTCTGCAGCCAATGTACCAAAGAGCGAACTGAGGCTGTGGAAATCATTCTAAAGCTTAGAGGAACATCACTAGATGATGACCAGCTGGGAGACTACTCTGTTCAGACAAGGAAGGTACCTCCGATAAACATCAATGCCACAAAATTATCAAAATTAGTTAACTTGAGTTCGGAAGTTTTGGAGCCACCACTGACAGTTCATGTATAACAAACAAAGATTGGTAATTACCATATTCGTTTTAGTGCTTTTTCTCCTTTCTGAACCAAAACATATTTTTCTGGTGTTTTTTGTTCAAATCTGAACTTAGTTTCTTTGGGAAATAAGCCATTTTTGAGAAATTTTAAAATTGAAAATTTCTCAAAAATGGCTCATTTCCCAAAGAAACGAAGTTCAGATTTGAACAAATCACACCAAAAAACACCAGAAAAATATGTTTTGGTTCAGACCTAACCTAACAACCTAACCCGCATTTTTTCGCAATTTCTAACCTTCAATAGCAGCATTGGGGTGTTTATACAAATGAGCAGTGACCAACAGGAATAAATAGACGATTTCACCAGGCCCACAAATTTGAACTTGTTGGCCTAGGCCGCCCTAGCCAATGCTCACAGACGTCGAAGCAAAAACTCCTCCGATTAACTGCACTTTCGGAAGCCAACGCTAAATAGAGCTGTACATCTAGCTTTGTCAAGAATAACCCAACGTACAATAAGTTTTGCCACAGTTTGAGGTGGGATTTTTCAACCCACGTGCCTTTTCGACGGGAAACAGAAGGAACACTTTTTTTTTCTGCCGCGCTCGTCCCTAGTCAATCTTGTGCAATAATAATAATGTACATCTCTGATTGGTCAGATAAGGTCACGTGAAACAAAAACCAGATTTAATTGGCTGATTTGACCTATATTTCCAAATTTTGCCACGAGATATCTCCCCATAAAACTGGAGAGGATGACGATTGGTTAAATTTTAATAGCATTAAGAGCTAAACACTCGGTCAATGGCCTATAATGGCTACTTTTTACGTCTAAATTTTTTTTTTTCCATAAAAAATAATTATATTTCCTTGATTTTTATCAGTTCCCCTGAGGTTTCAAGGTGTCCTGAATACGAATTTATATGTTAAATTGTCATAGAATGTCTCCTTCTATCGAAAACGAACAAAGCATTAAAACGAATATTAACCCAAAGATTTAACACAACTTAAAGAGGCCCCAATGCAAGTGCCAAAGTGGCCTTCTCACACTCAGAGTGTGGAGAGATGTGTGAAAATGGTCACAGAAGCAGCTAGTCAAGTTTACAGTCACAAGAGGCGAGAAGGCTACATCAAAGCACAAGTAGCAAGCCAAATACTGATGTCAAGGAACCGCAGCAAAAAGGACATGACTGCATTGGTTACTTTCAAATAAAGACTCTGAATAGTATCTTATTGCCACTTTAAATGTTGATAGGATATTTGCACACATTTGTTATTTTCGGTAATTGTATACATCATCCCCCTCACCTCAATTTTATGACTTCACAATCGATGTAAAACCTTTATTTATAGTATGTAATTACTTTATTTATTTTCGGAAACCAACCTAACCTAACCCTAAGATATACCCTAATGGGATATGTTAAATAAAGTAATTACATGCTATAAATAAAGGTTTTACATCAATTGTGAAATCAATTTCTTAAAATTGAGGTGAGGGGGATATTGTATACAATTACCATAACTTATTACATTATCATTTGTATAAATTAAGTCTCTGGGGTACGGGAGCAGAACCCCCGTAAAGATCACGCATCACAAAGTGAACCCTATACCAATCAATTTATGATGCGTGATCTTTACGGGGGTTCTGCCCCCGTAACCTAAATTATACAAATGATAATGTAATAACATGTTAAGTTATGCACTTTTTTAGTCTTCATCTAGGGCACATGACAAATCAAGTTCTCAAAGTCGAAACCACACGAACAGCACATCATAATTCTATCATGAACACGACCAAACTAAATCCAATTAGAAAAAAAAAAATAGCCAGAACAAAAACCAACCAAGTAATTAGGTCGCAGAGTAGCGAAAAAAATAGCCCAATCAAGAAAAATATTTTATGAAAAAAAGTCACATTTGACATGATGTCATGTCAAATGGATATCATTAATTAAAATTTCAGGAGCAAATATCTCCATAAATATGATCAACCAAAAAAAATTTTACTTATTATTTTCTACACATTACAATAATTTTTATTAAAAACTGAGGTGAGGGGGATATTGTATACAATTACCTTATTTTGTTACGAATTTACGGAAAAATGGAATTTTTTAATTAAAATTGATGTAGGTAGGAGTTATTTTTCATTGTTTTTGAAGCAAGGATATTATTTTGTACGCCAAATGATTACATTAAATTACTACCAAATCACACGATTTTCAATTTAGTCATTTCACCCCCAAAATTGACACACCCTAGTGTCCAACCTGTGGCCGCGAGTGTATTTTGCGAAAAGACAACCATCAGTGGCGGTGTACCAGTAGCTACATTATCCCAAAGACTAAGAAACGCCGTAATTGTAATTACTGCGTTTCAGACTATCACGGCACATTTCTTGAAGGAATCCATTTACAACCTTGGCAAATTAGATTAGGTTAGGTAGGTTAGGTTAGGGGTAATACCGTTAAACCAATGTATTTATTTTATTATTAATAAAGGTTATTCAATTCATATACTTCAAGCTATAGTCTAATTTAACCCTAGTAACGTAGGCCTACCGGCACCTCACTTACCCTGCGACCATCTGCAAAAGAGTTCCTGCTTAACAACTGGACCCCACACTAACGTTAGAAGTTCCTCTGGAAGTAAGGACAACCTGTTCGTTCTTTCCATAATGATACTTAGAACTAAGTGTATCCATTCATTTGACTTAGTTTACAAATTTAAAATGCTACAGCTGCCAGTTGATATCAGGCCCGATTACGCACAGGGACTAGCCTTTCCCTTAAATTCTTGCAGTGATGCGTGCTCAAAGCAGATTGGGATATATAACTAGTGGAACAGAACTATGGGAAAAAATTGAAGCTGAGTTGTTGCTATGAAATTGGTAACCATGCTGGCATTCATGACGTCACACTTATTACTCGAACTAAGAAGCGGCCATCTTTTGTTCATGTACTGTTATTTTAATTAATTAATTATTATTATTATTATTATTATTATTATCGAACTTTTATTTCATTTAATTAAAGAAATTTTCACTATTACTCTGAAGAGAACACAGAAAAATCTGTTAAATAATAGAATTTTCTTAGGTTTTGGACTTTAGTTTTTCTTCCGTTTACCCATTGAAAAACAATGAATAAAGACAAGTTAATACAGGCAAGGGTTCGCATAAATGCTGCAGTCATCGAACTGATCACGACTATTCTGAGGGGAAATAACGATCCCGAACGCCTCCCCTCGTGGTCAGAACTCCACTTGAGACGACTGGAAAGAACTAATTTCAATACTAGGTATGTAGGACCTAGTGAGCCTTTGAGTTCTTCTTGGAATTCTTTTCCTGAAGAGCGAAAGGCAACTGATAACGGTTCCCAGAGAAGTGAGTCAGCAATATATACACACAGTCTGTGTGTGTATATATATATATATATATATATATATATATATACAGCGTGTCCCAAAGAAATGTATACCCACTTTGTTCGATAATACCAGCTATGAGGATAATAAATATATTACTTTTTTTATGGTTTTTAATAAAGAATTTTCTCCTGAATCTAAATATGTAATTATTTTTATTAAAAATTGAAAAACAAAAACGTTACAGATGTTTAAATTATAATTATTATTTTCGAGACTTCATGTGCGATATTTTCTAATATTTTTGCACGTATACGAGATAAGTTTGAAACCGACGGCACTGTGCAAAACTTACAAAAACAACGTTCTGGAAGACGCCGAACATCTTAGATAAAGTGTCATTTAACCATGGAATTTGTAAATTTTTTGAATTAACTAATAATTACAACATTTATGCTTCAATATTAACACTAAACATAAGTATCTCAAAACAGTCGGTTAAAATATTAGAAAATATCGCACATGAAGTCTCGAAAATAATAATTATAATTTAAACATCTGTAACTTTTTGTTCTTCAATTTTTAATAAAAATAATTACATATTTAGATTCAGGAGAAAATTCTTTATTAAAAAACATATAAAAAGTAATATATTTATTATCCTCATAGCTGGTATTATCGAACAAAGTGGGTATACATTTCTTTGGGACACGCTGTGATATATATATATATATATATATATATATATATATATATATATATATCCGTGGTTCGGATCCCACATAAAGCTGTAGGTCCCCTCCGTCATATGACCGTAGATATTGCGAAGGAGGTTAAACAACCCATGAATATATATATATATATATATATATGGGCTACGTCGTGGCCGATGTCGTAACACCGCTTCCGGAGATCATCGAAATTAAGCGACATTGGGTCTGAGTAATAGTTGGATGGGAGACCGTCCTCTGCGCCCAGATTATGTAGCGACTCGTGGTTCGGATCCCACGTAAAGCTGTAGGTCCCCTCCGTCATACGACCTTAGATGTTGCGAAGGAGGTTAACCCCAATTAATATATATATATATATATATATATGGGATGAATTTTCACGATTTTTTTTCTTTTTCTTTTTTCCTTGTGGGTTTGCAGCATATATATATATATATATCCCCCTCGTGGGGAATGGATGTTTTGTTTCTCTCTCTGCATTAATATCAAAATAAGAAGGGAATAATTTCTCCGCGGTTTATTCTATCTGCACTCGAAAGTGTATAAAGAATCAGTAAATTCGTGCATATAAATTAATAAAGTGAAATTCATTGACTGTAAGAAAGTGTAATATAGTTTACACAAATTATCAGAAGTTTAAAGTATATAGTTAATCGAAAGAGAGAAGGCATTTGACAAAAAGTTTGGAACAGGAAAAAGATCATAAAACCCCAACCCTCGTGACCGACTCCCAGCTAGGAAAAAAAATTGTGTGTGTGTGTTTTGAGCGACTACAGTAACAAATAACACTGCAATGGGTTCAAATTCCCGGCTAATTTGAAACTTGTGTAATTTAGAAACAACTAACCGGAAAAGTTGCAATCAGGTGTGATTTCTATAAAAAATTTAATAACTTTATCTGTATGAATTGGGATGATAAGAAAATATCCCTTGTTGTCGAACGCAAAACAAATCATGGGTATCAAATTTCTGTGTGACGCATGTACGGGGATTGTAAACTCATTTGTGGTATTTAAAGAAATGTATAATACGAATACGAACATGAAAAGGAAAGAATAATAGGGGAAAAGAGGACCAAAAGGTTCCAAAGCAAAACGGTGTGGATGAGAGAGGAACAAATGAAGATATGACACGGAAAGAAGACACTACTGTAAAAGAAAGAAAAGAAACAAGTCCAGTCTGTGATATGGTAAAAACTGCCTTACGAAGATAATGATAAAAAGGACGACAAAAAATAAAAACAAAAAATAAACAGTTGACAAGAACTAAAAAAATAGAAAATATCATATATAAATATTACGCAAAAGGACATTGCCGATACCAGGATGGGCAATGCATTTATGCTCATTGCTCATCCCACTTTATGTAACTTCCATTACAAAAATAGACTTTGTAAATTTGAAAAAAAAATGCGAGTTCCACCACCTTTACTATTTGCAAAACTTATGCAAGATATGGGAAATAACAAATACGGCCAAATTGCCGTTACCACCACCCTTAAAGAAACATGACAGGTGAGCAGTCAAAACCAGCAACAAACAGGGCTACCAATTCTTTAGGTGTTATGGAAAAACTATACGTGCTTACAACATGGTATCGTATGTGATACCTTTATTTCATAATTAAATATAAATTATTAATTAATTGAATTAAATATCTACAAAATTGCCTCGGGATTGGCGACATAGCCTAATGGGAATGAAATGATTGCCATGCATACATAGAACCCGTATGTAGGCGTAGAGCCTGCATAACCACGAGAAACATTTATTATTTCACGTGATCTAAATTTTCCATTGCTAACTCATGAGATTACATCAAAGCAACAGTCAACGACCTTTGCCAAATCAGCAATTTATACTAAAATACAAAGATTATATTATAGCGGCTTCGGCTCGGAGCTCTTTATATTACCGCGAACGCTTCAAACAGGGAAGATGTGCTTCGTCTTCCCTAAAGTTCTGAGTGAATTCCTTATAATATGAAACCTAATAACTATAAAAAGGATAGGCCTATTCCTTCAGGGGTTTAAATAGTGACTGCCTATATTAGTTACATCGAGTGAACTCATTGCGTAACTCCATCGTTACGGCCCTACATCGAAGAAGACCGTCACGCCCTACATCGAAGCAAACTAAGGCCCAGCGAAAATAAGGTGGGACACTTTCTTTCGTTCACATATAGGCATCTAAAATCCTGAGGCTAGAATTACCGAAAACAATTAAATATAAAGAGGCCCTTTGAAGACCTACACATACATAACTCTCTAACGAAAAGACATAGGGCTTTTGTCGGTAACTCTCCACTGAAGTCTGCTCGAAATTTCCAACGGATGAGGGTATCAGGCAATCAACCCACAGCCCTATATGGTTTTTTCAATGGTGGCCCGTGTGGGGAACGAACCCCTCTAAAATTTACACTGACACACACAGTGGCTAGGCTTAGCTCATTAGGCTTAACCCCAATTTCAACCATAACCCCACTATAGTTTTTTCATATGGTGGCCTATGTAATTGGGGAACGATCCCTTTTACCTTTACACTAACCGAAAACAAAGGCTTGTTCATTTAACAGGCATAACTCATTTTAGGTCCTATAAAAATAGGCTCACAACATTAAGCCTACTTAATAGGTCCTACTCTTTAACTCAAAACAAAGTCTTGTTGATTTAACAGGCTTAACTCATTTTAGGTTCTATAAAAAGACCAATTTCAACATAAGCCTATTTAGTAGGCCCAAATCGCTTTACCTTAACTAATAGGCCTAACATACTCATACACTAAAGGCCTACTTCAAACACTACAATTTGCAATTAAATATACACGAAGCCTACCTCATAAAGTAGGCCCTACTCTTTACACTCAAGGCCTATCCTAACTAAAAACACTAAATTTATAATTCAACCTGTGGTGTAGGTTATAAAATTTATTTCAGCAATTTAACTTCCTCAGAACTCATTAACATCACAAAATTAAACGCAGAACTGTAACATCACAAAATTAAACTCAGAACTGTAACATCACAAAATTCAACTCAGAACTGTAACATCACAAAAACCTAAAGCAATTGCACGAATTCAAACCTACACCCACCTAACACCTAGTCGTAACCCTATTGTAAGTCCTGTTTCACATATAAGCACAACCTATTTTAAGTCCTATTTAACATATAGGCCAACACATTCTAAGTCCTATTTGACAAAGGCGCAACCTATTCTAAGTCCTATTTGACATATAGGCGCAACCTATTCCAAGTCCTATTTGACATATAGGCGCAACCTATTCCAAGTCCTATTTGACATATAGGCGCAACCTATTCCAAGTCCTATTTGACATATAGGCGCAACCTATTCTAAGTCCTATTTGACATATAGGCGTAACACATTGTAAGTCCTATTTCACATATAGGCACAAACTATTTTAAGTCCTATTTGACATATAGGCCAACATATTTTAAGTCCTAGTTCACATATAGGCGCAACCCAATTCCAAGTCCTATTTCACATATAGGAGTAACCTATTCCAAGTCCTATTTGACATATAGGCGCAACCTATTCCAAGTCCTATTTGACATATAGGCGCAACCAATTCTAAGTCCTATTTGACATATAGGCCAACACATTCTAAGTCCTATTTGGCATATAGGCGCAACCTATTCCAAGTCCTATTTGACATATAGGCGCAACCTATTCCAAGTCCTATTTGACATATAGGCGCAACCTATTCTAAGTCCTATTTGACATATAGGCGTAACACATTGTAAGTCCTATTTCACATATAGGCACAACCTATTTTAAGTCCTATTTGACATATAGGCCAACATATTCTAAGTCCTAGTTCACATATAGGCGCAACCCAATTCCAAGTCCTATTTCACATATAGGAGTAACCTATTCCAAGTCCTATTTGACATATAGGAGTAACCTATTCCAAGTCCTATTTGACATATAGGCGCAACCAATTCTAAGTCCTATTTGACATATAGGCCAACACATTCTAAGTCCTATTTGGCATATAGGCGCAACCTATTCCAAGTCCTATTTGACATATAGGCGTAACCTATTCCAAGTCCTATTTGACATATAGGCGCAACCTATTTTAAGTCCTATTTGACATATAGGCGCAACACATTTTAAGTCCTATTTGACATATAGGCCAACACATTCCAAGTCCTATTTCACATATAGGCGCAACCTATTTTAAGTCCTATTTCACATATAGGCGTAACCTATTCTAAGTCCTATTTCACATATAGGCATAAAACAGACAAGGCTTGATATATAGGTCTCAAATGCAACATTTGAGGAACTTTACTCAGCCAAATTGGTTAACCTAACACAAAACTCAAAAATAAAACCCTACAACAAAATATACATTTACACACATACGTACGGTACAGTATATAAATATATACATACGACTCCAAACATCCAATTCTTCTTTTAAGGAAGAATCACACAACAGATTTCATCAACAGACACATACATTCCTTGCAAACAGATTGGATTCCTTCAAAACCCCAAACCTTCCAGACCTACCTGTAGGATACACAACATTTACTCATTCATAACTACGGGTATTGACTTCACTGGAGTGGTGAATCCAAGTTTTGAAGATCAACTGGATTCGGAGGAATGCAACACACACACACACACACACACTGCACTCTTTCCATGTGTCAGACACAACAACCTGTCTAAACATAACCAAGGATCGGAGAGTAAAAGCTTTTATTGCTGCGCTCTGATTCTGTGCACATAATTTTGTGCCAAAAATTATATGGTTAGACAGTGGACATACAAACAAACTACTCTAAAGGGTTTTATGGCCTACTTTGGCCATAGCCCAAACTACTCTACTCTAAAGGGTTTTATGGCTACCCTTGGCCATAGCCCAACAGATCATCAAAGGGCCTTGGCCTACTTTGGCCATAGCCCAACAAATTCATCAAACGGCTGATGGCCTACCTTGGCCATAGCCCAACAGATCATCAAAGGGCCTTGACCTACCTTGGCCATAGCCCAACAAATTCATCAAACGGCTGATGGCCTACCTTGGCCATAGCCCAACAGATCATCAAAGGGCCTTGGCATACCTTGGCCATAGCCCAACAAATTCACCAAGGGGCTGATGGCCTCACTTGGCCATAGCCCAACCTATTCAACAAAGGGCTGATGGCGTACCTTGGCCATAGCCCAAATTATTCAACAAAGGGTTGATGGCCTACTTGGCCATAACCCAACCTATTCAACAAGGGGCTGATGGCCTTCCTTGGCCATAGCCCAACCTATTCAACAAGGGTCTTGTGGCCTCCCTTGGCCAGAGACCAAACAACAAGGGTCTTGTGGCCTCCCTTGGCCAGAGACCAAACAACAAGGGTCTTGTGACCTCCCTTGGCAAGAGACCAAACAACAAAGGTCTTGTGGCCTCCCTTGGCCATAGGCCAAACAACACAAAAACAGTACAGGATCCAAAGCCCCAAGCCCTCCAGATCTACCTGTGGAGAAGTAACATTTACTCTACTAAAACTACGTGTATTGACTAGTCTGAAGTGGTAGGAGGGTTGAATACAGTACAAACTCTTTTAACCAAACAACACAACATGGAAGTACAGCACATTTCAATTAACTCACCAACGTAGAAGTCACTTTAAAACATAAATCGTTAACAAAACAAAACATGACAAAACTCCAAAACCACATCAGTAAACCAGCATTTAAAAACTGGTGACATAAAATTTACACAGATAATGAGCAAAGTTAAAATGCTTAATAACTTTACTTTAATTCCATAAATTTCCTATACCTAAAGGGAGTCAAACTGATTGACATAACTTTAACGAAACTTGAGAAGTTGGCCTCTTGAACTTTTATATTTAAATAGGTCTTGAGTAACCTTTCTCTTCCTAAATTCCTATTTCATTCCTTTTAATCCATTTTACATGGTTTTACACAGTTTGTCAAAAAATGTGATCTATAACATATAAATTTTTCTCCCCCGCCCTCCACCCAGTATATGGAAAAACTATACGTGCTTACAACATGGTATCCTATGTGATACCTTTATTTCATAATTAAATATAAATTATTAATTAATTGAATTAAATATCTACAAAATTGCCTCGGGATTGGCGACATAGCTTAATGGGAATGAAATGATTGCCATACATACATAGAACCCGTATGCAGGCGTAGAGCCTGCATAACCACGAGAAACATTTATTATTTCACGATCTAAATTTTCCATTGCTAATTCATGAGATTACATCAAGGCAACAGTCAACGACCTTTGCCAAATCAGCAATTTATACTAAAATACAAAGATTATATTATAGCGGCTTCGGCTTGGAGCTCTTATGTTACAGCGAACGCTTTAAACAGGGAAGATGTGCTTCGTCTTCCCTAAAGTTCTGAGTGAATTCCTTATAATATAAAACCTAATAATTATAAAAAGGATAGGCCTATTCCTTCAGGGGTTTAAATAGTGACTGCCTATATTAGTTACATCGAGTGAACTCATTGTGTAACTCCATCGTAACGGCCATACATCGAAGAAGACCGTCACACCCTACATCGAAGCAAACTAAGGCCCAGCGAAAATAAGGTGGGACACTTTCTTTCGTTCACATATAGGCATCTAAAATCCTGAGGCTAGAATTACCGAAAACAATTAAATATAAAGAGGTCCTTTGAAGACCTACACGTACATTAGGGTGGATCGATTTTACATTTGTTTCGATTTCCATATTCTAATAGAGACAAAAACTTGCGCATGCATGAGAAAATAGCCTCTGCAAAATCTTAGCTTAATAGGTAATCATCTTCTGCCCCCGGCAGAGCGATGAAAATCATATTTTAGTAGACAAAAACGTATTCAATATGCATCAAAATTATTCCTAATAACTATAAAGTCGATGAAAAAGACCTCATATGATCGTTTTTCCAAGCGCGTTGTCCTACGTTAATATCTTTTGCCCCGGCAACAACGTCAAATGTTGAAAAAATAGGTAATTTATATACATATTTTCAGATCGGCTCTTTGTCTTAAATAATGCATTTATATTTCCCATAGCATTTATATCGTTGCTTAGGCATGAAATAACACACACGCATATTGAAATATTTTAAAAATTATAAGAAAAATACGTTTTTGACTACTAAAATATGATTTTCATCGCTCTGCCGGGGGCAGAAGATGATTACCTATTAAGCTAAGATTTTGCAGAGGCTATTTTCTCATGCATGCGCAAGTTTTTGTCTCTATTAGAATATGGAAATCGAAAAAAATGTAAAATCGATCCACCCTAACGTACATAACTCTCTAACGAAAAAACATAGGGCTTTTGTCGGTAACTCTCCACTGAAGTCTGCTCGAAATTTCCAACGGATGAGGGCATCAAGCAATCAACCCATAGCCCTATATAGTTTTTTCATAGGTGTAGTCAACACAATTAAACTACTAAATACCATCTAACAAATACAAAGCCAATTGACAAATATGGGGATCCGAGAACCGTACAGAATGCATACAGAAAGAATTTACATGCGATATTGGGACAACAAGCATGGGCGTCGATTGTGGGGGGGACGCATGGGACATGTCCCCTCCAACTTTTTACAAAGGGGGGGGTACAACCTACCAGTTGTCCCCCCTACTTTCGTGGATGAATTGCTATAAATGCTAACTATTAATGGCACCTAAAAGACGTTATATGTCGTATTATATGCATCTGCAAATGTAATAGCAATATTATAAATTATTATCATGAACAATGCATATGTTAAATAAACGGTTTTGTTACGTATCATTTTCAATATCAAAGTGTGATCAAAGTGCAGTTTATTTGCTTTATATTTCACGAACATATTTTGTTATCAGTTTATGTACATTGACTTCTGTTGTCTACAGGTAATAAAAGATTTATTTCGGTTAAACATATGTGTGATATTATGTTACATGAAAGGTTAAATATTATAAATAGTTTGTATTGCGTTTCTTATTTCTGCAAAAAAAATGTTTAAATAAAGAAAGACAGGATGATTAAATATAATTGAGTTTTTTTTCAACATGCTGAGAAAAATACAAAAAACGGGTAAATGGAAGGCGAAGTGTCCCCCCCCCCCCCACTATTTTAAAGCAATCGACACCCCTGACAAGAAGTATCGAAACAGATAAAGAAAGGAAAATTCTCGGAAGATCACAGAGCAACAAAACATGCACTACCATTGGAAAACAATCTGAACAACATAAAGAGAAAAACGAAAACGAAAAAATAAAAATAATCTGAGCCAACATTCAGGGCCTTAAACCAAACCATTCCCTGGACAAAGTCACATACCTGAAAGGACTCATGCAAGAAACTAGAACAGACTTTGCATGCCTCATGGAAACCCATCTAAAGGACTGCCAGACGAATTATGAAAACTGTGAGTTTTGTACTGACAAAAACGAAATGCAAATTGACAACTACTCGTATAACACTCTGAACCGGCAGAACAGTCAGGCGTAAAGAAGGATGTGCTATCGACACGCGAAAAACCTATGACAGAAATAGTTATAAGTACTTCAAACAACTACGTACAGTTGAATCTGTACCAGTAAAAGTTCAAAAATTAAATATGGTACTAATTGTATATATATCCCCGAACACGTCAACTTCAAAATTCTCAGATAGCATTAAAGAGGTCAGGAACTAGGTGAAAGATCTTTACTCCTCAACCCAAATATTTTTCTCTGTGGTGATTTTAATTTTCCATTTATAAACTATAAAAGGATAGGAAGAAATATATGTATACATCAAGACAGTGGGGGGCACACGGGAAGACCAGGAGCAGGCCAAAATGCTCCGAGCTATAGCCGATGAATTTATGTTAACACAGAGAAATAACAGGAAATACAAGAAAAACAACTGCCTAGATTTGGTATTCTCTTTCATTCAGCCTGTCCCAAAGAGAGGTGACCACTCTCAACCCTCCAACTATCGTCCAATTGCTTTAATTTCTTGCCTTTCTAAAGTTTTTGAATCTATCCTTAATAGGAAGATTTTTAAACACCTCTCTTCTCACAATCTTCTTTCAAATTGTCACTATGACTTCCGCAAGGGACGATCTACTGGCGACCCTCTTGCATATCTCTCTAACTGTTGGTCATCCTCCTCTCGGGATTTCAGTAAAACATTTGCTATTGCACGAGACATATCAAAAGCTTTTGATAGAGTCTGGCACAAATCTTTAATTTCAAAATTGCTCTCCTTCGGTTTCTTTCCTTCTATCTGTGCTTTCATTTCTAATTTCCTTTCTGGCCGATCTATAGCTGCGGTTGTACTGTAGATGGCCACTGTTCTTTTCCTAAAGCTATTAACAGTGGTGTTCTTCAGGGTTCTGTACTGTCACCTACTCTTTTCCTTTTATTTATCACTGATTTTTTTAAATTTGCACTTCCTGTCCTATTCACTCCTATGCCGATGATTCCACTCTTCACTCCACCCACTTCCCAAAGCATCCCTCTCAACAGTCACTCCATGATTCGCGTATGACAGCTATGATACACCTGGCCTCTGATCTTTCTACCATCTCTGATTGGAGAAGAAAAAACCTTGTGGCTTTCAATGCCTCAAAAACTCAGTTCTTCCGTCTGTCTACTCGTCACAATTTTCCACACGACTATCCCCTTACCTTCAACAATACACAACTTAATCCTTCCTCTTTTCTTCTGGTATAAGTAGAATTCAGCATGTAGAGATGGCTGGCAGAACTCTTGCATCTTCCTAATTGCAACATTCAAAGTAATCTCTTATAACTGTAGAGGCCTAAGCTTAGGCAATAATAGCAAACGCAGGCGGATCATAATTGATAAGCTGTTAGAGGATGCTGATATTCTCTGTCTGCAGGAAACATGGCTATGGAAACAGGACTTAAAGGACCTGAATAGCCTGTCCAGTAACTTTCATGGAATAGGGGAGACCACCAGAGATAAACAAGATCGTCTCCTTGCAGACCACCCACCTGGTGGGGTAGCTATTCTACGGAGGTTGGGGTATGGGAAATATATTAGTGAATTAAAACTTGGTTTGAATTGGCTAACTAGCATAGAAATTTGTGTAGACAATAAAAAATTTGTAATTCTGTGTATCTCTATGCCTTTTCAGGCGGTTGATAATGAAGAAGATTACCTCATTAAATTGGAGCAGGTCAGCAGTATTATTGAACACGCACAATAGAACACGCACAATAGAAAGAAGCAAATTCAAAATTTTTAATATTCACTCCAAAGCTATAAGCTGGGAAGGTATTACATCGAGCATGGAAACAATAGACTGGAAAACCATCTTTAAGTGCAAGACAACGGAAAAGATGCTAATCAATTTAGAGGAGAAGACGCTGGAAATTGTGGAAAGACGTCCCAAAAATGCAAGAAAGAGGAAAGAGAAGCAGGTTTGAGAGACGAAAGAGGTTAATGTTTCGCAAGAGAAAAAGAATGACTGTAAAATTAAGGAACTGCAAAGACAACAAAATTAGAAAAATATTAAACGATAAACTGCAGAGTATACTGCAGATTGCGTCATACAGGATCTAACTGAGAAACATACAGAGAAAGAAGATGATGCTATAGAAGGGATAAAGGTTAATTCAAAGTACTCCGATAATTTTGCAAAAAGGAAGTCGAAAAATCACGCGACTCTCTCTCTCTCTCTCTCTCTCTCTCTCTCTCTCTCTCTCTCTCTCTCTCTCTCATATATATATATATATATATATATATATATATATATATATACCTCGTTAACCTCGTTGCTGTTCCGTGCGTTGGTCTCTCTTCACACGAAGGTCAAGCTGATGGCTCCGCTTCTAGGTCTGGCTTGATGGAGGAGCGAGTTGCTTTCTTGCGCTATCCACCGTACATAGCCAGGTACACCCGGCTCATCTGGTACCGTCCTGAGCCAGGCATCTAGTCTTCTCTTGAAGACTTCAACTTTGACCCCTGTAACGTTTCTGAGGTCCTTTGGAAGCTGGTTAAAAAGTCTTGACCCCCAAACAACCAAGCGATTTTCCTTCAGTGTTGAGGAGGTCCCTTATCCGGCCTTTAATTTGGGAACACTACACATTCTGCCTTTCCTATTTTCCATTGTTGTTTGAATGGTAATTGGGTTTAGTTTTAGGTTTGGTACCAGTTTTTCGATCATTTTCCATATGTAGATTATGGTGTACCGCTCTCTTCTTCTTTCCAGGGAGTACAGATTTAGTTTACGTAGTCTTTCCCAGTAGTTGAGCTCTTTGCAGCCATCAATCTTGGCTATGAAATGTCTCTGCGTTTCTTCTAGTTTATTAGTTTCTTCCTTTTTATATGGGGACGTCAAAATTGAGCAGTATTCAAGTTTTGGTATAATCAGTGTTTTTAGCAGGGAAATCATTACTGTCCTGTTCCTTCTTTTGAACGTTCTTAGTACCTGTCCCGTGACTCTTTTTGCTTTATTTATCGCTATCTGATTTTGTGCTTCGAATTTCACGTCATCGGTCATTATTACCCCCAGATCGATCGCTTTTGTGCTTCTCTGAATTTTGTCTATCTGGAGCATAATATGCAATCTGTTTAAGTTCCTCTTTTCTACCATATCTCAAGAGCTGAAATTTCTCGGTGTTAAAGTCATGTTGTTGTCTTCTGACCATTTGTATATTTTGTTCGTGTCCCTCTACAAGGCCTCCACTTCATTTACATCGCCGATTTTTCTGGTGATCTTTGTATGTTACTATACTAGGGTGTGTCAATTTTAGTTAAGTTAACAATTCAAAAACTCCTAATGCTCAAATGATGTCATATTATCTAGCAAACTTAGAAATATCTTTAGTGTTGTTTAAAAAAGCCATTTACCTGCTTATATTTGACCATAAAGGTTTGAAATATAACTTAAATATAACTGTAGCATCGTATATCAATGTGCCATTGATATGTGTGGTCAACTTTGATTATTTTTAGTGTGCAGTATGGTTTCTAAGTTTCACATAGTCACAAATGCTGGAGTTTTGATTGTGAATGCATGTGTTTTCCCTCCTTTTTGACAATTTTGGTTATTTCGTAATGTAAATATTGTGTAATTCAAATTATTCGAAATGTTATGTGTGACCCAAACTTTCTGTATATTTTGATATGATAGATATATGAAATTGTCATTACTTTGAATAATTAAGTCTTGTACCTATAACAACACAACCTTTTATTGAGCTTATAGGAAGATATTAAGAATTTCAATTAACTTAATTTTATGTAATCATAATCAGTAGGCATAAAAATATCATTTCTTTTGTTCACAGGTCCACAGGATGAGTCAGAAGGAAATCAGAACTCGAAGCAAATCACCTAAGTCATTTGGTGGGGACTGGGAGGGAACTTCCCCCTGCTGAGCTGCCCACAGCCAGAGATCTGCTGAGGTATGGTTTGTTGAGGAGAGAGATGAGTGAGGAAGACAGGAGGAATTACCCAGTTAATGACCTGATTAACAACGGCATTGTTCCAGGGCTACTGGCTCAGTGGAGAAAGGCCAACGCTCTATTCATAGGACCTGTAATTAACACTGAGGTCAAGATCAGGGCTAAAGTGAAGGCACTGTAGGATGAGGCAGTGAAGGTGTCCAGGGCCGCATTTAGGGGGTGGTGCACCGGGCAAATGTCCAAGGCCCCGCAAATTTCAATTGAAAAAAAATTAAACGTCACGTATTTGCCATCTCCGACGAATTTTACTTTTTCCAGCAGGCGGCATGGCATCAGGCATTCTAATATCCGCTTTGATGGCGTTTAATTTGTTGTTCTTGTTAGTGTTACTCATTTCTAATGTTGTTACTAACTTACTTCTTGTTGTTTCTGTTGCAGATTCATGATTTATGTTCTTATTGTTGGCATTGTAATACGTACAACATGGAAACGAGCCGTGCTCGGGATCGAAGGAGGAAATATAAACCCGGAGTGAAAAGCATAAGGATAAGAAGCGCAGAGAAGAGTTTCTTGCGATGGTGCCGAAACTGACTAATTGGATTAAATCTTCAGCAACTAAGTCAGCCCCTTCAACAGGCCCACCAGCTGCCTCCGCTACTTCAGCAGCTGCGTTTTCAGAAGACGCGTCTACGTCAGGGCGTTCAGCAAGCCCAGCAGCTTCCTCCACTACTTCAGCAGCTGCATTTTCAGGAGACTCGTCTACGTCAACCCCTTCAGAAGGCCCACCAGTTGCCTCCACTACATCAGCAGCTGTGTCTTCAGAAGACCCGGCTACGTCAGTGCGTTCAGCAGGCCCACCAGCTTCAGGACATGCAATTAATGACATTGGTTTGTAGCCACAAGTGCTGACCGATGACTTTAGAGAGTTCTGGATAGAGCGGGGAACATCAGATTGTCGAAATTATGACAGCGACTTCAGTAACTCTTCAACTACTGAAAGTGGTACAACACGCCGATGTACGAAGACATTATTTGTTAAGAGTCCGAGTCCACAGGCTGTGTTTACTGTTTTGCCTGTAAATTAGTGTCGAGGGCGGACGGCAAGTTCACAATCGGGTTCAACGACTAGAAGCATGGTAGACAATCGGTCGAAGCACACGGAAAATGTGAGCAACATATGGAGTCGATGAGATATTTGTTGGTTAGAAAGTCTTTCTCCGGCCGTGTTGATTCGAAACTGGTGAACCAGTTTGAAAAGGAGTGCAACTACTGGCAGGAAGTTTTGCGGCGCTGTGTCGACGTTATCAAGTATATCACGTCAAGAGGACTAGCAATTCGTGGACACGACTCCCGTTTCGGTTCACCAAACAACGGCAACTATTACGGAATTTTGGAACTTTTAAGTAAGTATGACAGTTTTCTAGCTGCGTATATAATCGAGCATGCCAATAAAGATAGCGGACACACCTCGTATCTCTCTCATTTCACTTGCGAGGAACTCATACTGTTGATGGCCGATAAAGTACTTCAGACGATTATCCGAGAAATCCAGCAGTCAAAATACTACTCTCTATCCGTCGACTTTACGCCTGATGTTTCCCACACCGATCAACTGTGCTTCACCGTCCGATATGTGGTTGAGTCTGGGTCCGTCGAGCGATTTCTACAGTTCATACCTATGAACACACATACAGGGAAAGGAATCGCCGACGTGGTCCTCAACTTTCTGGAGACGCATGGCATTCGAATTGGAGACTGCAGAGGACAGTCTTATGATAACGCAAGCAATATGGCAGGGAAATACAACGGCGTAAAGAGCCACATCAAGTCAAAATCTCCGTATGCTGAGTTTGTGCCATGCATGTGCCACTCACTAAATCTTGTGTGTAAATCAGCAGTGGACAGTTGCACAGCAGCCGTTGAATTGTTTATGCTCATTCAGAATGTCTACACGTTTCTCGTCTCCTCAACATACCGAAGGTGTCGACATGTAGAGGTTCTCGATAGTAGTTCCCGTCTAAACTACTTCAAACAGCTTCAACAACTCGAAACAGCCATTTTATTGGTTTTATGGAACACTGGTGAACGTTCATTCTCGAAACTCAAACTGATCAAAAATTACCTTCGCTCAACAATGGGCCAGGAGCGCCTTTCGTCCCTGGCGCTGTTGAGTATAGAGCATGAGGTGTTGCAGTCGGTGAGTTTCGAGGATACAATCATGCAGTTTTCCAAACAAAAAGCCAGGAAGTGTCCTATGTAATATTCATTACAAATCTACACTCTATCTACAGTACAGTAAGCTGTACAGTTTAGCTGTTTATTAAGTGCATTACAACTGTGTAGCTGTTTATTAAGTGCATTACAGTAATTGTGTAGATGTTTATTAAGTGCATTACAACTGTGTAGTTTACTAGTGTAGCTGTATACACTGTATGTGTACATAGTTAAGTTATAGTCTTTAATATCACATTAATAAGCCGAATGGCTTCCGCATGTGTGTTTTGTGTGTGTTAAAAAAAATATATCTGTTATGTGCATTACAAAATGTTGTCATTCATTAACACACTAAAATACTGTAATACATCCCGAGAAATAGTTTGCCCAAGGCCCCGCACCCTGTAAATGCGCCCCTGAAGGAGGTGTCCATTGGCAATGTGAAGCTAGAGGTCAAACATAGGTTCATGATGAAACTGGACAAATTAGTGGACATCCTGACCTGTCACTGTGTGATCAGGAGCTGCAGTGAGTTTGGGTGCAACCCTGTCTGCAACAGTGAGGGTCACATTGACTGCAGCTGCAGGAGCGAGCAGAAGATACCAGTGCAGGAGCTTGCCTTCATTAAAGGTCAGAGAGAAAAGGTGAGAAGTGTGGGGGCACACCAGATGGGTCTAGCTGATCACTCTGAGACCAGGAGACAGGAAGCAGTGCTGCAGAGACAGGAGCAGAGAAGGAAGGCCGAGGAGAAGAGGAGGAGGAAGGCAGAGGAGTCAGCCAAGAAAGAAGAGGAGTTGAGGGAGGAGTCACTGCTGGGGATGGAGTTGGAGGAGACTGGAGATATACTGGAGGAGGCAGGGAGGAGAGAGGACGACGAAGACTTCATACCAGAGGCTGCAACAACTTCTTCCTTGCCTGTGGCTAAGAAGAAGAAATACAACACTGAAGATATCACCAACATAGCTCTGGCTAGCTTGAGACATTACACTGGGCTGAGAGAGACTGCAGAGATTGCCACTGCTGCCTGGATTGATGCTGGTCTTATCACAGAGTTTGACACAGCACTGGTGATTGACCACAACAAGGTGAGGAGGGCTCAGGAGAGACTGACTAAGGAGCTGGTCAAGAAGTTTGATGAAGAGATTAGGGAAAATGGCATCACCTGTATCTTCTTTGATGGGAAAAGAGATTTCACCAAAGTGATGATGGAAGCTGAGGGCAGTGTCAGGCAGTTTCCTGGCCTCATTAAGGAAGAACACTACACAGTGTGCAATGAACCAGGTGGGAAATATTTGTGGCATTTTGTACCAGAGGAAGCTGCAGAGGAGAGAAGTCATGCTGAGGTCATTGCTGATCATCTGGTGAACTGGCTAAGAGAGAGAGGAGCAGACCAGACCCTTTTGGCCATAGGAGGTGACAGTACTAATGTGAATACTGGCTGGGAGGGAGGAGTGATGCATTATGTGGAAGCCAAGCTTAGCAGGAAGTTGGTGTGGATTGTCTGTGACTTGCACACTGGGGAGCTGAGTCTCAGACACCTGGTGACTGCACTGGATGGCAAGACATTGAGCAACAACAAGTGGTCTGGGACCCTAGGGAAGATGTTAGACACTGCCACTGAGCTGGAGATCAACTTAAACTTCACGAGGATCACTGTTGGTCCTCCTCTACCCCATTTCAGTCAGGATGTAGTCAATGACCTCAGCACAGACCAATCATATGGCTACAGAATCATCACTGCCATCAGATCGGGAGAGGTACCTCAGAGTCTAGCTCTCCTGGAGATTGGGCCAGTCTGTCACAGTAGGTGGGTCACCACGGCTCTAAGGTTCTGCAGATTGTGGATTTCCAAACATGGGCTGAAGGGTAGGAACCTGAAGAATCTGAAGATAATTGTGGAATTCATAGTGGGAGTCTACATGCCAAACTGGTTCAGCATCAAGTTAAATCACAGCTGGGTGGAGGCTCCCAGGCATGTACTGTACCAGCTGGAGCTGCTCAGAAGTCAGAAGAAGGAGGTGATTGGAATAGTGATGCCTACAGTGAAGAGATCAGCCTGGTATGCACACGCTGAGGCTGTGCTCTAGTCCATGCTGTGCAGTGAGATGGAGGAGGAGAGGAGGGAGGTAGTGAAGAGGATACTGGAAATCAGAGGTGAAGGAGATGAGGACACACACAGGTAGGAGACTGCAGTGTCAGACCCAGGAAGACTCCTGACATCAAACCAGATGACACCAAACTCTCGGAGCTTATTGACTGGAACTCTGGCGTGACTGACCCTCCTTTGACCTGCTCCCTCACCACTGCTGCAATCAAGGAGTTTCTGGATAGACCATTGGAAGTTCCTGCATAGCCCTCACACACACAGTCAGTAGAGAGGTGTGTAATGATGACAACTGAAGCAGCACAACATGTTTACTCACAAGAGAGGAGGGAGGCGTACATCATTGGCCAGGTGGTCAGTAAGGAGCTCATGTCCAGGAACAAGAGCAAGGCAGACATGGCATCCTTAGCAAAGTTCAAGAAACCTATCTATATTTCTAAGTTTTAATATTGAAATACAATCAAAATGTCTTTAATTGCATGTATGTAAAATGTAGTTATATATGGCATCCTTGGCAAAGTTCAAGAAACCTATCTATATTTCTAAGTTTTAATATTGAAATACAATCAAAATGTCTTTAATTGTATGTAATGTATATAAAATGTAGTTATATACAATAAAAAAAATACTTGCAAAAATTGCTGATTTTTCGTAAACTTCAACTTCGAATATAAGTAGCTAGGAGTGGTCAACTCTGGATTTTAAAGCCATATTTCGATTTAGCATATAAAAGGCATCATTTGGTCACTAGTAGTCTTTGAAAATCTAAAAATGTCACTTTGCTCCCTAAAATTGACACACCCTATTACTATACTGTTGCTGTTTACTTCGCTGTCTATGTCTGTTAGCATGCTAATGAATAGGAGTGGGGCCTGTACTGTCCCTTGTGGTACTAAGCTGCGTACTTCCGATTCTGATGATGATACCTTGAATTTTGACGACCTGTAGCTGGGGCGGATCCGGGATTTGCTGGGGGGGGTCAGTACGAGCGCCGAAGGCTTCTAGGGCGTCCGGGGGCATGCTCCCCCGGAAAATTTGAAAATTAAGGCTCTCAGAAACGCGTTTTTAAGCAATTTGCAGGGTGTTTTCAAGTTTATTAGCTTTTACATCTAAGTTATGTACTGATTTGCAAGAAAATTATACAAAGAAAGACAAAATTCGTGATAAGTCTTAAAGAAACACTGTTTATGAAAATTTGACAATATCAACCTAAATTTCTTTTGAAAAATCATACTTTATCATTCTAGATTTGTTTCATTAATATAATTGAAGTTTTTATTTCTTGACAAAGTTTTGTGTTGACTGAGATATCAGTTAATCTTCCGACTCTCAAAGACTGGATCGACAAGCGCCATTCGTCGAGGTTGCTGTTCAGCGAACCGTTGAACTACAGCTTCGTAGTTCACGGCTTGTCGTAATGAATGCTCATCATCGCCAAGCCCACAATCTCTCCGTGGACATAGTAGTCCTATGGTACCCATTCACAAGTTTCAAGGTACTGTTGACACATTCATTGTCAGCAGAAGTGATGGGTATGGTGCAAGCAATTCGCACAAGCAGTTGATGTTTGGGAATATATCGGCATCGCAAGCCTGGAAAGAAAAAGTGATAAAGTTACAATTAAGATATAAAATTTTACACTAAATATTAAATATTAAATAATCGGAGCATACGAAGAATTGTCACCCCAAGATGGGCATACGAAGAATTATAATCTACTTTTAATGCAAGTTGAAGCGAATCTGGTTTGGCGTTCTCTGACTGCCACTTTCTCCCCCTGGCCGGACATGTTTGAAGCACCATCATACCCTTGCCCACGGCAGTCTGCTATGTCTAGACACCACTGCTCCAGTTTTCCTAGGATCAATTGAAAGATGACTTGCCCAGTTATGCGTTCACTGGTTTTAAAATCTAGAAATTCTTCGCGAATAATACAATTCTTGTCAACAAACCTCAAAACAAGCGATAATTGTTCAAGATTTGCATTGTCTGTCACTTCATCGCAAAGAACTGAAAAAAACTTTGCTTCTTTTATCTCCTTGATGATCGAATCCATAATTTGATCCCCACTTAGACCAATAATTTGGTTTTGAATTGATTTACTGGAATATCTTGCATTGGCGCGGCATGTTGCTAAATGGTTTTTTAAGATTTCATCACCAGCATCGACACGAAATTCCAGCAAGGCAAGAAAATTGCCCCTGTTTGCGTCTTGGGTGGCTGTGCTGTCATCTCTGTGACCTCTTAAGACAATGCACTGTTTGCCACAAAGATGGACAATTTTTGTCACACTTTTGATAACTTCTCTGTTTTGTGCATTGTGTAGGTACGTTGACTTTCAATTTGCACCTGGATACATTTTTCAGGATTTCGACTTGTGGCGAGGAAATTGTCATAAAGCGACCATAGCATCTATGTGGTAAAGGGCGTTCTCGTGTTGACCGCACACCGTACTTACTTTTGTCCACCGTGTAAATGGACTGTTCACGAGAGCACCAAGGTTTTCTCGTGTAGCAAATAGAATGCATGGGAGACACAAACCACCATCGCATTCCTTGCTGTACACCAGCCAAGGATAGCTTGCTGCCAAGAGCTTTGAAAAGACCGATTACAACCATCATAAACACCTTGGAGAAAGAATAATCCTTTCCTGGTTGAAAATGGTTAGTTATGACATTGAACTTTTCAGCTTGTTGCAGAGCTCTAACAGGAATTTTCTGACGCAACAGGGTACCAACGTCAATATCATGTACCGATGCATGGCAAGCAGGGTTACTGCAAATAAAAACAAAATGCGGAGCTATTATAATTATATTAAGAAAATTAAATAAGATTTAGCTTACTTTAGTTTTTAGTCTTAACGTAAAATATATCAAACAAGAAAAATGGTTTTCTGTGAGTCAGCTTGTCGTACAACACGTGTTCCTACCGGTATCACTGGCGCTATTGCGAATCCTCTTTGCAGTCGGGGTAGATTGTCCTTCATCACTGTCAAAACGAGAGACAATGAATTTAATATAGCAATCGATCAGTAACTGTAACAATACAGTTACTAACCTTGCCACTGACGTGGGATGGACCAAACTTGATGGACCAAAAAATCGATAAATTCTTGGTTGCTGTTTAACTTTTCTTGACATTGTAAACCGAAAATTCTAATGAATAAATACTTTGAATGAATATTGCTTTTTAGACTTTTGAGTATTAAAGTAAGACACAGCGTCGACTAACGATCTGAAACAAATGAAACAAAAGGGTATATTACATGCTTTTAGTGCTGTTTGTAAAATAACTTGTATGTTCAGTTCAGTCAGCTTTGGGAGGAGGACTTTCTGGTTTAGAGTGGTTCTGGTTTAGGGGGGTTCGATCGAACGCCCGAACCCCCCATGGATCCGCCACAGTGTAGACGTTCTCTGAGGAAGTTGTAGATCCATTTTCCCACTTTGCCTGTTATTCCCATATATTTATTTTTTCATTTTATGTGCTATATACTGTGATCACATTTGTCGAAAGCTTTAGCAAAATTTGTGTATATGACATCGTAGTTGTCATTGCATCTACGATTTATATATATATATATATATATATATATATATATATATGCGCCTCGGTGGTGTAGTGGTTAGTGTCGCTGACTACGAATCCATCGGCCCCGGGTTCGAGACCCGACGGCAGCAAAACCCAGCTGTTCATCCTTCCACACAATAAAGAAAGTGGTTGGTAGATAAATGGGTACCCTAGGTGGCCTCGTAGTTAAGACGCTGGGCTGCTGATGGGGCGTGGTTCGGATTCCACGTTAAACTGTAGGTCTAAGGTGGAGTGAAAAGCTTGACCTTCGTCAGAATGAACAATTCGGGCGGAAGCTAACCAAAGGTTATACTGTGTGTGTGTATATATATATATATATATATATACAGGGCTATTCAAAATGATTCATCCGATTTCAACTGAGAATACTTCCGTACCTATCAACCGTGCATCAACTGGGCATACACCACATGAAAGAGGAAATCTCCGAGTTTTACAAGATCACCGCGAGAGGACTCCAAAGTCACGCCGTGGCCTAGCCTAGCAACAAACAGTCAGTGTGAAAATGGCGTCCGCACAGCAAAAGGCGTTTTGTGTGTTGCAGTTTTCGAGCTGTAAATCGGTAGTCACAGTGCAGCGTGAGTTTCGTCGACGTTACAGAACAGATCCACCGGGTGCTCAGAGCATCCGTCGGTGGTATCGGCAGTTCGAGGAAACAGGATGTTTGTGTAAAGGCAAGTCCACAGGACGCCGCGCGTGTCTGAGGATAATGTGCAAAGAATCAGAGAGAGTTTCCAACGTAGCCCGAGGAAATCAACAAACCGCGCCAGTCGAGAATTGGGACTTCCTCAGACGACTGTTTGGCGTGTTTTGAGACGGCGCTTGCATATGAAGCCATACAGGTTGCAACTGTTGCAGGCTCTACGGCCGGGGGACAAGTTAAAACGACAGAACTTTTGCGATCTTATGCAGGAGGCTATGGAGGATGACGAATTTGCTCCCCGCCTGGTGTTCAGTGACGAAGCAACTTTTCATTTAAGTGGCAAGGTGAACCGTCACAACCTTCGCATATGGGGCACGCAACAACCACATGCAACAATCGAGCACGAGCGCGACTCACCTAAAGTTAACACCTTCTGTGCCATTTCCCGGGCAAAGGTTTACGGCCCCTTCTTTTTCATGGAAAACACAGTGACTGGAAACTCCTATCTGGATATGCTGCAGAACTGGTTATTTCCCCAATTGAACGAAGATTCCGGCGACTACATTTTCCAGCAAGATGGGGCGCCGCCTCATTGGCATTTGGATGTTCGCCGTTTTCTCAACGAAGTGCTCACTCGCCGTTGGATTGGTCGCAGTGGGCCCCATGACTTGGTGCTCCACAGCTGGCCCCCTAGGTCGCCGGATCTTACACCGTGCGACTTCTTCCTTTGGGGGTACGTTAAGGATACTGTGTACGTGCCACCGTTGCCCACATCTTTGGATGAGCTCCGAACTCGCATTGTTACTGCCGTAGAGTCAGTGACAACGGACATGCTGGAGCGAGTATGGGAGGAATTCGACTATCGTGTCGACGTTGCTCGTGTAACTAGGGGAAGTCACATAGAGCATTTATGAGGTGAGAGACAAAATTTGGACAGTTTTTCTTTTGGTTGATGTATCACAAATCACTCTGTATTTGTAACATTAAAAAATATTCTCATTTGAAATCAGGTGAATCAGTTTGAATAGCCCTGTATATAGATATGTGTGTATATATATATATTTATTTATTTATATTTCAGTGTCTCCAAAACTGATAAACTACTATGCGATAGAAACGCGTTCTTTGAAGAAGAAACACAAGGGAAAAGTATAACGGACTTCGACTTTACATTAGATGATATTACACAAGCTACAGGGAAACTAAAAACATACTCGGTGGTAGGCCCGGGCAAATGGAATGCTACACTGATCAAAAATCGCAAGATTGAAATCACTAAACCCTTATATTGGATATGGAGACGATCACTAGACACGGGAGAAATACTGAGCATCCTGAAGAGAGCGACCATAGTTCCAATATATAAAGGAGAAGATAAATCCGAGGCCAAAACCTATAGGCCAGTGTCACTTACATCTCATCTCGCCAAACTATATTTGAACGAATATGACTTTTTGGAAACTCGGAAAAAATTAAATGAAAACCAACATGGATCCCAGTCAAGAAGATCATGCTTACCACAACTAATGGAACACTACTGTATAACAACATTACTAATGCACTTGAAAGTAATGGAAACTATGATGTAATATACTGTACACAGACTTTGGCAAGGTGTTCGACAAGTGTGACCATGGAATCATAGCACATAAACTAAAAGTAGGAAAATGGATATACAGTATAATTTCCTCAGTGAGTGGCAGCAAGTCGTTACAGTTCAAGGAATATCTTCATCAGAGTTAGAGGTCGTTAGCTCAGCACTACACCGAACAGTATTAGCTGCATTACTCTTCATAATCATGCTAACTGACAGAGATGAGGAAATTACCAGTGACAGCAGAGTAACATCCTTTGCAGATGACACAAAAATTAGTAGAAAAATAAGAAACCTGGAGGATATAGGATCTCTACAAACAGACATGAACATAATCTACAACTGGTCTGAAGGTAATAATCTGGGGCGTAATAACGGGGGAGACGGGGGGGGGGGGAACATGTTCCCCAAACTTTTGAACTGAGAGGGATAATATAGGTTTTGACTCCCTCAACTTTTGATCTAAGCTAGCTTACGTGAAGAAAAATATTTACGTTCTTGAAATAATTTATGATGAGTAAATCTTTGATTATCACTGTACAACAAATTTTCGGTTCAGAAAAAAAATGGGAATAACATTCGGTCGTTCTTAATATTTCGAGTGTGCTGATTCCAAATCTGAAAATAGTTTTTTTCTATCACGTCACGTTTTTTTGTAATTACTGCTTAAAATCTTCATACCAAAAAATAAGAACATATTGATAAACAGATAGGCTTTATCATATGGAACAGTTTAATTATTGCTATACTTCAACATATATGCGCAAAATTAACATAAAACTCTCGTATTATACTGTTTTCAACTCATTATTTGTATTTATGCTGGCGTTTGTGTGATGCTTCTAGTTGGTCATGCTTTAAATTCAAGCAGAAATCGGCCAGCATAGCGGGACTCCACTTTCCTTTGTATCGGCTCTCCATTGTGGCTATATCCTGGTGGAATCTCTCCCCATGTTCGTCGCTAACAGCAGATGCGTTTTCCGGAAAGAATGAGAGATGTGAATGCAAAAAATGAATTTTCAATGACATCTTACATCCGAGACGTTAGTACGAGTTGATAAGTTGATCCACAAGTGCAGCATAGTTGTAGTATTTAGTCTTTCCTAGTATCTCATTTGCATAGGAAACACATGTATTTCGTATAGCCAGTTTGCAATCCATTGAGAATAGCCACAACCTTCAAATCTGCGCAGATAAGCCATTCATGTTCATTGTTGTTATTTATTTATTTGTTGGGTTCAAAATCCCAGCTGAGCCGTGAACGGCCAAGTTCTAAAGGGCCAGTTCAACCTACAGCCCAAGTTAAGCTAAAATTAAAAACTTACGGACTTGAGATCCTATTAGGTCCTACCTCAGGGTTGCTGACTCGATGTGGGCCACCTTAGGCCTCAGTTGCATGAATTTAAGATAAAAACAAAAGGGGCACTATTTATGGTCTTCTTTCTCAACCTTGCAACAACAACACAACCTGGACTATTGCACGATGCAACAATCTTGTATCTAAACAACCAAACTGAATTGCAAGAGAGCTCTCCATAAGACCACACCCTGTAAGTACGACGTTCCACAAACGAGTAGAAAGGACGCGCAGCGCCCCAAAATGATGCCACCAGAGTGCTCAAACAATGATGCCACAAGAGCCCAAAAATGCTAGCTCTAAATTAAGTGAATTTTTCACTAACCTTACAATTATGAGATGGATATATAACACCTTAACTTAATATATACAAGCAATGCTGCATCAATCAGCTTAGTCATCATATCGCCTTGGGACAACAATGGTTCTTCCTCTTCTAAATTTTCTAACACTCCCCACCGAAGAGGCATTGTTGTCATTACCTTCTGCAAGGTTAGCCAAGCCTTCTCCATGAGCTGTAACTCAAATGTTTCATCTTGACTCTCTGTGTTTTTGCTGATTTCTAAAGCATAGAGTTTTTGTATAGGTCTCTTTAACTTTCCTCCTGAAGTCTTTACCAGTGCAGACCTAACTAAATTGACTTTGCCAACAAACAACTCTTCAATTATGACAAGCTTCCAGCATTGCCTTGGTCTTTCATCCCCAATCATTACCACTTCTCCCACCTTGATACAATTTGCATTGGAGCCCTTTACCTTGCCTGATGGGTAATAATTGAGTTCTGGCAAGTATTCCATCTGCCACCTCTTCCATAACTGATCTTGTAGCTCTTCAAGGTACCTGAACCGTCTGGTTAACTCTCCTTGAGTGCTCTGGATAGGCTGCAAGTCTTCTGGCACACTGGGGCTTGATGTTAATCGTTTACCACAAAGAAAATGATTTGATGTCAATACCTCTGCATCCTGCATACTGTTATAACAAAAGTGATAGGCCTACTGTTCACCATTGCTTCTACTTCACATAAAACAGTGCAGAATTCTTCTTTGCTCAAATGAGCATTAGCTAAAAGTTTCTTTAATGGACACTTTACACTTCTCACTAGCCTTTCCCAAAATCCTCCCCACCATGGTGCTCTTTCAACAATAAACTCCCACTGTACCCCTTGGTGTGAAAGGTAGGATTGGAATCCTTCCTCTTTTAGCAAGGACCAAACTTCTTGGAGTTCCTTTGCCGCCTTTTTGAAGGTTTTTGCATTATCCGATATGATTTTATTTGGGAAACCCTTCTGTTCACAAACCTTTTAAAGGCCAAAGAAATACATCACTACTTAAGTTGCTTACCAACTCCAAATGGATTGCTCTGGTGGTAGCACATGTGAAAAGACATATATAACCTTTGTTAGACTCCCCTTGCTCATACACATAGACTGGACCTGCAAAGTCTACTCCCACTACATCAAATGGGGAAGTATAGACATACCGTTCTCTTGGAAGTGGAGCCACCTTTTCATAATTAGGCTTTGCACTCCAACGCTTGCAAACCACACATTTATGCAAGACCTTTTTTACTACTTGTCTAATTTTGGGAATCCAAAACTGTTGTCTGATCTCTGTTATCACTTCTCTAACTCCAGCATGTAACAGCTTATGATGAGTATCCAGGATCAAAAGGTCCACAAAGTGCCCCCCAGAAGGTAGCAAAATTGGATGTCTTTTCTCCTCTGGAAGCCCAGAAAACTGTAGTCTACCTCCTACTCTCAATAAATCCTGATCCAAAAACACATCCAAACCCTTGAGAGCAGAATGTGTTGGTAGAACCTGTAATGGATGGCTGGTGAGCAATTCCCTCTCTTCACCAAATTTTTCCTTCTGCACATATACCACCCAGTATTTCCTGGCTTGCTGAATCTCGTTACTGTTCAGAATTCCTTCCCTTCTTGTTTCTCCCTTAATATTGTTGGTAAATCTATATACCCATGCTGTCACTCTTAACAACCTTTTCAGACTGCTAATGTCCTCAAGCCTCAATATGGGGTCCTGCTGCATAACTTGACAACTGTTCACAGTGCATTTTCTCACTTCACTCACCCATGCTTCTTTAGCCTGGCATTCTCCTACAATAGGCTGATTAGAAGGCCAGTTTTCACTTCCAAGTTTTAGCCACTCTGGCCCATTCCACCACAAACTTGACTGTGCAAGATCTTTCACTGAAATTCCTCGTGTTGATAAATCAGCTGAGTTTTGGGTGCCTGGATAATGCTTCCATTGCTTGGGATCTGTGTGCGCTTGAATTTCCTCCACCCTATTGGCAACAAACTGGTTTCCATTTCCTTGCCTGGCTTCTTAACCAGTGCCAAACTATAGTGGAGTCTGTCCAATAATAGCTTGGAATTTCATAGAGGGCCAAAGACTTTTGCACTGTAACTGCAAGCCGACTAGCAATAACTGCACCCATCAATTCCAACCTTGGAACAGAAAGCCTTTTCAAAGGTGCTACTCTGCTCTTTGCAGCAACCAACCTGCAACTTACTTCCTCTTGCAATGCGCCTCTTATATAAATACAAGTTGCATAGGCTTCCTCACTTGCATCACAAAAGATGTGCAACTCCAAATTGTCTGGACTATTGTTAACTCTCCAAAGTACCATCTTGGGATTTCAATGTCTCCAAGATGTGCCAATTCTTTGAACCAATATTTCCACCTTACCACCATATGATCAGGTAACTCTTCATCCCAACCAAGTCCAATTTCCCAGAGGCTCTGAAACCAAATTTTTTACTTTATCACAAATGGAGCCAGGAATCCAAGAGGATCAAAGACCTTTGAAGCCAAACTAAGAGCTGTACGTTTTGTCCACCTTGTCTCATTCTCAGCCAGCTCTACTAAAGATTTCCCATTGAAGGTAAACAAATCATCTCCTTGCTGCCAAACAATGCCTAGCACTTTGGTGTGCTCTAGCACGAGATCGAGTGATTGGCCCATTTTTCTTCGCGGAACCCACTGTGACGTCACACAACTACCTCGCTATGTTGGAACATTTTGCAGTACCCCAATTTATTGACAATAATGTCATCTTTCAGCAAGATGGTGCTCCTCCGCACTATGCCAACGTTGTTCGAGAATTCCTTAATGAAAAATTTCCACAGAGATGGATAGGAAGAGGAGAATGGAAGCCATGGCCTCCACGCTCTCCGGACCTGACACCTTTGGAATTTTATTTGTGGGGTTACGTCAAGCAAAGCGTGTACAGTGTACCCATTAGGGATATTCATTACTTGCACGAGCGAATCACGGAAGCTATCGCATCCGTCACTCCTGATGTTCTTGGGCGTGTGTGGCTGGAATTGAATCACCGCCTAGATGTCTGCAGGGCTACCAGAGGAGCCCATATCGAACTACGTTAAATAAAGTTATTCTTTTAGAGTTGTTCTTCAATTTGCCTTTTTTTCATCTCATTATCATGTTTCGTTGCAATTATATAGCTATTTAAAATCCCACCATGACTTTACGGACACACTGTATTGTTTTCTTTTAATACTAAGTATATTCTTGATATACATAAGGTAGTTGTGAAAATGCTTCTTTGATTTTCCTATTACTATCATAAATATACATCATTCTCTAAATCATAATTTTTAAGAGCATCATTTTGGTCGCAAACTCATTATAATACTGATAGATCAGAGCTTTACCGAGACTCGAAGGAAAGAGGGGGGACAAAATCTAAAAATATTAATAAAGTAATTGACTAAATAAGAGAGAGGAAATATAATTAATGAACATACATTTTATAGAGATTATCATCAAGGCCGTAGCTAGAGCTTAAAAACAGACGAGGTGAAAATAGCCCTACTAGGGGGTCCGGGGCCATGCTCCTATAGGAGATTTTTTAAATCCTAGCACAAAATCATGCACTTTGGCGTATGGTAACAGAGTGAATTGGACAATAATAACTTCACTTAAATGTTGCTACTCTGTTTTTATTCATGTTATTTGTGGTTTGACTGCATTACATTGATATGACCAGAAACCAGTTCTTATCATTTGCTACTTGACTGATGGCTGAAGGCCAGTGCCACTCTTCTGTGCAGGCTAGCATTCATTATATGGTGTTAAATTTGAAGCTTGTTTTTAAACTTGCTTACCTGGAGAAAAAGTCACGAATATCTGCTGATGCCGTTCTTTTCATTTTTCACCAATAAAACAAATACTCAGGCAACAAAACAATGACAAGCAGTTGGACATGTCTGTGCCTGCATTATAGAGTTGCCAACTGAAACTTTCAGGAGCGCTAGACTTTTGCCTAAAAAGCGCTAAAGAGCGCTGGATTTGTACGAATCTAGGTAAAATCGAATTTTTATACTTAATAATTAATAATAATAAATTATTAATTACTTTATATATAATTTTATTAATTACAATTATAATTATTTATTATTAAATAAATAATAATTAATAATATAATTTGTACGAGACAGGTAAAATCCTATTTCTGTCAATTTCCTCAGATTTCCTTTGAAATTCAATTTCCTCATTGATCCAAAATGTCCGTTAAGGCAGACGAGGCGGCCGCCTCGTCTGCCTCAACGTGGCTACGGGTATGTCATACTGTATGTTTTGAATAGTGACTTGGACATATAATCAATTTGCTTGTTATGTTCACAAAAAACATTCATAATAAAATACTGAGTAAACAGGGGGACCCATATACCAATCCTTACCCGGGGCCCGTGGCAGCTCTCGCCGGCCCTGGTTACGCCCCTGGTAATAATATGAAATTTAACACCGAAAATTTTCAGCTATTAAGGTATGGAAGAAGGAAGGATCTAAAATTCATAGAATACTATACCCCAAATGGACAGGAAATTCAGAGACATTTTAAAGCAAAAGATTTAGGTGTTGTAATGACTGATGACGCGAAATTTGAAACACGAAATAAGATAGCAGTAAACACATCAAAAAGAATAACTGGACAGATACTGAGAACCTTTAAATGAAGGGATAGGAATATATGATTTCTCTATTGAAAACACCGATCATACCCAAGTTGGAATATTGCTCGGTCTTAGCATCCCCATATAAAAAAAAGACATTAGTCAACTACAGTAGAAGTGATTCAGAGAGGCTTCACTGCCAAGATCAATGTATGTAAAGAACTAAATTACAGTACTGGGAGAGGTTACGTGAATTAAACTTATATTCACTAGAAAGAAGAAGAGAGGTACACCATTATTTACACTTGAGAACTAATGGAGGAACTAGCCCTTAATCTTCCCTTGAACCCCATAACCACTCAAACAACAGTGGAAAGTAGAAAAGGAAGAATGTGTCGTGTTCCCAAATTAAAAGCAAGACAGGGAACATCTTCAACTCTGAAGGAAAATAGTTTTGTTGTAAGAGGATTAAGACTGTTTAACCAGCTGCCCAAGGAGCTAAGGAACACGAATGGTGTAGCGGTGGATATCTTCAAAAGAAGACGAGACGCCTGGCTCAGAACAATTCCAAATGAGCTGGAAGTGAGAACACATGTGAGGTAGAGAGCACAAGAAACCAACTCTCTACTTCACCAGGCCAGCTCAAGAGGAGAGGTAACAAGCTTGACCTTTGTAAAATAAGGAATCATCGCACGGAACATTTGAAAGGTTGAAAGGTGTATAGAAGCCAAGCCAGGAAAATACTCCATGGGGGGACATTAGGTAGGAGTCAGGGAGTACCGGAACTTCCGTTTCTCCATTACTGTTCTCCTTAGCTGATCTTTTCCCGTGTCTTATCTACCCTGTGAGCAATCCAACATGCTCTCAAACACACATTTCTCTCTCTATTACTTACTACAAATACATGCATCTTACACACTACACAATCTTTTCAAAATAAAAAAAGGCATCTTTTTAAGAGCCTTGGAGACCTTGATTTCGTCTCTCTCCTTCTCCTCCCATTCCTGGCTGGCATCTTTGCGGGTGTTTGTTCTTAATACCCTCCTTCCTGCATAATATATATATACTGTACAGTATATAGCGTAGCTGTATCAGCATCCTCTTCTTCATCAGCATTCCTGCAGGAACTCTTACAGGCAGGCATTCAATCGTCTTCATGCCGACATAAGATTTCTCCCATCGCATATCGACTTCAAACATGGTGCTCCATTGTTTGACTAGAGTCGAGGACACCTCTCTTGAAACCTTCCTTCATTTTCGACTGAGAAAAGCCTTCCTTCGGAACCTCCTCAGTCTGCTGACAACCATCCAAGATGCAAAGCGTTCCGCTGCCCACTTTGCGGAACCATATTAATGCAATAATTTAATAGACATTAAACTCATTCATTCGCGCAATATTATTTTCGTCAACCATTTCATTTGCCATTGTGCATTTGTCCTTTTGTCATGCAACATTAATCAGTAACTCGTGAACTTTTCTTACTGAGCAATTAAATCAAGCACTATATCGCTATTTACCCCACAAGGCCCAGTGGTGGCGAACCATTTTTACTGGCGGGTCATTTTTGTTACTTTTGATTTAAAAAAAAATGAAATTGGGTTACAATAATTTATTTACTTACTATTTTTACTGAGAAACTTGTTGGATTTTAGCTGCTAATGTTTTGATCCGAGGTTTATATTTAGTTGTCTTAGTCTCACACATGCAGCACTCAAATCTGTGCCAAGACTATTCCTAGTGGTGGATTTGACGAAATTCATGGAGGAAAACAACTGTTCACATGAATAAGATGAACCAAACATTGTTAGCAGAGCTAATGCTAGCTTTTTCATTGATGCAAAAGAATTTGGTAAAGAGTTCCATTCTGCAAGAATAAGATTCTCTACTCTTTCTATTGATTGTTGTTCTCTGGTTACACCCAAAACCAAAGGTGGGCAGTTGCGCCGCAAAAAGTTGCGGCGCAAATTGCGGCGCAACATTTTTGGTTGCACTTGCGCTTGCGGCGCAACTTTTTGAAAAGGGTTGCGCTTGCGCGTGCGGCGCAACTATTTCAGCAGAGTTGCGGTTGCGGCTGCGGCGCTACAAAAATCGTTGCGCGTGCCCACCACTGCAGATATACGTTAAATGCAAAGGTGGGCAGTTGCGCCGCAAAAAGTTGCGGCGCAACTTGCGGCGCAACTTTTTGAAAAGGGTTGCGCTTGCGCGTGCGACGCAACTATTTCAGCAGAGTTGCGGTTGCGGTTGCGGCGCTACAAAAATCGTTGCGCGTGCCCACCACTGCCCAAAACTGACAACTCCAGTTCCTTTTCTTGTAACTTCAGATTAATATCAATAAATTTAGTCTTCCATACTGCACTTTCTTGGAAGTCAACTAATTCCATTTCTAAATTACCATTGTCAAGCCAATGAAAAGCTAATACACACGTTTTTAAACGTATACTATACAACAACCACCTCCACCCTCACCCCGGACCAGGGCCGGCCCTAGCAAATGCGAGGCCCAATTCGAGAGTTTTAAAGTGGGCCCCTATACCATTATCGTATCCTTGTCCACGAATATCACTCATTTTCTGTCCAAGTTCGTGAAGTTTTCTCATCAATACCTCTAGTAGGTTTTCTCCTGTGGTCTCCTTCACCTCAATGAACTTGATGAAGTGTTCAAAAATTCCACTTTCAATACCTGATGATCCATCAGAGACATATCGCAAAGTAAGGGACATCTGCTCCTTGTGACTAATGTCGGGTGTGCAATCAAGGATCACAGAGAAATACTTTGCCATTTTAATTCTGTGTACAATGGTTGGTCGAACTTTGTTGCCCATGAGCGAGATGAGTTCATTCTGGATTCGTTTTCCCAGGTAATGATCATGAATTTCGTTATTGACTATTCTTCTAAGATGGTCTTGCATGACGGGATCAAATCTTGAGATAAGCTCAACCAGTCCAAGGAAGTTGCCATTATTCCGTCTGAAGATTGTATCTACTGATCCTCGGAATGCCATGTTGTGTTCAGCGAGGTATTGTACAATAGGGTAGATCACTTTTCACTTTTTTTAAAAAATTATAGCTGGTCAAAATTTTTCCCATGATTTGGTTCAGTAGAAGTACACTGACACCATTTTTACCAAAATCGATCAATATTTAGGGGTCGCGCATCGACCTTGAAAATTTCAATTTTGGAAATTGGCCAAATTGATAATTTTTTACTGAATAAAGATAAATCATCAAATGACCATATTTTCTGAATCCTCTCAGTGAAAGAAATCCTCTCAGATACTTACCAAGTTGATAGGACAAGTGGTTTAGAAGTTATACTCACCTTGAGATAGCATTAAAATTTAAAATACCGTATTTGTCCCCGTACCTCCATATGCTGTCTGCCATTGTCTGCTTTTTAGGATGAGATAAAACGAATAAGGAAAGATCAAATGTATTTTGTATTAAAACGGTTTACCGATATCACTAAAGGCACTTACTCCGGTGCCCCTAACTAGATTCAAAAACTGTATGAATCATGGTTAGAACACACGTCATCTTAAGGCGTGCGCCATGTACTCTCTCTGCTAACTCCTTTTTCCTCTGCGCTACGTCATCTTGGCAAGTGACGACTTCTTGAAGTCACCGAGTTCTTTCCGGCTCTTTTCCACGACCTGAAGAAGACCCTGCAGCTGTGACTCGTCTTTTGTGACAGTGTTCGCGTAATCTTCTATCAGTTTTATCCCTCTCTCTGCCACGTCGTTGGTAACTTCAGATGCGAGATGACATTCTTCAGATCACAGTAGTCTTATCTTGATCCCACTTATTCACCGGCAGAGTGAGCCACGTAGACGCGCACACCTGCAGGCCTGTGAACACGAACCACGATGACTCATCGATCAGGTCCGGAAGGCGCGTCGTGTCATCAACCGAGACGTTGTCATACGTGAAGTCCTCGGGCACAGCGAGGCAGCACAGCTTCTTTGCCATCTCGTGCTTCACAGTGTCTTCCACTTTGTCACTGCAGAGGGCGAAAACGACGGTCTGAGGCCTCAGATACCACAAGTGCCGCCTGATCACTGCCAGTGAAGCCTCTGCAATCTCGCGATCCACAGCCCTGTACTGCAGAAGACGCTGGTACAACACAAGGTCATTCAGCGGGGCATCAGCTGCGACAGGAGCCGCCAGCCAGGCAGGTGCGTAGAGGAGTGCTGTGGTTCTTCCAAACGCGGTGATGACCACTGCCCCCACAATGAACTCCATAACGTGATGGCGACAGCCCAGCTGGAAGCGCGGTTTACCAAGCATGTTCTCCGGCCGGACCACCGCACCCTGCACCCTCCCCGTATTGGAGGAAGTTGTGTCGAAGCACAGTCCAATCACGTTGTTCTCGCATCCCCAGTCTTTGAGAGCACGAAAGGTCACCTGGGCCTGGGACAGACCGGTGCCGTCAGCAACAGTCGGAACGGCCAGCAACTTTCCTTCTGTGCATTGGGGAGCTCCGGAGATGAGAATCGCCTGGCGGTGCTCCAATGATCCAAGAGAGTCCTGAAACGTATGTCATACATGCCAATCCATTATCGTCCACTGGAATATGTCAATCCACTGTCGTCACTGGAACATGTTAATTCACTGTCGTCCACGGTGAGGGCAAAACTGACCTTGATTACTTTACCGTCCCAGTGGACGACAGCATGCCTCGGAGATACGAAGGATTTCTGTACAGCTGTCGACACTTCACAACGATGTGCCACTCTTCCACGGCGAGACGTGTCCTTCGAGATATTGAATTTGTCCAGGTCTGCGGGCGGATCTGCCGAACGTAGGACTGCCGCCACGACACTTGCCACCTATGTGCGAAATTGAAAGGAAATTGACAAGGATGCGTATGGTTTTTATGTGACAAAATAATCACTAAATTTCCGTCGTTACGTCTATTATATCTTTGTCAAGGAAAGATCATTACTGATATGTACACACCTGATTATTGGACATCCGGAAGCGATCAGCCACTTCAATAACAGCCGGTGCATTGAGGATGCGGTGAGGAAGGCTGATTGATACAGTTGATTCTCTCGGCTGTCGGTATGGTGGTTCTAGCTGTGATTCGGAGTTGCTCGATGATCTGCTTTCTATAGATTCATCGTCGCTCTCAGCTTCGGTTCCTAATTTCGTTTTTGAGGTGCCTGGCTCATCACGAGATTGTTGTCTTGAGAGTTGCCGTTTCTCTTGACAACGAACACTTTATCATTCCCACTCATTGTTGCCTGGCGCAGGCCCCGTTGATCCTCATAAAATTTAATATCTTCTTGTTTGTTGTTGTCTGAGAGCAGTCGACTTTTCTGTATCTCTTCAATAGCATCGGGAGCTCCGATGTCCCAGAGCTTGTTCAGATTTTCTGAAAACTTCTCCCTGCCTTTTCCTGCGTCACTGTCTCTCATCTTGCTCTTCTGCAGCGAGCGCCACTCTTCCCACAGTAACTCCAGTTTTCTTTCGCAGTTACGCCTCGTGATCGTCTTTATACGTGCCATGTTCCAAAATGCCAGAACATTGGCCACCGTGTCTTTTACGGCGGCCTTCCTGTCAGTAGTTTCCTGCTTGGCATAGAAGAAGTACTGGAGAACTTGATGGGTGGTTGGCAATTTGGCACCACCGATCGAGGAAGATGGCTGACCAATTAAGAAGACGTCCGTGGCTGACCTTAGAGAAGGTGGTGCTGTTGTTACTGCTTTCTCTTTTCCAGAATAAGTAACTTTCAGAGTCTTCCCACTCCTGGTTGTTAACAGTTTATCCATTGTACTAAAGTCTAGACTTATCAAACAAGAATCAATTGACACAGTTGATCTGTAAAAAGCAAACTGTGATTAGTAAAAATATTGGTCATAGACATAGCGTGTGTGTGTAATTGGGATTTTAGGATGCGCCAGCTACTGATGCTATGATTACGTCCATAACGGGGGACAAATACGGTATTTTAAATTTTAATGTTATTTCTAGGTGAGTGTAACTTCTAAACCACTTGTCCGATCAACTTGGTAAGTATCTGAGAGGATTTCTTTCACTGAGAGGATTCAGAAAATATGGTCATTTGATGATTTATCTTTATTCAGTAAAAAATTGTCAATTTGGCCAAATTTCCAAAATTGAAATTTTCAAGGTCGATGCGCGACCCCTAAATATTGATCGATTTTGGTAAACATGGTGTCAGTGTACTTCCACTGAACCAAATCATGGGAAAAACTTTGACCAGCTATAATTTTTAAAAAAAAGTGAAAAGTGATCCACCCTAATGTATAATGGCGAGAAGGCGCTCAAACACATTTTTCCACCTACGCTTCTCTGTATTGATTCGTTCCTGACTGAGTTGATCCACAGTGCAACTTTTGATCAAACGTTGTTCGAGTTCCATCCATTGGAGAGTCGCTTTCAGATGGCCCTGTGATCTTTCGTGCTCAGACAGTCTGGAACTAATATTCACCCAGTCACAGAATCCTCCACACCCCAAGGCATTGTTGGAGTTTCCAAATAACTTGCAACAGAAACAAAATATCTGATTCTTAGAGATTGAATAAATCAGCCATTTCCGTATACCAACTTCTCCATTTTCCATCCGTCTCTTGTAATGACTTTTTGAAAACTTGCGGCCATTGTCATCTCTGGAAAAGTTATAGTCTTCCTCACAATGTGGTGGGCCTTTACTCACTAGTAAATCTCTGACTTTTGTGCTGACAGTTTCCGGCCATTGACCTGGATCTTTGAGTGCATCCAGAGGCTGATTTTGCAGAATTGGAGTCTGATTCATGGGTTCTTCTTCCCTCTGGATACCACTTTCATATATCAAAGCTGATGATGATGCATGTGACGGCGCAGGCACATCTTGTTCAGTTTCAGCCTGTGGATCGCGTTTCTCTAGAAATTTTTCAAATGACCCATACATACACTCAAGTTCTGATTTCCGCTTCGCTTCCGAGCAGTATCTCGCAATTTCTTTGGAGGCATCACTGTCAGTCGATATTTGAAATATAACAAAATATATAATTAATATGGAATACTATTGTATATGCATACTACTGTATATAAAGAGTTATTATGACAAGCCGTATTTAATTTACCACTCAAAACCAAAATATTTTTTTATACTGTACTCATATATTTGCGGGGTCCCTAATAGAGCGGGGCCCAAAGCAGCCGCTTTGTTTGCTTTGCCCAAAGGCCGGCAGTGGCTACGAGAACGACGCCTTCTTCTTCGCCAGGAGCGCGTTCGTTTTGCGAGGAAAAACCCTGTAACGATTCATGGGCACCGCCTGTGGACTTCATCCAGTTCCCCTGCCCCCACCAGTCGTCGTCCTGTTTTTCCCCATCCACTTTGCCAGGGCCGGCCTTAGCAATTGCGGGGCCCAATTTGGACCATTTTGGTGGGGCCTCCTGGACTTAAAATTATTTCAAATTAGGTATCAGGAATATATGCTATTACGTTGTATTAAAAATAAAAGAATATCTATATTTATTAGCTTATATTTTGACATAAAACGTGTTAAAACAAAACTATACTTATAAAGAAATCTTTCTTGGTTTCTGTTCTGCAAACTCTTTCAAAATTTTGTTGAAGTTTAAGTTTTTTGCTTCATCACATGAGCTTGACATCTGTTAGCGCAATTTCCAAATCTGCAGCATGTTTTTGTAATTCCTCCTTTGGAATTTGTTGAAATTTACTCAAAAAGCCAAATAAATCAACATATTTTTTCAACTGCTTAAACCGTGGCTCCAAAGACTGCATTCCTTATTTTTCAAAGCTGGAGGTGGCAACCCTAGTGCGGGGCCCATGTGAGCGCGGGGCCCAATTTGGTCAAATAGGTTCAATTGGCCTGAGGCTGGCCCTGCACTTTGCGTTCCTACCTACTCCCCATTCCCCAAAACACAAGGGCATTTTTCCGCCGAGTCTCCTTTTCCTGCACTAATGATTGCCCCGTTCCCCCAACTCCCACGGATTTCCCCATTAGGGTGTGTCAATTTTAGTATTTTAGTAAAGTCAACAATTCAAAAAACTACTAGTGACCAAATGATGCATTTTATGTGCTAAATCGAAATATGGCTTTAAAATCCAGATTTGACAACTCCTAGCTACTTATATTTGAAGTTGAAGTTTACGAAAAATCAGCAGTTTTTGCAAGTATTTTTTTTATTGTATATAACTACATTTTACATACATTACATACAATTAAAGATATTTTGATTGTATTTCAATATTAAAACTTAGAAATATAGATAGGTTTCTTGAACTTTGCCAAGGATGCCATATCTATCGTGCTCTTGTTCCAGGACATGAGCTCCCTACTGGCCTACGCCTCCCTCCTCTCTTGTGAGTAAACATGTTGTGCTGCTTCAGTTTCATCCTTACACACCTCTCTACTGACTGTGTGTGTGAGGGCCATGTAGGAACTTCCATTGGTCTATCCAGAAACTCCTTGATTGCAGCAGTGGTGAAGGAGCAGGTCAGAGGAGGGTCAGTCACGCCAGAGTTCCAGTCAATAAGCTCCGAGAGTTTGGTGGCATCTGGGTTGATGTCAGGAGTCTTCCTGGGTCTGACACTGCAGTCTCCTACCTGTGTGTCCTCACCTCCTTCACCTCTGATTTTCAATAATTTAGGGTGTGTCAATTTTAGTAAAGTCAACAATTCAAAAACTACTAATGCTCAAATGATGTCATATTATCTAGCAAACTTAGAAATATCTTTAGTGTTTAAAAAAGCCATTTACCTACTTATATTTGACTATATAGGTTTGAAATATAACCTAAATATGAGTGTAGCATCGTATATCAATGTGCCATTGATATGTGTGGTCAACTTTGATTATTTTTGGTGTGCAGTATGGTTTCTAAGTTTCACATAGTCACAAATGCTGGAGTTTTGATTGTGAATGCATGAGTGGAGGAGGCAGGGAGGAGAGAGGAGGACGAAGACTTCATACCAGACTCAGTCTGGTATGAAGTCTTCGTCCTCCTTCGTCCTGGTCAAATATAAGTAGGTAAATGGCTTAAACAACACTAAAGATATTTCTAAGTTTGCTAGATAATATGACATCATTTGAGCATTAGTAGTTTTTGAATTGTTGACTTTACTAAAATTGACACACCCTAAATTACTGGAAATCAGAGGTGAAGGAGATGAGGACACACAGGTAGGAGACTGCAGTGTCAGACCCAGGAAGACTCCTGACATCAACCCAGATGCCACCAAACTCTCGGAGCTTATTGACTGGAACTCTGGCGTGACTGACCCTCCTCTGACCTGCTCCCTCACCACTGCTGCAATCAAGGAGTTTCTGGATAGACCAATGGAAGTTCCTGCATGACCCTCACACACACACACACAGTCAGTAGAGAAGTGTGTAAGGATGACAACTGAAGCAGCACAACATGTTTACTCACAAGAGAGGAGGGAGGTGTACATCAGTGGCCAGGTGGCCAGTAGGGAGCTCATGTCCAGGAACAAGAGCAAGGTAGATATGGCATCCTTGGCAAACTTCAAGAAACCTATCTATATTTCTAAGTTTTAATATTGAAATACAATCAAAATGTCTTTAATTGTATGTATGTAAAATGTAGTTACAGTATATATGGCATCCTTGGCAAAGTTCAAGAAACCTATCTATATTTCTAAGTTTTAATATTGAAATACAATTAAAATGTCTTTAATTGTATGTAATGTGTGTAAAATGTAGTTATATACAATAAAAAAAATACTTGCAAAAATTGCTGATTTTTCGTAAACTTCAACTTCAAATATAAGTAGCTAGGAGTGGTCAAATCTGGATTTTAAAGCCATATTTCGATTTAGCACATAAAAATGCATCATTTGGTCACTAGTAGTTTTTTGAATTGTTGACTTTACTGAAATTGACACACCCTATTTCCCCATTCTCTCTCCTGCCCGCTGCACACCTGCTGTTCTGCTCTTCATAACAAGGTCTCTTTTGCCTCCTCCCTTCAGCGTTTTTGTTCTTTCATCATTCACTTCGCTCACTGGAGGAGGATCACTGTAGCGTCGCTATAGCAGCTTTTAAGCAAATTTTTAATATATTATACAAATTAATTTCTTTTATCAGAACTGTATCGTTCAGAGTATAAATGTATAGTCAATGTACAATATATTCGTCATGGACAAACTCATTAGGGGAAATGAGTTTTACCATGTGATATACAGGGTGTACATAAAGTCAAGATCTATTTTTGTGAAGCTCTTGGAAATTATATGGAATTCAATCATAAAATGATAAAGTGGTAACATTTATTAAATAATTAAGAGTAGGATTCGACGTGACGCCCATCAGTATCCCTGCACAGCTCAAATCGTTCCGCAGCATTTCTAAACACATTCTGGAGCATTTGCGGGGTTATGTTATCTGCAGCAGTTCGTATACGTGTACGTAAGTTTTCAAGACTCGTAATCTTCGTCTGATAGACGTGCGATTTGATAAAGCCCCATGCAAAGAAATCTAAAGGGGTTAAATCTGGTGATCTCGCTGGCCAAGGTCTGTTGCTTCCGCGTCCGATCCAGCGATTTGGAAAACGTCCATTTAGATAATCCTGAACAATTTTGGCATAGTGACAAGGAGCACCATCATGTTGATAGACGACGGTACTAACAATCCTATCCCCGTCGTCTATCAACATGATGGTGCTCCTTGTCACTATGCCAAAATTGTTCAGGATTATCTAAATGGACGTTTTCCAAATCGCTGGATCGGACGCGGAAGCAACAGACCTTGGCCAGCGAGATCACCAGATTTAACCCCTTTAGATTTCTTTGCATGGGGCTTTATCGAATCGCACGTCTATCAGACGAAGATTACGAGTCTTGAAAACTTACGTACACGTATACGAACTGCTGCAGATAACATAACCCCGCAAATGCTCCAGAATGTGTTTAGAAATGCTGCGGAACGATTTGAGCTGTGCAGGATACTGATGGGCGTCACGTCGAATCCTACTCTTAATTATTTAATAAATGTTACCACTTTATCATTTTATGATTGAATTCCATATAATTTCCAAGTGCTTCACAAAAATAGATCCTGTCTTTATGTACACCCTGTATACTGTATATGGATTCGTAGTCAGCGACGCTAACCACTACACCACCGAGGCGCATATTATATATATATATGCGCCTCGGTGGTGTAGTGGTTAGCGTCGCTGACTACGAATCCATCGGTCCTGGGTTCGAGACTCGGTGACGGTAGCCGGCGCGCAGCAAAACCCAGCTGTTCATCCTTCCACACAGTAAAGAAAGTGGTTGGCAGATAAATGGGTACCCTGGGTGGCCTAGTGATTAAGACGCTGGGCTGCTGGTGGGGCGTGGTTCGGATTCCACGTTAAACTGTAGGTGTAAGGTGGAGTGAAAAGCTTGACATTTGTTAGAATGAACAATTCGGGCGGAATCTAACCAATGGTTATATATATTATATATATATATATATATATATATATATATATATATATACACATTTTAACTACAAACAACACACAGTATAATTAATGTAAAGAACGACGCTTGTATAGAAGAACGTTCCGCACAAGATGAGGAAGGAGAACGAACAAATGAAAAATGAGGTAACCACCCGGGAATCGAACCCGGGATTTTCCGATTGCCGGTCAGATATGCTATCCACTACACCATGGGCCTCGATTGATCAGAAGTCGTAATTCTCCTACATACGAACAGAAACCAATGCCCTGAGGAACCACTCTCGCATGCCGCACATATATACATTTTAACTGCAAAGTGGCCCCTTGTTGCATACAGTCTTTCGTCCGAAATTCTATTCTTTAATTGATGGGATTCTGAGTATACTCTGTTGTTCTGAGAGTTTATTGGTGGTTCTACAGTGAATAATTTTTCATCAGTAAAAAATGTTTGACTTACTTTCATAACTGTCTTAGCATTTTTTTTTTTTGCATTTATGACTCGGTTTTCTTGGTCAGTGGTGCTGATCTTCTGTCCACATGCACGTTTGTATGGTGTAAGTCCGAGGTCTTCTTTCACAATTCGCCTTACACTAGTTTTTGATACTCCAATCGACTTTGAAATCTGCGCTGGAATTCGGAAAGAAACTTCTTCAATGTTTTCTTCCGTTCTAACACGCCTTGGAAGACCACTACCTTTTTTTCTAACAGTACTGCCTGCAGCATCAATTTTTTTCAGCAACGTATCCAGTCCGCCCAGTGTCCATCCTTTATTGGGGAATCCCGCCAATATTTTGTGCCTTCCATATCCCCTATTAAGCCTATAATGCTTAATAATTATTTTATCTTCATCAGAGAATGGCATTTGAGGGATATCTACAGTGATTTTTTTTTATCTGAAAAAAAGAGAGAAAAATTATTTCAATGTGCACATATATTTATGGAACTTAAAAATCAAGTTAATATTTCTTACCTTTCTTACCAGGCGCCTGGTAGACCTAAAGCGGTCTGTCAGTTGGGAGCCCTCGGACGAGACTCCTCCACGCCTCACGATCTCCACACATCAAGTTCGCCCCGCCCGTTGGAGACTGATTCCACACTTCTCGACAGCATTCTTGATGTTATTCATCCATCGGATCTTGGGTCTTCCAACTGGTCTTCTGTTTCGAGGGGCCCATTCCAGCATTCTTCTTGCTGTCCTTTCCATCGGCATTCGTTGGACATGCCCGTACCATCTCAGTTGGTTCCTCTCAATATTCTCATTAACCGAAGTTACACCCAATCGCCTTCTTATTTCAGTGTTCCTTAGTTTATCCAATCTACTTACTCCTTCTATCAATCTCAGGACCCTCATTTCAGCTGCTTGCAGTTTTCCCCTCGTCCTTGTGGTTAGGGCCCAAGTCTCGTTGCCGTATAGTAAGATTGGTTTCAATATTGTTGAATATATATGCGTCTTTACCTTTTTAGGGTTGTTTTGATCTTTCAATAGGGGGTACAGGAAGGAAACATTTCTGCTAATTTAGCAATTCTTTCATTCACCTCTGCATCCATACCCGCATCATTTGCTATCACACTACCAAGGTATTTAAATGTGTCCGTCTTTTTCATTTCCCTTCCCCTAACAAAGATTCCATCCTCGTTCGCTCCCCTCGTTACCATCATATATTCAGTTTTATCATAATTCAGTTTCAGTCCATACTCCCTCAATCTCTCATCCCACCTCTGCATAATTCTCTCCAGGGATTGTGCTGTGTTAGTCCCAACAGCCACATCATCAGCATATCCAAAAATTTCTATTTCCTCTTCAATTTCCTCACTTATGTGTTCCAGAACCCTGTTGATGTAGGCAATAAATAAAATGGGTGACAGAACACTCTCTTGTTTAACTCCTGTACTTACATCAAACCACTCCTACGATCCTACCACCGCGCTCTGGGAGACCCTATAGGTGATCATTACTGCTCTCAGAAGCTTGGGTGGCACTCTCTCACTCAAAACCACCCACAGCTTCTCCCTGGGCACACTATCAAATGCCTTCTCCAGATCCAAAAAACATATGAAGCGGTCCAAATTGAATTCTCGGCTCTTCTCAAGATATTGTCTTATGGCTGAAATTTGATCTATAGTACTCCGGCCTGCATGAAAGCCACATTAATGCTCCAGTAACCCAGGTTCCAGTATGTTTCATATTCTATGTTCCAAAATCCTTTCATATATTTTCTCCACATGACACATCAACAATATGCCACGGTAGTTTTGACATTCCTGCTCACTTCCCTTCTTTTTATATATAGGACATATAATTGCTCTGCCCCATTCTGCCGGTACAATTCCCTGTGACCACACCACCCGGAAAATGCTCAGCAGCCAGTCCACAGCAGGATCACCAGCTGCTTTTAGTGTTTCTATGACAATTGCATCCGGCCCGGGAGCTTTATTATTCTTCATCCTCTTTAGTGCTTGAATAACCTCCTCTCTAGTGATCTCTCTGTCCCCCTCATGCTCCTCATGATTTACCCGCTCCTCCCGTTTCACCTCATCATATTGGTTCCCGTTATTCAAAAGCTGTCTAAAGTATTCGTTCCAGCGTGCGGTCGTATTGAGTAGAAGGTAAGAACGCTAACCATTTCGCTACGACATGTTGAAAAGTTGACACACCCTGGTACATATTTCAACACCACACGGAACACATAATGCTTTCGCAAAATGCAACGATGCAAAAAAACCTTGGTTTAACTTGTTCTAATGTTATCTGTAACAGAGAGGAGGCTTTCAGAAGGTACCGTCGCCATCCAACTCCTGATTCTCACTCTGTTTATATTTCTGCCCCGAATCGTGCAAAATATGTTCTTCCACTCGCTTAAAATTCCTTTGTCAGACAAAACTGTGAAAACCTATCTACTTCTGATTCTCGCTCTTTCTGGCATCGAGCCAAAAACCTCTCCAATAACTTTACTTTTTCTTTCCCTCCACTTTTCCATTCTGACAGTTCAGTTGCCGTCTTTTCCCCTTATGAATCTGAACTTTTCGTTCAAACTTTCGTCTCCAACAGTTTACTGAACCCTGGACCTTGATTTCGGTTCGCTCATTCTCCTCCTATGTTGGGGGAATTTTTGTGGCGTTCGGCCTTGGCTCTTTCTTCCTGCATAAAAAAAATATTTCTGGATCAGTTATTTGAAGATGGACATTTATAGTTCCGAGAAATTAAAAATAGCATTAATATGAGAAGTATGAATTGTATTTATTTTGCGAACTTCTAAAATGCAGCGTTCTATTACTTGGGAAACATGTTTTGGGTTTGATAATCTTCATGACGTCTCTCGCAAGTTTTGATTTTGTCGAAAGAGCAAATAAAGTGTAATAAAATAACAATTTAAAGAATAAAGTATAATGTGGATGTAACATATTTAAAAAAAATATTTCCTCCTAATTTTATTCGAATTTGGTAAAAACTAATAGAATTTCCATACTAATATATGGTTAAATTACCATTAGTGCTTAGTGGCCGTTCACAATTATCAACATTTTCACAACTGTACAAATCGTACACTTTTTCAAGACCTCCTCCTCCCCTCACCCCAAAAGTGTACAAAGAAAAATGTTGATTTTTTTTTACAATGTATTGTATTGAAAAACTAGAGATATACGAGTTAATATTCACACTCAAATTAAAAAACAAATTGGAACTTAGCAATCTTCCAAAAAATTGGAATTTAGCAAAAACTACTTCTCTACAAAATTTGGGGGGGGGGGGGGGGGGGGGGGGGGGGGATATGGATAGACATTTTTCGCATTTCTAAAAGCGTACAGCGGCTCTCAACCCCACCCCATCCCGCGTACGGTTTGTACACTCGTGAAAGTGTTGATAATTGTGAGCGGCCCCTTAATTAAGAAATAATACAAAGGAATCGAATACGAGTAACAATTATAATCTGACCATATTCCATTATAGTTAGATTATACACTATGTAACACTGATTCTGTTTATATAATTTTTTATGTTTTTATATGCATTTGTGGGCGCTGAGTCCAAATCTGGCCTTGGTTTGTGTGTATCATCAATGGTTTCAGAGATAATCCATTTTTCATGTTTTACCAGTATAATGTTATTATGGGCGCAGCAATATCAGAATAATCAGGATTGTTGAGAACAATCCGGATGTTCGTTGACAGTTTCTTGCTCTAGAAATTGCCCGAAACATCCACTGTGCTATATAAAGAAGAGCGCAGAGTCTGAGAAGTCAGTAAGTGTGAGCACACAAAGAAAGCAGGTTGTTTGTCTGATGGTTACCAGCACTGAGTACTGTGTTTCTGTGCTTCTCTGTGCTGACGATTTGAGTGTTATCGATCCTTTTTTATTGCGAACATTATTTCAGTGTTGTGAATACAGCTTTTTTCTGGAATCTGTAATCTGTTGCAGATTTAATAACTCTTCTTTCTATATCTGCAGGTTATGATTAATGTAGTACAGTTTGGTAAAGAGAATGGTAAGTAGAGCTTGTAAACACTCGCCGGATATATTCTGCTACGTTTGTGGGTATTACATAGGCCCCAAGCAAGTATCGCACAAGATTGTGAAAGGGACCAAGTTCTGGATCGCGTATCGGCTCTATTTTGGTATGCCTATGGGTGACCAAGATAAGCTCTGGGCACCCCATGTGATCTGTGGAAGCTGCCGCTCCACACTTGAAGGGTGGCTGCGGGGAGTACGCAAGGCAATGCCCTTTGCGGTACCCAGAATATGGAGAGAACCAAAGAGCCACCACGACGATTGCTACTACTGCATGGTAGATGTTTCTACGTACAGGAAAGTTAAAGGAAGGCAGACTCTTCAGTATCCAAGCATAGCGTCGTCCATAGCTCCTGTACCACATGGCGAAGGTCTTCCAATACCACGTCCACCAGAACAGGTATCTATCCATTATTTTACCTTCTGTATTTACAGACTGTGGGTCATTATGTGTCGATTTTTCTTAGTGCTGATGCTCTACATATATAGCTATGCCTATATTTTGTTTCTTTGCTTTGCAGGTTGAAAATGAGGATGCAGCTAGCTCATCTGAGATGTCGGCTGGTGAGGACAGTCATGATGAAGAATATACAGTAACTTTCAGTACAAACCCTCACTTTCCACATCAGAGGGAATTGGACGACTTAATTAGAGATTTGGGTCTGACGAAATCAGGGTCTGAGCTTCTGACCTCCAGACTCAAAGAGTGGAATTTGCTTGGAAAAGACTGCAAGAGCGGCATGAAGAGTTTGCAAGGTTCTACGATGTCAATGGCTCTCTCTTTTATTGCAGCGAGGTTAATGGTCTATTCACAGCTATTGGGTTAACACATATACCCTCAGAATGGCGCCTGTTTATTGACAGTTCAACTCGGAGTTTAAAAGCTGTTCTACTCCACAATGGGAACAAATATCCATCTATACCAGTTGCACATTCTGTTCAAATGAAAGAGGACTATGAAAATATCAAACAACTGCTCACTCAAATCAGGTATGAACAATATAACTGGGACGTGTGTGATGATTTCAAAATTATTGGTTTCCTGTTAGGTTTACAAGGAGGGTTTACTAAATATTTATGTTTTCTTTGCCTGTGGGATAGCAGGGCTTCAACTGAGCACTATAAAACAGTTCAGTGGCCTCCACATGAAGGACTGCAACCAGGAAAGTACAATGTACTCAGGGAACCTCTTGTGAAGCCTGACATAGTTCTGCTACCACCTCTCCATATTAAGTTGGGTCTAATTAAGCAGTTTGTAACTGCGTTAGATTTTGGAGGGGAAGTTTTTCAACAGATTCGGGTCATGTTCCCTAAACTCTGAGGCCAAAGTCAAGGCTGGCATCTTTGTAGGACCACAAGTCAAGGCGCTGTTGAATTCAAAGAATCTTGAAGCCAAGATGACTCCGATCGAAAAAAGATGCTTGGTGTGCTTTCCGTGATGTGGTTCGTGGGTTTTTAGGCAACCATAAAGCACAAAACTATAAGGAGTTAGTGTCAAACTTGATTAAGTGCTATGGCAAAATGGGGTGCCGTATGTCTTTAAAATTACACTATCTGCATTCACATCTAGACTTTTTTCGCGATAACCTGGGCGATGTGAGTGAAGAACATGGCGAAAGATTCCATCAAGATATTCAAACGATGGAGAAAAGGTACCAGCGCCATTGGGATGCTTCCATGATGGGAGACTACGTATGGTCGCTGATCAGAAAGGATAAGAATGTTCATACGCGGAAGTCGCGTTCTTCAGTGCATTTTTAAGGAACGCACACTGCATAACGAGGCTTGTTATTCTCTTATCGGTTCTCCTCATGATATATATTATATCCTTTGCACCATTTTGGGTTTGTCAAACAATTTTGGCTCAATAAACATTAATTTCCAATAGTGTTTTTATTTTCAGAAAATATTTATGTTAGCCTTCTTTATATACTTTGCCATATGAAAAGTGTGATAACCTATATTTTTGAAACGGTTGATGATAGAGCAAAACCAATATCATTTTTGGAATCAGCGCCCCGAAATCATTAAGAAACAACAGAAAAATCACAATAATCAGAAAAATTTTCAAATTTTGTTACCCAGTGTTATCTTGTTACCATTTAAACTGACGTGAAACCGTGGAGATAATGTTAAAAAAATGCTACTGTCCAAAGGGTCGTAAAGGCAACTTCTGATTTGTATTTTTAAATTATTAAAAAGTAACATAAAAAAATAAAATAAAATAAAAACTCTTTTATTTTCAAGTATTTACCTATGATTGAAGTGAAAATTTCTGGTCAACCGCGAAATCTGCATTCAAAAGCGTCGTGAGTGACACTTCGTCGGAATCCATAGGTTTTATCTGATTTAGCAGTATAAAAGGAATACTTGTTCTAACGTAATTTACTGAATGAGGATATTATCTCGTGTCTTCGAACAGATTCTGACACACAAATGAAGCAGGAAAAGAGCACTTACCACCATCTATTTTCATTAATAGAGCTGTCATTGGTAAATTAAGGGCAAATTTTAATGAAATTGATGTTTAAAAATGAAACCAAATATTTATTTTTGTATTTTTATTGAAGGCTTAAACATTCTGTGATGTTCTTTATACTCACGCGGAAATTTAAATCACAGGGTGGTCCATAATTCAGTGTGGGTTTTCACTTAATTGCTACATTTAATTTTACACTCACTTATGGAGCACTCTGTATATTGTTCCACTATTAAAGTATCATAAAAATTTAGCAACAATATTAAAAGGATAACCTAATCAGAAAAAAAGTCGCACGGACAGGAATATATATATATATATATATATATATATATATATATATATATATATATATATATATATATATATATATATATATATATATACATATATATATATATATATATATACACCAGGTGTCCCCCAAAATGCCCCTATTTCCAAATAAATGTTCTAAACTAAAAAAAAAAGAATGTAGACACAAAAACAAACGCAATAAATACGTAAAACATAGCGTTTATTAACCTTAATTAAACATGTTCAGTGTAACCGCCATTTTTTTTCTTACACAATATTCAGCCTTACACAAATGTTTGCCATAACTTTTGGAAATAGTTCAGCTGGGATGTTGTTCATTATCTCATAGACTGTGGTCTTTAGGTAGTCAAGTGTCTTCGGCTTGGTAGAATAGATCCTATCTTTTACGTACCCCCCCCCCCCCCCCCCCTAAATCAGGGGGTGTGAGGTCAGGTGAGTTTCGGGGGGCCATTCCATTGGTTCCTGAATGGAGATTAGTCATCCGGAAAAATGCTTCCTCAAAAAGTTGCGAGTTTCACAAGTAGTGTGTGAATGTGCTCGATCCTGCTGAAACCACTTTAGAAACCACTAAAGACTATAGCTTAATAAGGTCTTCTACAGTGATGTAGGACTCGAGACCGGTCTCGAGACATTTTTTTCTGGTCTCCGTCTCGGTCTCGGGTACTTAGGTCTTGGCCTCGGTCTCGGTCTCGGCCATAGTGGTGTCGACTACATCACTGCTAAGCATGTTGATGGTCCTCGAGTGCAACGAACACTTATCTCGTTCTAAGTAGGCAGTTAACCGCTGAAAATGTCACAAACTATGGATTTGTGAATAAAGTATGAGTAAATTTCGTAAATGTCACTCGATAACTTTTTTAAAATGTTTATTTCTGAATGCGAAATACTGATTAAAATAATAATGATTAAAACAATACTGAATACATGCAAAAATTACATATGGTCTCCGTCTCGATCTCGGCGGCCATGGTGATCTGGACTATATCACCTGGTCTTTTACGTCTTTACCAGGCTATAGTTTATTGGTAACGGTATCGTCGTTTCTTAATTTCTATGAAATTAGGAAAAGTTATTGCTTTAAATATGAAATGATGGAAGAACGGTTTTAATATACAGTATTTATTAGCTGTTTTAGTTATTAGAAATGTACAGGTATATGCAGAATAAAAACTCCAATCTCTTTCCTTTCTGAAGAATAACCCCAGTAATAAAATATACATCATTATAAAATAAAAGGCAAATAAAATAGGGACTTTTTTGGGGACACACTACAGTATATGTATAATATAATACATACAGTATATACAGTGTGTATATATATATATATATATATATATATATATATATATATATATATATATATAATATATTATATATATATATATATATATATGAATAGAAACGACATAAGTATTAAGGAACGTTGGAAGAAAAACAATGGCACTCTTTACTTAGATGATGCTAATGAAACAGGTGTGTACAAGGTTATTTAACAGGTTCTTAATTTATTAAATATCTTAACATTTTAATTTGTAAACTGGTGAGGTGAAATAGTCATTATACATATTAACAATAACTTAATGAAATTATTCATTGTTAAATTGGCACAATATGTTTGAAAGGGAAAAATTGTTAAAAACGGACAACCATCTATAAAGTTTGAACCTTTGTAGCTCATATTTTTAATATGCAAATGTTTCACCCGGAAGGGGAAGAGGGTGTGGCCCCTCATTATCCCGGTGGGTTGTCGTGGGGTGATGGGGTAGCTATTTAAAATACCTATGTTGAGCATATACTCTGAAATAATGAAGTCAGTTTATTTTACATGCGAATATATAAAAAAAAAAATTAAGAATTTTTAAGTGAAACAAAATTGGTATATGAGAGTACTGTATAATATAATTAAGGAAAAATTGAGTGATCGCTGATTTAGTACTTTATGAGTGTATTTTAATCCTCTATCGTCGAATGGATCGAATACGTACCGTTTCACATACGCGCATTTGGACTTAACCCCTACAAAAACGTTCGGCGTTTAAGGTTATGAAAAAAGGGAAAAAATGACGTTCCAACGCGTACTAACCATACACTATTCAAGCTGAACTAACTCTTCCAAATTAGGTTCAAAGATATACAATTTTGGCTTTGATTAAAACAGAATGGAAGACTGCTCGAGTCAGACAGGGTGGATGGTGTATGTGTGTACTTTTAGCCGCACGCTAATCAGTAACGTTAATTCTCATAAAACTAAAAATATTTTCAGTTTTATTTTTTAATGAATTTACATAAAAAATGAGTTCTTCATATACGGTGTACGTGTGACACCTTCATTATGTTAAATGATAATTAAACATTTATAACGGCAAATTATCGCCAGCGAGCGAGTTCGCTTTGATTCCTGAATCTATGATTTGACTATTCATTCGCATCTTCATATGAACTCTGCTTAAGAAAACCGAAAGGAAAAGTTACGTACGCCTTTTCAGTCCATACCGTATACATAAATTTAACAATAAAACTCTACGCATGTATGTAGTAAAAATATTTTGTTATACAGAAAAATGATAATAATATAAAAAAGTGTCTTCCAAAGCCTAAAATCATAATTCCAAATATTGAATAAAGAGAACGAGCAACTCATATTTGAAGAGGTGTTGGTATGTGACATTTCTTTTTAACGAGTTTGGGTGTTTGAAACTGTTCTTTTTAAGCCGCAAACTCCCTAATCTTTTGTTATTTCCTCTATATTACTAACAATAATGACAACACGAGAAATACTGGCGATGGCAATTTTATGTAAAACGGGATAAAAGTTAGAGATGCATCGATTATAACAGACACTTTTTCGATTAATGCTTATCGGCTCTTTTAGCAGAATAATAAACCTTTTATTAATCATTATAATGCAATATTAAGTACTTTGAGCACGTGTGAAAGGGACTGTAGTCAACTTATTGACCATAAATAATTTGTTGCCAATTAAGTTGGTTGGAAAATTTTTGGTATTTCACCGATTAAATGCTGACCGTCCAATTGGGTAATGCCCCTAATAATGCATCCCTAATAAAAGTATTACTGACGTCTCATTTATACGATTAAAGCAGTTTTGATACAAGCGATATCAAATATTTTTATTACTGTAGTTTTTCTTACAAAATTAATTATTGTCATTCACTCATTTTATGGAGATTTTTCTTAACAAATGCCCCTTCTTCACTTTTATCCACGCAGTCAGAATGCTTTGATGTCTGAACCCTTGCTATTTTTCTAGCGCCATCGCATTCATTAATAAACTTTTTACATTTAATTCGTAGATTTTTCACAATCAAAATCTTTATAACATTTTCTATTCGACTCCTAAATTTTTACCCTTTCCCATAAATTGTTCTTCTTCATCTTCCAACCAGACAAGAGCCGAACAGCCTCCCTCGCTTCCACCGGTTCTCTTTCCCTATTCAATCGCTTCATTTCAAAAGCGAGTTAATGGAATTCTTGACCGCCTCAACCCTTACACGCATTCAAGGTTTGCTGATTGTCGCGGTTATTGATCTGTATTTTGTTAAAAAATAACTTTATTTGATCACAACTTTGCAACTTAATGTATCTTCTATTACAGTATAAAAAGGCATAAGTACGGGAATTAAAAGATGTCTACGAACAGTTTACTACTAAAACTTATAAAATTACGCAATTATTTGAAAGGTAATAAATATACCTGTAGAATAATTCTTTATCATCCTTGTTTCATATTTCAAAATTAATTTATTTAAATAATTTATTTTACGCACGTCAGAAAGGCCTTTTTAATTCTAAATTATCTTTTGGCCTTTCTTTAATAAACAGTATGGAAGGCTAAAGGCTAAAAAATGAAAAATTATTATTATTCCTATTATTATTATTACTGAAATACAATACCAAAGAGTAATTTGAATTATGATTATTTATACTTCAATTAAATCCTTATTTTTTGGGACATTTTAACTTCTACTCATTCTACTTTATGTAACAGTCATACTAATTCAGCATAAAGTATTTTATGACTATACGTAATTGGGATATACAGTATACAGTACTTCCAAAAATTAATTTTAATTACACTGAAGCACAAACATATATAAAGTAACGTTTTTGTCTCTGTGTAATGAAGTACCACAATCGAGCATCCAAAACTAGAGAATATAAGAAAAGATGTCTTTGGTTATGGAAGTTCATATGTCTAGTTTCGGTATACATGATGGTAAAGTTTACTTTCTGAAGATAGCACATCTTCCTTAATATGACGAGTATTAATATTAGATCACGAATAAAACCATTCAGTGCGAAACGCGTTCGCGCCTCTTTCCAAAGTTCTCCAGTGATTATAAATAACTGTCAACACTACGACGCTTCCTTGCGTTGGGAAATACTGTTCGAAGGACCAATGACGCCGGTCGGGGAGGAATGCGCCCTTTGTTCGTTACGGTGTGATGAAAAGGAGTATCAGCCCTCTCTAAACGACGTACCTTCTCCTGTCCTTTCAGGTAAGTCCCGTTGGCTTTTACAACCGTCCTCTCATCGCTCTTCCTCAAACTCGACACCTGTGGGACCACTGTCCCGTACGCTTCGGTCCTTCCTAACTGCACTGCACTTCCCTCTGACGTTACAGTCCCCGTCATCTCGACAGTTCCTCTCATCTTTTCCACTTCCCTCGCTCCTTCCTCCGGTAACTTATGGGCGGGGCTGACGTCAACATGGGGTACGTAGCTCCCGTCAGATCTGAGTCGGGTGAGGGTGTAGAGGCTACCCATAAACATGTACTGCTCCTTCACCGCCTGCCGCGGGATGCTCTCAGGATTGTCATCGCTACTGCTGTAGTTGTCGTCTTCTTCAGCACTGCTAGGGACAGGACGTGAAGAGCCGTTCACCGAAGGAGACCTAAAGAGAATGAAAATCCAAATTATTTCGAAGAAAAATACTGATTTTTGTCTGGCGAGATGTCGCACTTTCACTAAATTGATTAGACCCAATACTTAGTACTGGCTTTATATATATATATATATATATATATATAATATATATATATATATATATATATATATATTATATATATATATATATATGAATAGAAACGACGTAAATAAGGAGCGTCTCTGCACACGGGGAAGAGAAATAACGAATAAATGAAAATGAGGCATTGGTTTCTGCCCTATGTAGGAGAATTTCGATTTATGATTGATCGAGGTCCGTGGTATAATGGTAGCGCATCCAACCGGCAATTGGAAGGCCCTGGGTTCGATTCCCAGGCGGTTCGCCTCATTTTTCATTTATTCGTTATTTCTCTTCCCCGTGTGCAGAGACGCTCCTTATTTACGTCGTTTCTATTAATTTATATACTGCGTGGTCATTGCAGTTAAATGCATATATATATATATATATATATATATATATATCCCAAAAATATGTCCCTATTTTTATTTGCACATTATTTTATTACTGGGGTTTCTTCGTTAGAAATGTTTAGGGTTTTCATTCCGCAAATACCTATACATTTCTAATCTTTCATTACTTAATTAATTAATAACTAAAAATATTGTATATTAAAACCGTTCTTTCACCATTTCATACCAAGACTATGGAACCTGAAGACCTAAAGACCAAAATCTATGAAGTAATTTGAGCTAAACTATTTCCAAAAATTATGCCACAATATTTGTGTAAGGTTGAATATTGTGTTAGAAAAAAATTGTGATTACAGTGAATATGTTTAAGGTTCATAAACTCTTGTGTTTTACGTGCCTATTGCGTTTGTCTTTATGTCTAGATTCCCTTCTTCTTTTCTTAGCTTAGAACAATATTTAGAAATAGGGAACTTTTTGGAACACCTGGTGTATATATATATATATATATATATATTAGTGATGTAGGTCACATCCGCATCCGCATCCGCATCCGCGGAACATCCGCACATTTTCTCGCATCCGCATCCGCGTCCGCACTTTGGACTGCGGATGTCGTGCGGATGTGGACCGTTGAGATAAAACGTCATTAATAAGCGGAAATTATCAAATTCTACTATATTAATAGAACTAGTTCATTGTGCGCAAAAGTGATGCAAGCGACAAGACGAGAGGCTGTTCTTGTATGAAGTTACTCTCTTGCAACCTACTTAGATCCACGTTACAAAGCTAAGTTATTTTCACCTAGTACATTAGAACGAGTTAAATCATCACTTGGCAAAGCAGTTGAAGAGCTTCAATCTCTTGAATCTGTCGCTTCGCCACCCACCAAAAGAATAAAAGTTTCAGTGACAGAACCAACACCTTCAACAAGCAAATCTATCACAGAATCTGTCTCTCAGTTTCTTGAGTCAAGCAGCAATGACGAGACCTACGCGATGTCAAAAGATGTAGTAAAAATGATCGAGAGCTATCACCAAGAAAAACGCCTGGCTGCATGTGACAATCCTATTAGTTGGTGGAAAAATACGCAGAATCTATCCATACTTGAGTAAACTTGCAAGGAAACATTTAGCCTGTCCCCCAACAAACGTACCAAGCGAGAGATTATTTAGCAGTGCTGGATTAATATATGAAAAGAGAAACAGACTGGCAGCAGAAAAGGCAGAAAAGTTAATGTTCCTTAAGCATAACCTTCCTATAATTAAGTTTGAACATTAAACGATGAACATCTTAGTTTACTTTATTTTAATTACTCATTTATAAATATGCCTAATAAAACTTTAAACTTAATATAATAGTTATCAAGCTAATTAAAGATCTCTTTCAATAAGGGGGGAGGTTGGGGAAAGAGGTCGGTGGGGTGCATTTGAGTTGGGTTCACGTCCCGCATCCTGGTAACACAATTATGGTTTCTAATTGTGGCTGAAACTCAACAAAATATAACGAATTTATTTGCAGACGAATTCACTAATTGATTTCTATATTAGTTAGATGCTTGATATATTTTATAAGCACACCGGACAAAAATTAGTTACCCTCTCAGAATGTACCTAATAACGTGTGACGGCGCCTCTGGCCTTGATAACCGCACGAATCCGGCGAGGCAGAGACTCTACGAGGTTGTGCATGTACTGAACATCGATTTGCTGCCACTCGTTCATCAGCCGGTCCCGAAGTTCCGCCAGAGTCCGTGGGTGTCTATTCCTGCGCTTCACTTTCTGTTTCCAGCCTGAACAACACCTTCGACGCATTCAGGATTAAAGGCTTCATTGGACCTGCGATGTACTCGCCTCCCATCATTGGAGAACAAACAAAAACGGGACTCATCGGACCAAATTACACGTTTCCAATCTGCCGCAGTCCAGTTTTTGTGCCTCTGAGCCCATTTATAACGTGCCAATTTGTGACTTGCTGTTAACAGCGGCCTCTTCCGTGGTACCCTGCTCCAGATGTCCATCGCATGCAGTTCTCGTCGCAATGTCCGTTCGGAAATTGGTCGCTGGAGAACCTCATTGGTTTCTTGGAGCAATTGTTCTCTGGTTTGAAAACGATTTGCAGTTACTAGACGAGAAACATGGCGGCCCCTATTGTCGAGAATTGTTTTCCGGCCACAGTTACGCCGTCGATTGTCAGTTGATTGCGAACTACACCACTCTTTGTAAACTCGCTAGACAGTACGCGTTGATACACCAACAAATTGGGCTACTTCAGACATTTTGTGTCCGTGGGCTCTGCCAAACACGATGGCTCCTTTTTGCCACTGAGTAACGTCTGCCTCACGACCCATTTTGCAGACTATATCCAACACACACTTTGTTCTTCACCACCTCACGAAACAGATCTGATCCTGTGTGCTACGTCACCGCTACTTGTCACTTACAATGCTACATCAGCGCCCTCTGTGTGACCTTGAACTTCCTACTATCGGTGCTATTAGGGGTGACTAATTTTTGTCCGGTGTGTTATGTTCAGAGAAAAGTACAGCAATTATTGTACAATTAATGAATTATACTACATTATAGCTACAGCTCTCTCTATATAATAACTTATTATATACGTTAAACACAACAAATCTCGAATATATCCTAAAAAATAACGAAAATGTAGACATCCGCATCCGCATCCGCGGATGTTGAAATCAAACATCCGCATCCGCATCCGCATCCGCGGATGTGAAAAAAATGACATCCGCTACATCACTAATATATATATATATATATCTTTCAACCTTTTAAATGTGCGATGATTCCTCATTTCACGAAGGTCAAGCTTGTCGCCCCTCCTCTCGAGTTGTTCTGGTGAAGTAGTGAGTTGGTTTCTTGTACTCTTCAGTTCACATGGCCAGGTACGACCGGCTCATCGGGGATTGTTCTGACTCAGGCGTCTAATCTTTTGAATATGTCCACCGCAACACTACTCGTGTTCCTTAGTTCTTTGGGCAGCTGATTAAACAGTCTTGGTCTTCTCACAACAAAACTATTTTCTTTCAGGGTTAAAGATGTTCCCCGTCTAACCTTTAATTTGGGAACACGACACAGGCTTCCTTTTCTACTTTCCGCTGTTGTTTCGTGAGTCATAGGGTTTAGAGTAAGATTAGGGGCTAGTTTTTCCATTATTTTCCAAGCGTAAATAATGGTGTATCTCTCTCTTCTCATTTCCAGTGAATATAGGTTTAATTCACATAACCCTTTCGAAGTAATTTAGTTCTTTGCACCCATTGATCTTGGCTGTGAAGCTTCTCTGAATTCCTTCTAGCTGTCTAATGTCTTCTTTTTTATATGGACATGTTAGGACCGAGCAGTGTTCCAATTTGGGTATGATCAGTGTTTTCAGTAGAGGAATCATTATATTTAGGGTTGCCCGATTTCCCGGCTCTCTCCAATCCCGGGAAAGCGGGAGCGTAATCGACGAATCCCGGGATCCCGGGAAATTCCCGGGAAAGCATTGAAAATTGTCTCAGTCCAATATTAAATTTGACTGTTAATTGTATTCTTTTACCTTGCTAAGAATTAATATTTGAGCCAGAGTTAAGGATAAAAAAAATTATGTAGATAGCTCCTTTTACTACAGGGTGTTCGGAAAGTCACTGTGCACTTATATAATTAATGTTTTTTATATTTTTATATTTTTATATTTATATTTTTTATTATTTTTTATTATTTTATTATTTTTTTTAGTTTTCAACACCTTTTATAAGTTCTGATGGTCCCATCCATAACCTCTATCATATATGCAATGTTATACTATTGTATGCTACTAAATAAATATAAGTGCACAGTGACTTTCCGAACACCCTTTAGAAAACAAAAAACTAAAATTAACTCTTTTACTAATAAAAAAATCTTTTTAATCATAAAAAACAATTTTAATCTCTTTTATTTAACAAAAATTACTTTTTTACTTAATTCACAAAGAAAATAGAGAACTACTTATAATATTGCCTCAAGAAACAAATGTTGTCGATGGTTTCGTCATTTAATCTCGATCTCAGTTTGGTAACAAAGAGTCCTAGAGCAGAAAAGGCTCTTTCTGCTTCTACTGAAGTAGGGGGAATAGTTTTTAAAGCAAAGAAAAGTTTATTTAGATTTTCTGTTCGATCCCCAGTAATTTCAAAAATGTTGAGTTCTTTTGTAATGTTTTTCACATTGTAATAGTGAGTAATTTGTGAGTTACTTCCTGCAGCCTTGTTTATAGCTGCATTCATTCTTTCCAAACGAGAATGTGATTCTCTTGGCTCATTGCATGTAGATGATGGTGTTTTCGTTTGATTTAGATCTAATTCGAAATGGGATAGCTCCTCAGGAGATTCATCTGAAGAAGGAATGAACATTCTTTCAAATAATTTCTTTGCAGTATTCTGGAGAGAACTTTTTGATGGCAAAGTTAGATAAGGATCAGCAACTTCCCAATTTAAAGGGCTATTCAGATTTTTATTTCTTCGCTGTTCAATTCTTTTTACGACAGAATCTTTGAGGGTAAGAGAAAATGAGTTGTCTTGAGAAGATAATTCTTCTACAATGAAAGCAAATATGTCTGAGCTTTATTTTGATATAAAATTTGTTCTAGTGGACCGATTTTAACCGGGTTTAAGCATTTATATACAATTTTTTATTAATTTTTTTATCTGTATCATTGTGAAATTCATAAAAAAAATAGTACGGGAATTCCCGGGAATAACCGCTCGCGATTTTGTCGGGATTTCCCGGGATTTCCCGGGAGGGCAACCCTAATTATATTCCAATCCCTTCGTTTAAAGGTTCTCAGTATCTGCCCAGTTATTCTCTTTACTCTGTTTACTGCTATCTTATTTTGTGTTTCAAATTTCGCATCATCAGTCATTACAACTCCTAAATCTTTTGCTTTAGAATTTCTCTGAATTTCCTGTCCATTTCGGGTATAGTATTCCATGGATTTTAGGTCCCCCCTTTTTTCGTACCGTAACAGCTGAAATTTCTATATATATATATATATATATATATATATATATATATACATATATATATATATATTACAAATTGCGCTTATAAGTATTCATGCAGAAAAGTCGTTATATTCGTCCTTATCTTTTGTACCACGAATAGGATAATTATGAAATTTTGCCGTTTATTTAAAGAAATTTTACAAATAAAAAATAAGTTTAATTCCAACGTTTAATGTAAAACATCGAAGAATTTGAAAAAAAATAAAAAAGTTAAAATGCAAAAGTTTTCGTGCATTAAAGAGAATTGTTGCAATTCATTCAGATTCGAAGGGTTTCTCTTGCGGACAACATTTTTCAAATCAAACTATAAATTCTCGATTAAATTGAGATCTGGGTTTGATTGGGCCACTCGAGAAGCTTGAAATTCTTTTGTTGAAGCTATTTCATGGTGTTCTTACTTTTATGTTTTGGATCAATATACAGGGTGGTCCAAAAGTCCCTATTTATTTTGCTGAAATAATGATATTTCTATTTTCTTTTTTACAAGAAGGGCCGTTTTTAACATAGGGGCAAGCGGGGCACAGCCCCGATGGGCTCCCCTTACCCATGGCCCTATATATATATATATATATATATATATATATATATATATATATATATATATATATATATATCCCGGGCCCTATATGATCTAAATATTTGCATCCTGAATAAAGTGCACTGAATCGGTGTTCTTTGTATCTTTTTTACTTTGGTTGAAATAACTTTCCTTAAATATGTAGTGATGATTAGTGGAAACATTAAACAGTTTTTCGAGAACTTCCATTAAGGAAAACTGGTAAACAGGGCCCGGACCCTCTGTGGTATAACTTGCCCCGACCAATTCAAAATCTTAATAACGTCCCTGTACACAAGAACGTGGGATGGTAGTAACACTACGTATCCGAGGGAAGTACAAAGAAATTCGAGAAAAATGCGAAAGAAGATTTAGCAAATCAGAACCTATAGACAAAACAATTCGCGAGCTGGTCAATAAATTTAAAAGAACAGGATCTGTTCATGATGAGGCAAGATCTGGACGTTCAGGTACCTCTCAAGAAAATGTCGAATTGGTAAGAGATGCCTTTGAAACAAATCCTAGAATGTCAACTCGCACAGCACCACGTAGACTAAGCACACCAAAAACGACCGTTGTAAGGATTTTAAAATCAACATTAAAAAAGAAAAGTTACCATATTCAAGTGCTACATGAATTACACGAAGAGGATTATCCAAGACGAGCCGCCATGTGCACAGAATTGATTGAAAAAATTCATCCCGAAAACTTATTAAACCATATCCTCTTCAGCGATGAGATGACATTCCACACATGCGGAAAGGTTAATCAACATAATTGCCGTATTTGGGTTTGTGAAAACCCAGCCGAGTTTTACAAATGAAAGAGAGATAGATTCTCCTAAAGTTAATGTCTAGTTGGGTATGACAAGATCGAAGATTTATGAACCTTTTTTCTTTGCGGAAGCTATGGTAACAGGGCCAATTTATCTTGATATGCTTCAGCAGTTTCTTGAACCCCAGCTTCGTTCAGATGGCATTCTCGACACTGTTGTCTTTCAACAAGATGGAGCTCTATGTCACTATGCAAACATCGTTCGGGCGTACCTTGATGAGTTCTTACCAAATCGCTGGATTGGACGTGGTGGAAACAGGCCCTGGGCAGAACGATCTCCGGATTTAACACCATTAGACTTCTTTGTAAAGTCTGAGGTTAACGAACAAGAGTTAACTGCATTGTAGCGGCAGTCGCTAAAATAACCCGAGATGATTGAGAATGTGCTCCGCAATGCAGTGGACAGATTTGAGATTTGCAGAGACACTGATGGTGCTCACGTCGAATCTTAGACCTAAGCTTAATAAATAAATATACATCTAATTATGTTACTACATTTTTATCCTAAAATACTATTATTTCAACAAAATAGAAAAGGACTTTTGGACACCCTGTAGTGTTGCAGTATCCAATTGCGACTCATTCGCAGCTCCCGAACTGAAGGCAATACATTTTCTTCTAAAATTTCCTGATATTTCTTCGAATTCAAGACTCCATTGATGGCAACAAGCTTTCCTGGACTACTGTAGAAGCACTAAAGCATCCCCGAAGAAGCAAACTATCACCAGCATGTTTAACGGTAGGAAGGATGTGTTTTAACCCTTTAACGCCGAACTTTTTTTGTAGGGTTAATTCTAAATGCGTGTATTTGAAACTGTACGTATTCGACCCAGTAGGCTTTAAAGTTTAAAGGGTTAACTCGAGTGCAGTATTTGAGTTTCGCCAAACATCCCATTGTTCATTGTTCCCGAATAATTCAATTTTGATCTCATCTGTCCAGAGAACTTTCTTCCAGAATGCCAATCCATTATTTTGATGTTCCTTGGCCTACTTCAAACGAGCTTCTTTGTGCGTTTTCCGTAGCAGAGGTTTTCTTCGTGCAACTCTTCCATGCAGGACATTCTTTCTCAATGTACGATGTACAGTAGAGGATGGACATCGATCTTAGACAGTCTTAATGTTTGGCAAATATCACTGCAATCACTCGGGATTCGCAGCGACCATTTTTCAATCCATGTTGCCGTACTTTCTGAAATCTTGCAGGGTTGTCCACACTTTGGTAGCGTTTGATTGCTCCAAAGCCTTTCCATTTCTTTATAACTGCAGCAACCGTCATAAATAGAATTCGAAGTTGTTCTCCTACCTTCGTATATCACTTTCTAGACTCGTGGGCAGCAATAACATATCTCTTAAGATCTGTAGACAGCCCTTTACCACGACAGAAAATTCTAGAATTCAGAATTGCCAACAGTCTCTAATCACTAAACGGCCAACTACTGATAAAAATTGTAAATTCTTCAAGCCTAAGGGACCAGAAAGTATTAAATAATTTTTTGTAATAAATGTAAGAAAACATTTGCATTTTAATTTTTTTTTTCCCTCAAATTCTTTGATGTTACATTTTTTTGTTGGAGTTAAACTAATTTTTTAGTTGTTAAATTTTCAAACGAACGGTAAACTTTTTATAACTATCCTGTGCATGGTACAAAGACAAAGACGAATATAACTGAAATATTTCTCTGTACGAATACTTATGAGCGCCACTGTGTGTATGTATATATATATATATGTATATTGTGTGTGTGTGTGTGTGTGTGTCTGCAATAATGGAAAAATGTTTCTTGATAATAGAAGGCTATTATCATTTCAAATGATATTGTCATTTGAAATGGCTTAAAGAAATGTTATTAAAATAAATCTATAGAAAACAGCCCCTGAAGTTGAAGGAAGTTTGAAACACCATAATTTACGGAAGTTTGGAGAACTACTATTTCAGTGAAGGCTTCAGTTACAACTTTAAGAATGACGGATGAAGAGACATTTAAAACTGAAGGAAGAAAGTGTTTCAACAATGGAAGTGACACTTAGTTAAAAAAATTGTCATTTTAGCAGTATTTTGCTGACAACTCATTGCAAGATTTTACACTGATGAATATTTCCATAATGCAGAGATTAACCGTGGTTTAATACTAACTGTATTTCTTAATTAATTATTAGAGTGTTAAGAGAATTCCTCTTGTACGACAAATTCCAGGTTTATTGCAATGTCCAGCGTTTCAGCAGGATGGTGTATCGCCTCATTTTCCTTGTATCGTGCTTATGTTTCTAAACAAAACATTCCTGCAGGACGGTGGATTGGCGAGAAGGACCTACAAGATAGAGAACACGTTCTGCGACCTACACTCCTTCAGTGTCTTTTTTAGATTTTTATCGTTGGGATATGTAAAGACAACCGTATATTAATGACCTAAAAATGAGCATTAGGGATGCCGTAGAATCAGTTCCTGTAACTGTTTTGAACGATGTTTTCAATGAATTAGAGCGTAGATTTCTTTTAGTTATTGAAACTAATGGAAAACACGTGGTTATTTATTAAAATATCAGATATAACACCTGAATTTCCTGTCCATTCGGGTATATTATTCCATGGATTTTAGTGATTACAATTTCTTTTGCACCATTCATCTAAATACACCCTATATTTATATTTAGTTATAATTTTCTAGTTGTGGATTTTAATTTGTTTTATTTAGCTATTTATTTATGATCTTTAAAGATTCAAGGTATAGTAAGGAAAGTACTTACGAAGTATGTCTGTGTGAAATACATAACAGTAATACAGATTATATACGCAATGGAGCATTGTACAGTTTTCAATATTTTAGCATTGTACGAAATATCTTAACTGTATTAACTGTCGATTTAACTTGTAAACTTGTAATATAAAAAAGTACAAATATTCTCTAAATTAACTATAAAGTTGTAGCTTCAACTGTTACTTTAAATGCGAAAGATACCTGCAGGCACTGCTGTTAGGGGTTATTTGCTTCTTAAAATTATAGGGGGTTTATAAGATGAAAGTTTACGATATACAGTAGTCTCTAAATATTGCTGCGCATCACTTGCGTCATCAATCTTCAGCAGCGTATCAACAAAACAATTGAACAAATAGAAAATTTGCTTTTTTTTAATGAAAGCTTAATTTTAATTTTTGTAATTGACGCGTCACTTTATTTTCTAAATATATGTTAGTTAATTAAAGGTCTTACGTTAGTGATCATATCATTTTGATTACTTAAGTTTAAGCGTATTAATGATGGTCAAATTGTAGGGTGAGTAGTATGGGCGAAAAGTGCCATACTGGAGGTAGGGGTGGCACTGAAGTAAAGGGGCCGAGGAGAGTGGCAATGAGGAGAAAGGAGAGGTGGCATTAAAAAATTTAAACTTTTTAATCCATTTTAATACTCAAGGCAAACTATTAGCGGTTTTACTAATTCATTAATGTCTTTTTATTGACCAAAAGAAAGATACACTAAAATAAAAGTATTTTTACATAAAAAAAATTTCAGAATATATATATATATATATATATATATATGCAAAGAAATCACAAAGCAACACGTGATCTTTTTAATAAGCAAAGAACCACAGGGAAAAGGAAAAGGAAACACGAAGTCCGAGCGCTTTCGTGATATATTCACATCTTCAGGGACAAGAACACCGGTCGTAAGAAGAGGCTATTTTGCCACTAAAAATCAGTGAAAAATGAACCTTACTGTAAACATATTTAAACTTGGTGGATATGCGTTCCAAGTTGCAACTTGGTAAGGTCTACTTATATTTGGGCAATTAATAATATTAGCCGAAATCCATATTGGGCTCCAAATAAATCTAACCTATTTCTCTCTTGTCCCTCAAGATGAATATATCACGAAAGCGCTCGGACTTCGTGTTTCCTTTTCCTTTTCCCTGTGCTTTTCTGCTTATATATATATGATGCAAACCGACATGGAAAAGGAAAAAAGATTCCAAGGCCTCACGAAAAGTCTTGGAATCATTTTTCCTTTTCCTTGTGGATTTGCATCATTCATTCATTTCACGTGTTTAATTGTTAAATTCATCCCACACACACACACACACACACATATATATATATATATATATATATATATATATATATATATATATATATATGACAATAAATACAAATTATTTTAGTTATATAAATTATGGCTTAATATAAATAAATTATGACAACGCTACATCCACCAGTATGCCTTATCCGTCCACGCCTATGTCCGTCTTAAACCGCCCGCAATCCACATCTCCGCAACCCACTCTGGCTCTCTGAATTTTTTATAACTTTGAATAAAAGATGGAAAGAAGAGAAATATACTGTATTATTTACAAAGTAGAGCTTAAAAACCAAAGAGAACGATACAAAAAAATATCAAAAGTATAGGATTTACAAAGTAAAGTTTAAAATAGAACTTAAGTTTAAAGTTCTGATACATAGTTTTTCTGAGCATAAAAGAGAATTAACATTATTTGTAATATTTATATTATTTACAGAGTAGAGTTATAAAGCAGATTAAAAGATAATAAAGATAGAAAAATACTGAAAGTATATTATTGACAAAGTAGAGTTTAAAACAGAACTTGGATTTAAAATTAAGAGGTATATACTGTATACGGTGATTCAAAATGATGTAGACACGTTTGAACTTATTTATTTTGGATACTATTTGCACTTAATAAAAAACGTATACTATGTACAATTGTACATAAGTTAGCATGTAAAAACAAAACATATAATAGTCATTTTTATGTTAAATGTTCAAAATGTCCACCATTTACACGCAAACATGTGGCGCAACATCCCAAAACAGATCGACACACAGTAGTGTTGTGTGTGTGTGTGTGTGTGTGTGTGTGTGTGTGTGTGTGTGTGTGTATATATATATATATATATGCAGACAGATAGAAGTCCAGAGGTGTAAGATCAGGTAACCTTGGAGGATATTCAGTAAGGTTCCACCACGACCTATCTACAAACCAGGAAATTCTGCAAGTTCGAACATCTTTGTGATAATGAGGCGGTGCGCCATCTTGCTAAAAGTAAGCTTTATGATTCCCATACTAATATCGTATTGTGGGAACGGCATCATTACGCAGCATTTCCAGATAATTTTGACATGTTACAGTACCATTACCAAAGAATGGCCTAACAATGCCACGAGAAGAAAACTCCAGCCATACCGTAAAGCCTGGCAGCTTAACATAATTCTCCACATAAATGTTTGGGTTTTGCACTACCCAAAACACACAGTTGTGACGATTTATATGTTCATTCAATTTGAAAGTAGCTTCATTAAACCAAATTATCTCTCAAATTCACAATGTTTATTATTCATAGCAGCAAACCACTCGCGGAACTCTAACCTTTTATCATGATCATCCTCGTTAAGAGCATGCGAAAGCATAGTATGTATGGTTTCCACTTTAATTCCTTTAAAATACGATGAACGGTAGGTTGACTGATCCCTGATTCACGTGCATAGCGCCTCGTTGACATTTTTGGAGAACGGTTGTACTGTACGCCGTTATTACAGTTTTCACATTTTCTTCACTTCGCACTGTTTGTTTTCTGCAGTACTTGATTTTATTCACATTTCGAACATTTCCATGTTCGTCAAATTTATTGCGTATACAACTAATTGTTGTACAATTGGGAACTGCTGTTCCATACTCTTGTATCCAGACACGGGTAAAAGTTAATAATAGGATTAATAGTAGACAATTTTTTGTTTTATTTTTAAAACAATAAAATGATCAATAAATTCCAACTAGCTTTTTATGCCATGAATATGTAGTTTTATTAAATAGAAATTGTAAATAAATCTATAAATAATTGTTAAACATGAGACTAGTTGGTGTAGCGTATAGAACATCGGTTGTAAGAAGAGGCTATTTTGCCACTAAAAATCATTGAAAAATGAACCTTATTGTAAACATTTAAACCTGGTGGATATGCGTTCCAAGTCGCAACTTGGTAAGGCCTACTTAGATATTTAGATATTTGGGCAATTAATAATATTAGCCGAAACCCATATTGGGCTCCAAATAAATCTAACCTAACCTACAAAAAAAACAAAAAACCACTTACATGTGGTTGTATGCTCTGTTAGGCGAATTATTTGGAGCCCAATAAGGATTTCGGCTACTATAATTAATCGCACAAATATCTCAATATACGCTACGCAAAATAAACATACTTATGGAAAAAACTATACATGCCTGTTATACACTTTACATTCCAGTTCACAACAAGGCCTAATTCAAACCCAGGCCTAAACACGCCTACAATACGGTATTGTATAGGATACCTTTATTTCATAATTAAATATAAATTATTAATTTATTGTATTAGCCACAAAATTGCCTAAAAAATTGCCATACATAGAACAAAATATGTAGGCATTGGGCCTATATAACAACAAGAAAAATGTATTTTTTCGTATCAAAATTTTCCATCGCTGATTCATGAAAATGACTTCGAGAGGAAAAATAATGAAAATACAAAAATTAGACGTCTGGGGATTTTCCTTTTGTAAAGTAAGCGAAGTTAAGAAAAAAAATTATATAGCTCACCTCACAGCTGCCTAGTTGCGAGCGTTGCTGTAGGGAAGGAAGATATTTAATCTTCCTATAAGTTCTGAGTGAAACACTAATAAAATAAAACTAATAAAACCGAAGGATAGGCCTATCCATTCATGTATTTAGGTATAGTGTATTAATTAGACTGAATAATTAATTAATTAATTAGCCTGTATTAATTAGACTACATAAACTCGTTGCGTAACCCTATCGTCTACATCGAGAGAGAGGCGCGATAGGCAACCGCGCTACCTACAACCAGAAGCAAGATCCAACGAAATAAGAAGGTATGGTAGTTTCCTTTTTTACCATTAGGCAGCGCTAAATACCGAAGGCAAATAAATTTAATTATTTAACCAAAAATCAAATCAAAAAACTACTTAACAAGGTCTTTTGAAGACCTCTACAAACCAGCTTTTTAACGAAAAAACGTATGGTCTTTGCCGTTGACTCTAGCAATAAATCTGGTGGAAATTTCACCGGATCGCCAAGTTGATAGCAATCAACCCATAACCCTATATATTTTTTTCACAATACTAAATTCTTAATCAAATACGATATTTTAACTAAAAGACAATTTTGGTTTAGAGGTGGACATACAACGGAAGATGCCATAAACATGCTGTTAGAAAATGTATGTCAGAACTTCAACAGTAAAAAACAACTGACTTTATCTTTCTCGACTTGTCAAAAGCATTTGATGCACTTTCGCATGAAATCTTATTGAATAAACTTCACATATATGGAATAAGAGGAAATAGCCTTGATTAATTTAAATCATATCTGTCAAATCGCCAGAGGTGGCTAGGAACGAAGTAGCAGTACTTCATTACTTTACTCAAGTAACTTTCGGTACTTTTACCTTTACTTGAGTAACTTTTCAGCTTAAGTAATGTACTTTTACTTCGTTACTTTTGTCCAAATCGTCTCGTTACATTTGGAAGTACCCACCATGGGCTCAATTTGGATCACTCAATCAGAACGTAGTAAAAGATGTGTGATTTTGTCCCGAACAATCACAATAACGCAGCACTTGCCGCCAGTTCCCGCCGTGCCACACCGGACGTCTTTCATTCATTTTTGCTGTGTTGGTGACCAGGGACGTAGCCAGGAATGTCCAATGGGGGGTGTGAACTTGAGCTACGTTCGTCAGGTTCCGTGGTGAATCGGCGAGCCCATACAATTAGGGGGTCTGGGGAGAGCTGGAAGCTTCCTCAGTGGGGTCCGGGGCGGAGCCCGTAAGCCAGCGTATTTTAAGCTTATTTTGTGTAAAAACTGTCTGAAAATGTCAGTGCAACTGCCAATTTTGAACAGCACTATACAGCCATCCACGTGAATAGTACCCTTTCCAAACAAAAAGTTTGGATAGGACAGTCACTGGTGCATCTAAGCTGTATTATGATGTAATTACTTGTATTTTCTGAAATTTGAAATCAGGTATTGATCCTATAGTTCATGCATACAATTATTTAGGTGTATACACGTTTAACAGTATAACATATCTATGAATAACGAAATCATTAGAAGAGATCCGAATGAAACTCACGTATAAGGGCAAGTCAAACGGATGCAGAAACAGCTAGATCAATTGAGACAGAAGAAACACTATCTGTTTAACTATATAAAATTTTAAACAGGATAATCGCATGGAAAAATAATTGAGTGTACTTGATTGCTGACACTTGCATTTTAATTGCTTAATTCTGGTTGAGTGCATCGTCTTCCGCTTGTCTAATAACTTTACGGGAGAGTTCTGCTGTATCACTTTCATTGTGTTCTTCAACCGACTCAAACTGATTTTTTTTTAAAACATTTTCGTATATCCATCGCAATATTCTATAACGAATTAATGAAGCTTGACCAACATGCAATGATGCAACACGCCTCACTTGTCACACTGTACTATACTGCAGTGCATGCAAACTAACTGGCCGAGTGGTGTTCAGTTCCCCACGCTTCATAATTCAGTAGTTCAGTACGATACGTGTTTAAACACGTCCAAACCTGTTGGACGTGTTTAAAGAAGCTACGCAAATATCGCTTAAATAATATATATATATATATATATATATATATATATATATAAATAGATAGATAGATAGATAGATAGATAGATAGATACAGACACTCCCTCCATTATATATAGATATTGGCGGTGAACCTTGGTTGTAATTGCCGCAGAATTTTTCCTGGACTTTCCAAGAGGGAGGCGACCGCCTCCGTTGCCCCCCCCCCTTGGCTACGTACTTGTTGGTGACGCCGTGCAGATATCCCAGTTCGATAATGGCTGAATTAAGTTCACTGTGGCCATATTTGGACAAGTTATTTTCAGTAAAATCTATGACAGGCAAGCCAGACAATTTGTAAAGTTTCATGTGTTCACTGTGCAGGCAGAAGACTGTTGAAGTGTCTGCATATAAGCCATATATCAACTCACCATCAAATTACAGAAACATGTGGAGGTGAGTTGAGTTATGGTCGTTTTATTTATAAAATGATTTATTAGAAAGTGCGGTTAATATGCAATAAATGCAATGACCTGCATTCTAATAAGAAATATATTTTTCAAGTGTAATTTGATGTGCTTTATCAAATCTAAGCTTCATTTGTGTGCAAATGTTCCAAAAGGGAACCTAACCTTACCCTAACCTAACCTAACAGAATTGTGTGACTATGGATTTTCAAGGAGTGTTGAATTTTGTTGTAAGGTAATGTTAGATTAAGTTAGACACAGTAAATAAATGGTGGTGTGATTTGCAAACTCGAGTCTTTTTTCTTATTACCTAGTAAATGTGCATAATTAGTTCAATATTGGGATTGGATTTCCTCACTAAGCATAAATTTTACTTTAGAAGAGTTACTTTTTATTTTCTGTACTTAAGTACTTCTGAAGTCAGTTACTTTTACTTTTTTCTTATTACCTAGTCTTCTTCTTCTTTCTCTTCGCCCGGTCCCGCCTCTATGCGGGGTCGGCGTTTCTGACCAGCCTCCTCCACACAGCCCGGTCCTGGGCTTCTTCCTCCGACAAACCCTTCTCCCTCAAATCGTCCCTCACCTTCTCCATCCACCTTCGCTTCGGTCTGCCTCTCTTTCTCCTGCCATACACCTCCATATTCATCGTTCTCTTACCCACATAATCTTCGTCCCCTCTCATCACATGTCCATACCATTTCAGTCTACTTTCTTGTATCTTCCTCGAGATTTCTCCGACCTTTGTTGTGCCCCTTATCCTTTCATTCCTTACTCTATCCAACCTTGTCACTCCGCACATCCATCTCAGCATTCTCATCTCCGTTACATCTAGTCTTTTCTCATGATCTTTCTTTATAGCCCAAGACTCAGCCCCATACATCATAGCCAGTCTTACCACAGTCTTATACACTTTTCCCTTAACCCTTGCGCCTATTCTTCGGTCACACAACACCCCTGAAACTTTCTTCCAATTTTTCCAACCAGATTGCACTCTGTGTGTTATTTCTGTGTCCAGCTCACCGTCCTCAGCCACTGTCGATCCCAAGTACGTAAACTTACTTACTCTCTTTAACCTCGCTCCCTCTAAACTAATTTCTGAGTCTTGATTTTCGTAGAACCTCAGGTACACCGTTTTCTTTCTGCTGATTTTCAACCCTCTGTCTTCAAAAGCCCTCCTCCATTCCTCCAATTTTCTTTCTACTACTTCTCTCCTGTTGCTGCACAGAACAATATCGTCTGCAAAGAGCATACACCAAGGGGATTGATCTTTTATCCCCTGGGCCAACACATCCATAATCAAAACAAAAAGGTACGGCTCAAAGAAGATCCCTGATGTAGACCAACCCTCACGGGGAACCATTCCGTTACACCTACACTACTCCTAACCTGGGTCCTTGCTCCTTCATACATACTTTGCACCAACCTAACGTACTTCTCCGGCACACCTTTCTCTCTCATACACCTCCAAACCTCCTGGCGTGGCACTCTATCATATGCTTTCTCTAGGTCGATGAAAACCATGTGCAGTCCCTTTTGTCGCTCCCGGTGTTTCTCCATCAACTGCCTCAGTGCAAAAATCGCATCAGTTGTTCCCCTACCTGGCATAAAACCCAACTGCTTTTCCCCCACGGTTGTCTCTTCTCTTAACCTTTTCTCTATAATCCTTTCCCAAACCTTCATCGTGTGTGACATAAGCTTTATTCCCCTATAATTTCCACAATCCTGGATGTCCCCCTTCTCTTTGTAGATAGGTACGAGTGTACTATCCCCCCACTCCTCCGGCATTTCCTCTTGTTCATATATCTTCTGCATCAGATCCCACAATAGATCTATGCCCTCATCTCCCAAACAATTCCACGCCTCCACTGGTATCCCATCCGGTCCAAATGCCTTCCCCTTCTTCATTCCTTTCAACGCCACCTTCACCTCCTCCCTACTCACTCCTGAAGTTAACCCTTGATTTGGGACACCATCTTCAAAAATAACCCTTGGGTTTTCCTCATTTAACAGATGTTCAAAATAACTCTTCCATCTATCCATGATTTTATCCTGATCCTTTAAGACCACTCCCTGCCCATCCTTTACCTGTTTAATTTGAGTAAAATCTTTACTCGCCTTATCCCTAGCCTTCGCTATTCTAAGGATCTTTCTCTCTCCCGCCGGTGTCTCCAACTCTTTATATACTTCATCCATCGCCTGCGCCTTGGCTCTTGCCACTCCCTTCTTCGCCTCCTTTTTCGCCTGCCTATAGCTTTCTCTATCCTCTTGTCTACCAGATGTGTCCCACTTCCTTTTAGCATCTTTCTTCCTTTTAATCACCTCCTGAACCTCTTCATTCCACCACCACGTCTCTTTATCTTCAGGGGGTCTTCTACCTGATGTTTTGCCCAGTACTTCCTCACCAACTCTCAATATCACCCGGCTGTTCTCCTCCCACCATTCTTGTACACTCTCCAACGACCTTACTTCTTCCAAAACCTTCTCCTCAAATTTCCTTTTCTGGTCTTCTTTCTTCAGTCCCCACCACTTTATCCTAGGTGTCACCTGTTCTTGCCTTCTTTTCCTACCACTCTTAAACGACCTAGTAAATGTGCATAATTAGTTCAATATTGGGATTGGATTTCCTCACTAAGCATAAATTTTACTTTAGAAGAGTTACTTTTTATTTTCTGTACTTAAGTACTTCTGAAGTCAGTTACTTTTTACTTTTACTTAAGTAGTCTTCAATAAGGGTACTTTTTACTTTTACTTGAGTAACTTTTCCCCCCAGTAACAGTACTTTTACTTTACTTAAGTAGCATTTTTCAGTACTTTCTTCAGCACTGCAAATCGCCATCAGTACATCAGATTCAGTCTCGTAGCCATTGGGGGGGGGGGGGTGCGGTCGAACGACCCCCACCCTTTTGTAATCATAGTTATAACTTATGATGTAATATTATAATGTACAACATTATTTAGCAAATAAACATTTGCATTTTTTTTTTTGCATTTTTTTTAAACTTCACAAACTACTCTAAGCTCCCTCCGCAGTGACTAGGTCGTTGCACCAAAAGGGCCGCCTTTCTAAAATTTCGACCCCCCCCCCCACTTGGGAAGTCCTGGCTGCGGGACTGAGATTAAAAGATAACACAGGCCTACAATGGTTTTGGGGGTCTGACTAATTATATGTCCTGTAGTAATTAATTCATGCTCAGTTCAAAAATTATATCCATTTTTCTCCACCACCCACAGATTTTTCGTAAAACGTCATACTGGTTTTTTCTGTTCCGGAATGAAATACAGTACACAAAAATGATATCGCATTGTTCATCATGACAAAGTTGGAAACTACTGGGTACCGATATTTCTAGTATTATCTGTGCACATTTGTATTGTGTTGTATTAATAGTCCTCTGTTTTCTTCACTTTAATTGAGTTCTGTCCATTTTTTATCAAAATGTACACAAGTTGTTAGTTGGATACATGAAATACATTGTACATTACTTTTTTTCCTTACGTGATACAAGAAAATGGATGTCACTTTTGAAATCAGTGTAGCAGACTTAGGGAAGATCACATATTAGAACATAAACCCCATTCTACAAGTTTCAATTTGCAGGCCTGTGTAATTTATCCGACAAGGCGATGCTAACTAATGGAGTCCCACAAACATCTATTCTTGGCCCATAACCATTTCTAATTCTCGTCAACAATTTTCATCTTTCTACTACATTAAATTTCGTTCATAACGCAGACTTTCTGATTAACGAAACGTACAAACAATTAGAAAACGTGTATAATGGATGTGTGCTAATAAACTTTTATTGACCCTGACAAACTCATCTTGTATGATTATCACCACAAAACATATTAGTACAAACTGTCAAATAAAAACTGGGAATACTACTCTTGCGAGAGTGAATGAGGTTAAAGTACTTGGCATTAATTTAGATAAAAAAAAAACAATTTCAAAAATCATGTACAACTTATCATATCCAAAATATCAAGATTTCTCGTCATATTACTTAAACTTAAAAAGACTCTCCTCAAAACTCGCTCCTTACCCTATATTATTCCTTCTTCCATCCACATTTATTATATTGCATTACGGCATGGGGTAGCTCCAAGAAATATGTAAAACATCCTTCGGATGTCATTACTCTCTCGAATCAATATGTTCAAAGTTATGAACAAATTCGACATAAATCACCCATTCTAAGAGCAACCACCCCTTATCAAATACACCATCGTTATAATACCAGACTGCCCAGTGATTTTATGCACAAACCTAACTATACGATAGAAACTGCAGGAAATGCACTCTCTTTCAAAGGAGCAGATGTATGGAATGCAGTTCCCACGCACATCAGGCAGGCTTCATCACTAAATGTATTTTGCAAATCACTAAGAAAGCACTTCATTAACTCCTACTGATGTATAAAGTCACTACTGCCATTTTTATCATAATAATCGATTTTGTGATCAACTATTTAAAATATGCTAATTTCATTAAGCAACTTTAATTTCATAATTTATTCTTTTTCTATATTTTTTTTTATAAAAAGCAGCATTTATTTCTCTACTCAATACACAATAAATCATTTAATTTAAAATTATGTAACATTTTGTTGAATAAAATAAATAGTCCAGTTTCACAATTATTTAGGTCATTGTAAATTGTGAAATTACTGTATTTATTTTATCAATTATTATTATTATTATTATTATTATTAATTTTGTAATCACTATTACACTATTAATCATTATCATTTGTTACTTTCACTGTTTAATGTAATGTTTTCTATTAAATATACAATAAATCATTTAATTTAAAATCGCGTTACATTTTGTAAACTTTATATTGTATTTAGTATTATTATTGATATTATTATTCTTTTTGTTCTCTATTATTATTACTTGACACTTTTATTATTTTATTTATTAAATAAGCTAAATGCCATTAATTTTGCCTTAAAAGCCTCCATGGTTCCAAGGGCATATTCAGATGAGAGTACTTGAATATATTAATGCCATAACAAATATCTAAAAATTTTAAAACTCTGTCACTCGTATTCTTTTCTGAATAAAGTTTTGAATTTGAATTTAATTTTTTAATTCAAACCGGGTCTCCTCACCATAGGTAGGATATATATAGATACGCTTGAAGATGGGCAATGTAGGACACCCAAACTTATTTCTGTCGATGATTTCATGAATGAAAGAGATGAAATGTAAATTCCGGAAATAATGTATATTTTAACCGAGACGTAAGTAAGTATGATGACAGTAGTTTTGTAAATAGTTTACTAACTCGCCATCTTGAAATGATATATTGAAAAATGCAGTCACAAATTATGACATTAGATCATTTATCTAACTTGAATAGCCTTCATAGGCCCCCAAGTTGACCCTCAAGTTTACCATTCACTTTCACTTTTTGTAAACTTCTGCAACATTCGTAGCCTTTCCTCAAATTTTCAAGCTGTTGAACACTACCTCTCCTCCTCTAAACCTCATCTTCTCTTCCTCATTGACACTCAGGTGTCTGAGACGACTGGCAACAACCCCTTTTCTGAACCTTTCTACTTTCTCTATACTCAGTTTCACTCTAAAGATGGATGTTGCATATGTGTACGCAATGACCCAACTTGCTCTAGTATTCACGTACTTAATCCTTCGAATTGTACACCCTCTGGCTACGGATTACATACTAATCTCAAACTAAAAACATCTGCACTGCCTATCTTTCTCCTAATTCAACTGACTACCCAACATTGTTTCACTACCTCACATCTAAAGTGGAATACATTCTATTCCATTCTCCTTTTGTCGAAATCCCTATTTTAGAAGATTTCAATGTTCACTACCATCTCTGGCTTTCCTAACATTTCAGTGACATCCCTGGTAAACTAGCTTACAACTTCTCTAACCTGAATGACTTAGAACAGATTCTACAAAACCTTACTCGTATCCCCGATCTACTTGGAAATAGGCCCAACATTCTGGACTTATTTCTCGCCTCTCATCCTTCTTATTCTGCCAAACCTTTTTCTCCGTTGGGCTCTTTCGACCATAATCTTATTTCTGTTTCCTGTCTATCGCTCCAATTCGCCCTTTGGATCCTCCTTTTGGCATTTTGGCGCCGCTGATTGGGAGACCCTTAGGCAGTACTTCTCTGCTTTCCAGTGGTGGGCACCGTTAACCAAAAAGTTAACTTCGATAACGATAATCCGTTAACCCCAATTTTTAACTCCGATAACGATAATCCGATAATTTTACTACAAAGTTAACGATAATCCGTTAACAATAACTTTCTTTACTAACATTTAAAAAAATCAAGGAAAAAAGCTTTTAAAACCCATAGAAAATGTTTATTTATGCAAAATCCAAACAATAAATAGGTATTTAACTGTATTTTTATCAAGTTTTGCAACTTTGATTAATAACTTTTTTTTTATTTTAATAAAAAATGTACTGATTACATGTTTTGAAACCCTTGTAACCACTAACCATTAACTAAATTTTAATTTACCAGAGAATTATTATGGCGGGAACTGAAGTTATGGCGGTTTGAATTCATTCGCGGAGCGGTGATCTTCCGTGAATGACTCCTCGCAGTTAACGTGTTAACGGACTTTAACAGACTAAATATCGAGTTATCGGAAGTTAACTGGTCCGATAACGATAAATGGACATTAACTTCCGTTAATAGTCCGTTAATTAACTGTTATCGGATTAACGCTTTAGTGCCCAACACTGCTGATTTCCCATGGAATGATTACTTTCGTGGCCTGGGCCCTTCCGAGTGTGCTGCGCGCATCCAGGAGGTGATTCTCTGAGGCATGGAAGCGTACATTCCATAGTCTATTCCTATTACTAATGCAAAGAAACCTAGGTTTAACTTTGCTTTCAGTAGGTACCGTCGCTATCCAACTCCTGTCTCTCACTCAGCTAATATTTCTGCCCAAAATCGTTCAAAATCTGTTTTTCGACTCGCCAAAAATTCCTTCATGATACAAAAATGTGAAAACCTATCCAATTCTAATTCTTCTCGCTCTTTCTGGCACCAAGCCAAGAACCTCTCCAACAACTTTACTTCATCTTTTCCTTCTCTTTTCCATTCCGACAGCTCACTTGTCGACTCTTCTCCTGATAAAGCTGAACTCTTCGCTTAAACTTTCGCCTCCAACTTAACTCTGGACGATTCCGGTGCTGTTCCACCATCTCCTTCTCCCTCTGACTTAATTATGTCTGAAATTAGAATATCTTCTAAACTTGGTTTTTCTGCCATATCTGGGCTCAACTACAGGATGGCATACAGTCCTGATGGTGTCCCTCCTATTGTACTTAAGAACCGTGCTTCTGTGCTGACACCATGCCTAGGCAAACTCATCTGACACTTTTCCTTCCTGCTAGAAACTTGCTTTCATTAAGCCTGTCCCGAAGAAGGGTGACCGCTCTCAACCTTCCAACTATCGTTCAAGTGCTTTGATTTCTTGCTTTTCTAAAGTTTTTTAATATATTCTTAATAGGAAGATTGTTAAACACCTATCTTCTCACAATCTTCTTTCAAGCGTCAGTATGGGTTCCGCAAGGGACGCTGTATTGGCGATCTTACATATCTCTCTGCCTCTTGGTAATTCTTCTTTCGGGATTTCGGTGAAACCTTCGGTATTGCGCTAAACATTTCAAAAGCTTTCAATAGAGTCTGGCACAAATCTTTAATTTCCAAACTGCCCTCCATCGGTTTCTATCCTTCTGTCTATGTCTTCACCGCTAATTTCCTTACTGGCCGATCTATAGCTGTGGTTGTAGATGGCGAGTGTTCTTTCACTAAAGCTATTAATGGTGGTGTTCCTAAGGGCTTTCTCCTGTACCCCACTCTTTTCCTTTTTTATCAGTGATCTATTAAGTTGCACTTCCTGTCCTATCTCTTCCTGATTGGTGCAGAGAAAACCTTGTGGCTTTCAATGCCTAAAAAACTAAGTTCTTTCATCTGTCTACTAGTCACAATCTTCCACACGACTATTCCCTTCTCTTCAATAATACACAACTCAATTCTTCCTCTTCTCTTTCTCGTAAACTTTCCTGGAAAGATCACATATACTCTCTTTCCAAAGCAGCTTATAAGAGGTTAGGTGTACTGTACCAGTTCCGTAATTTTCTTACCCCAACTCAGTTGCTGTCTCTGTACAGGGGTCTTGTCCCCCCTGTCTGGAGTACGTTTCTCGTGTCGGCGGTGGCTGAACCCACACAACTCTACTTGACCGGGTGGAATGAAAGGCTTTTCGTCTCATCATTTCCACGCCTCTTACTGCTGTTTTCAATCCCTATTTCTTCACCGCACTGTTACCTTACTTCACATTTTCTCCTCCTTTCCTCTCCCCCCTTTAACTCTCACTTGGCACTGGCACCCCCACCCCATCATATTGGCTGCCACTATAATACTAGATTGTATATCCTCTGGGTTTCTTATTTTTCTATTAATTTTTGTGTCATCAGCAAAGGGTGTTACTTTGTTGCCATTGGTAACGTCATCATTTATATCAGTTAGCATGACTATAGTAATCGAGCTAATACTGTGCTTTGTCGTACTGAGCTAAGGACCTCTGACTCTGATGAAGATATTCCTTGAACTGTAACGGCTTGCTGCCGCTCACTAAGGGAATTATATATACCCATTTTCCTACTTTTCTTGTTATTCTCCTTGTTTTGACATGATCTTCCTGACCGGAATCCATGTTGGTTATCCAAAAAGCCATGGATTTTTTTTTCTCTAACTATTCTTTCAAATATTTTGGTGAGATGAGATGTAAGCGACACAGGCCTATAGTTTTTAGCCTCGGATCGATCTCCTCCTTATGTACTGGAATTATGTTCGCTCTCATCAGGATGCTCGGTATACCTCCCATTATCTAGTGACTGTCTCCATATCCAATATAGGGGCTTAGCGGCTTCATTCTTGAAGTTTTTGATCAGTGTGGCATTCCATTTGTCCGGACCTGCTGCCGAGTGTGCTTTGATTTCCCTATAGTTTGTGTGATATCATCTGCTGTAAAGTCAAAGTCCGTTATACTTTCCCCTTGTAATTCTTCTTTAAAGAACGCGTTTCTTTCGCATATTAGTTTATCATTTTTGGGGGATACTGAAAGCTGATTTTAGATCATCGGTTAATATATTGTTTTCATTCTTCAAAGGTCCGATAGTCGCGTGACTTTTCGTCTTCCATTTTGCGAAATTATAGAAGTATTTTGAGTTCACCTTTATCGCTTCTCTAGTGAAATCTTCTATCTCTGTATGGTTCTCAGTTAGAACCTGTATGACGCAATCTATACTCTCCAGTTTATCATTTAATATTTTTCTGATGTTGTTGTCTTTGCAGTTTCTTAATTTTACAGTCACTCTTTCTCTCTTGCGGAACATTGACTTCTTTTGTCTCGCGGAGCACAGTGTTTCTCACTAAGTCGAAATTTGTTGCAAAGAATATGACTGACCGAAATTGGTCACGTGGGAAATAACTAACCAATCTAAAACGACCACGTAACCTAGTATAATCTGATCTCCGTGAAACGTAATATTATATATTATATATATATATATATATGGTCGGTGAGGCTCTGGGTTCTGGGTTCGCCCCGGCTGCTGGCGCCTGGGTTGGGTTGGGCTGGCCACTCACCCTGTTAATATGCAGGTTCAAGTGCCCCTGGGAACACACTCACCCCTACACAGGGTCATGGGCAGGGCTTTTTTTGTAGAAAAAAAGGTACCAGAAGCATATATTATAGAATGGCGAAATTAATAAAAATAGTACAGGGTGTTTATAAAGTCCCTATCTATTTCAGTGAAAACGTAGCAAAAAGGGTAAAATTCAATAACAATATAATAGAAGGCATACATTTAATGAATACTTAAGCATATGATTCTACATGAGCACCATCAGTATCTACAGAGTTCGAATCTGTCAGCAGCATTGCGGAACACATTTTGGAGCATGACAGGGGTTATTTTTGTAACTGCTATTACGATACGAGCACGTAAATCTCGCAGATCTGTAACCCTCGTTTGATAGACGTTTGATTTGATAAAGCCCCATGCAAAGAAATCCAAGGGCGTTAGGTCAGGAGATCGAGCCGCCCAGGGCCTGTTGCCTCCACGTCCGATCCACCGATTTGGAAATCGTTCATTTAGGTATTCCCGAACAATGTTTGCGTAATGACAAGGTGCCCTATCTTGTTGAAAGACGACGGTGTTTAAAATGCCATCTGAATGAAGCTGGGACATTTACGTGCTCGTATCGTAACAGCAGTTACAAAAATAACCCCTGTCATGCTCCAAAATGTGTTCCGCAATGCGACTGACAGATTCGAACTTTGTAGAGATACTGATGGTGCTCATGTAGAATCATATGCTTAAGCATTCATTAAATGTATGCCTTCTATTATATTGTTATTGAATTTTACCCTTTTTGCTACGTTTTCACTGAAATAGATAGGGACTTTATAACACCCTGTACATATAATTCATACTATTTTTATTAATTTATTAATAAACTGAACACATCTCAGAAAAAAGGTTCCGGAACGCCGTAAAGCGCAAAAAAAAGCCCTGGTCGTGGGTAATGGTTTAGATCCCACTGAAAGCTGTATAGGTTTCTTTGGTCTATAACAATGCATTACTATCCTGTAAAAATAAGTCTTACTTTCAGAATATCTTTTTCGAATGGTGAAAGTGCATCATCATCATCATAAGAATATTTTTTTTATTTTTAAAGTTTACAAAATTTTTTAAAAGGAAAATTGAAAAAATTAATTTCCTCAAAATGTTTTCTCACCCCCAAGTTTATAGGACGCGAGTTCGAATCCCACTATTTCTTCGTTTACCATTTTCATACCTTTCCCTTTCTATGAAACTTTATTCTTTGCTTTTTAAACTAACAGTAATAACTCGGTGAATTAGCAGTTACTGTAAACACGCGGGTTACAGTCATTTCTGAAGTCAAATTTTGTTTTAATTGTTTAAAAAGGAATGAACTTATGATCTAAAAATTTGAAGTTTAACTGTCAAATTAACAGTTTAAAATGAGTAAATCTACTATTACTGTATAATTTCAAGTTTTGAATCACAGTTGGGGCAAATATTATATAATGTTAAAATAGCAGAGGACAACATTATGAAAATTTACAATAATTTCTAAGGATATTTCATAATAATGAAAGTATAAATACATTTTATTAAGCAATGTCATTCTTAGACTGATAAAGAAAATGTGAAAACAAGAACAGCTCCAGTAAACCCCAGTTCTGATAAATATTCTGTGATTCATATTTTAAATGATTTTACATATTTTTAGGAAAGGAATAAAATGCTATTGAAAATGACAGACAATTGCTCTTAATTTAACCTCCATTATTGCAGTGTGTGAATCAACCACAAACAAACTGCAGAGCATAAAACAGAAAGATGTTGCAGTCAGCGTCTTCAAACAGTATACAGTGGATATGACGTTCAGTGTATTCTGAGCGAAGCAAAATCACTTTGCATCGAGTCTCGCCTGCCTTTCACTTTCAATTTCAATTTCAGCTTCCCGACGCATCACTTCCACACGGAGAACAGCCGGCCTTATTACCATTCAAATATTCAAATTAGTGAATATATACCTTTGGTGTATATATATATATATATATATATATATATATATATATATATATATATACACACACTCGTAACCTCGTAGCAGTTTCGTGCGTTGGTCTCTCTTCACACGAAGGTCAAGCTGGTGGCCCCGCCTCTAGGCCTGGTTTAGTGGAGGAGCGAGTTGCTCTCTTGCGCTCTCCACCGCACATAGCCAGGTACACCCGGCTCATCTGATACCGTCCTGAGTCAGGTATCATATATATATATATATACCCCCGCAAGGGGGTTCTAAGTTCGTGCTCTTGAGTGCTCTTTGTGCTCGTTTGTACGTGCTTGTTCCTGGAGGTTTCACGTGCGCCCTCCCGGCCATAGCACCCAAGGATGATCGGGCTCGACCCTGCAGTCCTTGACATCCTTGGTCTTTTTCCACTTCGACTGTCCCCTCCACCCTTTCTTTTTCCTCTGTCTTTCCTCTCACTTTTTCTTTGTTTTTCCGCGAGATATGCCCTTTTAAATAGAGGCGAATCGGTTCTTCCCGAACTTAAAAAAAAAAATATATATATATATCAGATTTAATCAGTTAATATATTTAGAATCGTGTTGCTTTCCCCTTTGCGTTATGGAAAGCTAATACATGTTCTGGCATTCCATTGATGAACTTTGCCATTTGTTGTTGAGGACGATCATCGTAGCGTCTATTTACTTTTGTCAACCCTCTGTATATTATATATATATATCAGAGAGAGAGAGAGAGAGAGAGAGGTCCCAAAAATACAGTATATCCCTATTTTTATTTGACCGTTATTTTATAAAGAATGTATATTTTATTATTAGGGTTTCTTCTCTCAGAAAGGTAACAGACTGAGTTTTCTATTCCACATATACCTATATGTACAGGGTGGGCAAAAAAAAACATGACAAAGATTTGCAAGCTGTTTTTGCGCATGAAAATGATCCAATAAACTTAAAATTTGCACACTATTAAATACACCCTTTTATACGATTGCAGTAATATTTATTTCGATTTTTCTTTATTATTTCAGATTTCAGAAAGTAAAATATAACTGAGATCCCCTAAAATAAGTGCAAAAATGCCTAAATACAGTGAAGAAGACGAAATGCTTATAAAGAATCTAAGAATTTGCCAAGGTCTGGGCGCCAGGAGAATGATACCAATGTTTCCAAATAAACCGTGGACTGAATCAGGAGTTCAGTATATCATTAGAAAGGTTGATGAAACTGAAGATGTTAAGAGACGTGATGGAAATGGTCGTCTCAAAAGTGCAAGAACTCAGGCAAATATTGACGTAGTGGAAGGTTAAGTCAGGAAGGTAAACCAGGAACGGAACGCACATTTCACCGAGGGAAATCGAAAAAGAAACGGATATAAGTTGTAGCAGTGTTAGAAATATTGTGAAACACGATTTGGGTTTAAAAGCTTACACTGGTATGCATCAATTTTGCTGTCAAGGGTTTTGTAAGTGATTCTTATAGAGTTTTTCCTGCTAATTTCGAATCTGCAATCCGTTTTTCTCAATCAGCTCAGGTTATCCGGCTATGGCCTCATAAGTAAAACAGAATGTTTCGTGATTTTGTCAAAGCGGAATTGGAACAGTAACATCTATCATCACTTGTTTCACTTGTATAATATCTTTTTTTACTTTTCAGGCATAGAGATAAAATATTTCATAATGAATAGAGCGTGTAAAAATGATCCCAATAGATTCTGCTACATATGTGGGACGGTTACCATGCCAAATAACCAGTCCCAAATCACTAAATTTGTGAAGACAATGTATAGAGCATACTTTGGAATTAAGCTAGGGGACCAGGACAAAAATTTCGCCCCTCATATGTGCTGCAAGACGTGCATTGAAAATTTGAGAAGATGGAGCAAAGGCAGAGCGAAATCTTTGCCTTTTGGAATTCCCATGATTTGGAGAGAAGGAAAGGATCACGTGACAGATTGCTATTTCTGCATGACAAACCTCCAAGGTGGGCTTATAAATTTATTTTTCTTAAATATTTTGAAATCCTCGTATGAAACTTGACATAATGTTCACCATAATGTAATATTCACCATATATAGCATAATATTCACCATAATGGTAATCATACATTTACATATACATATTGTTATAGAAAATACATTTACACATACATATTGTTATACAAGTTACATTTACATATACAATGATTGTATATTTTCTTTCTTTTTCATTCATATTGTCCCCGAAGGGACAATATGAATGAAAAAGAAAGAAAATATACAGACTCCATCGACCTATTTCATATCTTACAGACCGCAGCCTTCCCTCACGAGCCGCCACTGTCTGAATGCTTCTTCTATTCATATGCAAGTTTTATATCCATGTTTCTGTGTTTCTATTTTCAGGAGTTAACAAGAAGAATAAACACATTGTTGTATACCCTGACATTCCTTCTGCTATGAGACCTGTACCCCATGGTCCTGGAATTCCAATACCCGACCCACCTCAAACCCTGGACTTCGATGATTCTGATGATGAATCAATGACCAATGCCAATGACCAGTCCCAGTCGTATATACCTCAAAATACCGCTTCAAATGAGCCGAGGCCTCTCAACCAGGCCAAATTTAATGATCTTACCAGGGATTTAGGACTTTCCAAATTAGCTGCCGAGATCTTGGGCTCACGACTTCGAGAGGACAACTTGCTGGCTCCGCGAACAACATTCTCCTGGTATAGGAAACGAGAGGAAGAATTCCGCAAGTTTTTTGCAGTGCACGAAAATACCTCTTCCTTAGTGTACTGCTGCAATGTTGAGGGGCTAATCGAATCCTTGGGCCTGCCATATAACGCAACAGAATGGAGGCTATTTATAGACTCGTCTAAACGAAGTTTGAAAGCAGTACTTCTCAACGTTGGGAATAGGGTTGCATCAGTCCCTGTAGCACATTCCGTACAACTTACTGAGAGCTATGATAACATGAAAATTTTACTGGATGCTCTCGTATACGACCAACATAACTGGAGGATCTGTGGAGATTTGAAGGTAATACTAATATCATAAGTAAACTATTGCTATTGACTATGTTGTTTTTCCAAAGGTTATTTGAGAGCGTATAGGAACACTTAACTTCCCCACAGAAGTGATACAGTCCAATGCATAGATTTTTTTTATCTGATAGAACAAATTCTCTAAATTCTTTAAATATTTTCATTTTTTTCAGATTGTGGCATTTGTATTGGGAATGCAAGGGGGATACACGAAATACCCATGTTTCCTCTGCAAATGGGATAGCCGAGCGGATGAGAAGCACTATGCACAGCGTGAATGGGCATCCAGAGAGAATTTTGAACCTGGGTCGCATAATGTCGTTTCAGTGCCCCTTGTACCACCAACAAAAAGTTTGCTCCCACCACTTCATATTAAGCTAGGCTTGATGAAAAATTTCATCAAATCAATGAATAAGGAGGGTTCAGCATTCCGATATCTCGAGAGTAAATGTCCTCATATATCTGATGCTAAACTAAATGCTGGGGTTTTTGATGGTCCTCAAATTCGAACTTTGATCAAGGATACTCAGTTCGAAAACGCAATGACTCCAACTGAGAAGAATGCCTGGCAGGCATTCAAATCAGTTGTCACTGATTTTCTTGGCAAGCGTAGAAGTTCAGAATACGGTCCGTTGTCGAAAACTTGATGGAAGCTTTCAAAGCTCATGGGTCGCGCATGTCCATAAAAATGCACTTTTTGTGGTCCCACTTGGACTATTTTCCTGAAAATTGCGGGGATTATAGTGAGGAACAGGGTGAACGATTTCACCAAGATATCAAAATAATGGAAGAGAGGTACCAGGGAAACTGGGATATCAATATGCTGGCGGACTATTGCTGGTGTTTGAAGCGAGACGTGCCCGAAGAAAAACACAGACGGAAAGCCAAAAAAACTTCCTTCCTTCCTCAATAAACTTTTTTCCATATTCATTGTATGAATAAAAGTATTTATTCACACAATGTTTTCATTTTTCACGAGTGTTCTTATAATATTACTCGTATCTACAGTGTTTAAGCTAAAAAAATCAATAAATTTGGGGATAAAATTGGACTTATAATAAATGGCCAATAGAGAAAAAACCTGACCTGATTGAGGAAAACCAATGTCATTTTCGAATTCAGCATGGTCGAATTATATAATATGAGTTGAAAAAACCCTCACAGCAGACAAAAAAATTTCATATGCATACCAGTGTTATAAACGTATATCAGGGCAAAGTCTAATCGATGCCAATAAGGTTAGGTGGAGGACATGTGCACAAAGCCTGATAAACAGATTCCAGGGTAACTCAGTTAGAAGATTGTGGTTCTCTGATGAGAAATTATTTCACATTGTACCACCGATTAACCAACAAAACGATCGGGTATAAGCAAATGTTGCGAGAAGTGATGTTGCACCGGAGTGGTTAATAAAGGAAACATCTAACTTTTTGCCTAGCATTATGGTAGGAGCTCGCGTCTCAAAATTAGGGCAAACCAAGAATTGTTGTGATTCAGCCACAAGCCAAAATCAATGCAGAATATTATTGTACACAGGTCCTTCCACAGTATTTGGATGATATTCGTCAGATTAGTGGAAATAATTTCACTTTCCAACAAGATGGAGCACCTGCACACAGGGCGAAGCGTACAATAGCGTATCTGGAACAAGAAACACCCAATTTCATTGAGCCGAACATGTGGCCTCCCAATAGTCCAGATCTTACGCTGCTCGATTATGGCATTTGGGAAGCTTTAAAATGAAAAGTTTATACACCAGGTGAAAATATTCGCAATGTTGACGAGTTACGCCTTAAAGTGTTGGATGGCTGGAATTAGGTATCTCAGCGATACATTGACAAATGCATCGATGAGTGGATCCCGCGTTTAACCAAATGTATTCAACAAGAAGGGGGTCACATACAGGGTGTCCCGTAAGTCTGGACCCATAGGGAAAAATAATAAAATTACAAAATAGTCCAAAAATTTATTACATAATCTGTTCAAAGTGTCCGCCGTTGTGTCGCACACATAGTTGAAGACGCAATCTCCACTGCGACAGCACTTTCTGAATCACAGTCGCAGAAATTTCTTGACACGCCTCCACAATGCGTGCTTTAAGGTGGAAAATGTTCTGAAGTTTGACCTCGTACACTTTAGCTTTCAAGTGGCCCCACAAATAAAAATCATAATAAAAAATAATAAAAAAATAATAATAATAAAATAATAATAATAACATAATAAAAAAATATATTATAAATCCCTATGGGTCCAGACTTACGGGACACCCTGTAGAACAATTTTTTGATATAAATTAAGGATTAATAAAGGAACATTTATGTTAAGTTTAACACTCCTATCTTAATTTTTTTCCAACAATAAATACATGTTTACGAGCGTCATTAGTTTTTTTGCCCACCCTGTATATACCTTATGAATTCCACACGAATCAACTTATATTGTTGGGATTGTGAAATCGGGATTTATTAATGAATATAAAATAACAAAATTCATAATGTATAAATGGAAAATATGTTTAATAGATGGATTATAAAGTTAGGAAATAGGCCTTAAATGAATTTGGGCAAGCGTACGTGACTTTTTGCACGAAGCCAGAACAACAGGTTTTATTGTGTTTATACTTGTAATTGCAGTTATCCAATCAGGCATAGGTTTGGCCGTCACGTGATGCCCACCTCCTGTTTTGTCCAATCATGTCATTAAAAACATTAGTTTTTAGATAATATTGGATCTATATAATTAAGCAATTTAATATCGTAAAATAGGTCAATAAAGTTAGTTAAATAATATAAAATAACTAGGAAATAATAAAAGCTATTGAAATCGTGTATTAATTACTGTTTCTTAAGTTTTAGGTGCAATAATATATGAGGCGCTCCGGACCACAACCTACCAGCGCCAGTGGGGCCAGAATTGAGTTATTTACAGTATACCACTATATTCCCCAACCCTTCCTCTACCCCGTAGGGGAATCAGGGAGCAGATTGTGGACCTGTACGTATGGTCGAAATCAATCAAATACCGTTACTGGTACAAAAGTTATAGCATTTTGCAAGTTGACAAACTTTAACTGCATTTTACTTCATTTTTTTTTTATTTTGGCGTTTGGCAGCTTGTGGTTCGGAACGCCTCATATAAAGAACAGATGTGTAACGCGCAAATGGAACAATGAAGTCAGCTCGATGGAAAGGCAGCGCAACGCTAGGAAGTGAGTCAAGAAGAGTCGAGAGTAGAAGTTGAGTTGAGGAGAGTGTTAGATAGAATCGTCTGTCCATCTTAAGCTCATTTTTCCCTCTCTTATTATCTTGATTTCAACATTTCGGTCAGAGCCTGTGGGAAATAGGGCCTATATTTAAGATGAATTAATAACAGTAAATTTAATTTATTTTCCACTAGAGCCAAAGAGAAAATTCTATTCGCGGTCCTAGGTTTTTATTAATGTCACGCGCGAGGCTATATCGTTTTCGAAGGCCTACTTGATTTTGGGTCAATGCTTAACCTTGCCTTATGAATTATAAATAAGTAAATTATGAATAATTGTAAAGTTAATCTAATTTGTGAACATAAGATTAAAAGTATAAAAATGTTGGTGTTTCATAATAAAACTGTAAATTTGTATTAATGGTCTAAAGTTAAATTCTGAAGTTTTTATAACGATAAACAACATTAGTTTACTTAATGTTACGTAAGTGAATCTTGTGTCGTTGTCGTCACACACCAACCTACGGACGAGCCAGTGGTCGGTTTACAGAAACATCCGGAAAACCCCGAACCTTACACAGTAGCGGATCTAGGATTTTCGAAAGGGGAGGGGGTGGACCTTTACGTATGTAAAAATTGCGCTAAAATAATGTTTAATTATATATAAATATAATTATATACACTGGAATTAAAAGTACATATCCCTTTAAGCACCAGCAGGAAAATTTTTAGCGTTTACTAAAATGTAGTTAAAGACCAGGTTTCTGGTAGTAAATATTTGAACTAATTTGATTGACGTTATCAGATCCATCCGTTCAAAGTATACCTAAATCAGTCATTTTGAGAGAGGAAGAGCGTGATGTGAATACTCGCAAAGGGTTTACAAGCACATTAACCTCGTGTCTACAAACGCTTACAACCATTAATAAATGAATATGTAAAGCTGGAAAGCATAATTTAATTGAGTATACGAAGGGAAATATTATTTTTATACACAGTTCCTAAAAATAAAATTGAAAGGTAAATTGCCAGGTATTTACGAGGGTCCTGTTGATATGTTTATAATTTAAAAAAGTATGTACTTTTTTGCTTTTATAAATTAAAAACTTTATTATAAAAAATAAAGCATTTGGAAGGGGAGCCAAGATTGATCAAAAGGGGCGCCAAATTGACAAAAAGGGGTGCAAAATTGACCAAAAGGGCCCACCCGTAAATCCGCTAGCGAGTCCTTACAATATATCATTCTATTGAGAAGTCGATTCTTCATGTTTATTAAGGATAAAGGATATTTTGCATAAGATATTTATATATTGTTCTGTTTTGTTACGGAATTACCAGAAAAGTAATTCTGCCGCACCCTAAAAAAGTAATTCTGCCACGATAACTGACTATCCCAAGCTTTGTTTGCTTTTTTTCATAAAAAAAAATCACGAAATTGTCAATTTGGAGATATCCCACAAATACTGCAACCGTGTAAAAACATTTGTTGGAAGAAAGTAATTCCGTCATTTATATTGTTTCATAATCAAGAAAAGAAATGTGTTAATAATATCTTCCTTTTTCTATGCGATAGTAAAAGTATGGCTCGGCAGATTCAGAAAATAACTATTAAATAACTACCAGCATTTTCTAATAATAGCATCGCTAGAAATGACCAAAATGGGTTGTGCTGTGTAATTCCGTCAGAATGAAATTCGTGACTTATACATTTCTAATCTTTCATTACTTACTAACTAATAAATATTGTATATTAAAACCGTTCTTTCACCATTTCATACTTAAAGCAATAACTTTTCCTAATTTCTGCGTTCTACGAAATTAGGAAAAGACGATACAACAACCAATAGACTATAGCCTAGTTAGGCCATAGAAGGCCTTACTAGGCTATAGTCTTTAAGGAAAACTGTCTTGACTACGCCTTCTTAAGGACCTAGTCGACACGAAACAATATGGCTGAACCCTCAAACTCTGATGCCGCGTTTGCAGCCGGAACAAAAAATCAAGATCGTAGAGTAGTTTCATGTGACAAATTCTATGACGCGGGTGCGGAGGAACTTTTGCAGAGAATATGAATGCAGAGATCCACGCGATAGAAAGACGATATCACGAATTATTAGAAAATTTGAAACAAAAGGAAATGTAACCAATCAAATTAATGGTAATAGTGGTTGGCGACGGTCCACAAGAACTGTGCAGCACGTAAGTATGGTTCAGGAAATTAATTATTGCGCGCAGTCCGCAAAAGCAAATTCAGCGTTTGCCAACAGAAGTAGGTATTTCACGAACATCTGTGCATCGTATACTTCGTACCGAATTTCCCAACAAAATTCATTCACAAACTTCACTGACTAATATTCAAACAAAAACGAATGAAATTTACAAAATGGATGTTAGCAATGCTAGAACAACACCCTGAGTTTCTGAAACATATCCACTTCTGTCTAGGGAGATTAAAAGCAAAACTTTCGTTACTGGGGAAGACATGCTGGCACACCAATACAGCTTCCGAGGAGTGTTGTTAAACTCAGCAATTGGGTGGCTGTTGGGTGGTATGGTGTAGTCAGGGCCGGATTAAGCATTGTTGGGGCTGGGGGCAATGAATATTTTCGGGCCGGTGTCACTAGAAAAACACAATTCTTTACCTGATACATCATACATGAGTGATGTGATCAGCTGACTGGGATCGATCAACAGAAAACGAAACAAAAACAAAGATGTGATCAGAAAATGTATACTGTGTTCACATAAATGCGATACTAAACTAGGTTTTGTAGAAGCGGAATCTAGAATTTTTTTTCTTCCTCACGGTCGACCAATTATTTCAACGGTAGATTATAGCATTTACATAGTTTCTTGGGGTCGGTCAGCATCTTGGGCCGGTCAGCATCTGGGGCCGGCGGCAAATGCCCCCTTTGCCCCCATTATAATCCGCTACTAGGTGTAGTTGGTCCCTACTTTGAGAATGAAAGATGCTACAAGATTTTTACCACAACTGATTAGTTTGTCTCGTAGAAGAAATAACTGCATTACTCCAGATTCAGTGGTTTCAGCAGGATAAAGCACCCCCACACGCTGCTTGTGAAACTCGCAACTTTTTGAGGAAACATTTTTCCGGGCGACTTATCTAAAGACCAAAGTCTATGAGGTAATGAACGACATGCCAGCTGAACTATTTCCAAAAATTATGTCAAACATTTGAGTAAGGCTGAATATTGTGTTAGAAAAAATGCCGATTACACTGACCATGTTTAATTAAGGTTAACAAACTCCTATGTTTTACGTAACTATTGCGTTTGTCTTTGTGTCTAGATTCCTTTTTTTAACTTAGAACGTACATTTAAATATAGGGACATTTTTGTGGGCACTTGACTTATATATATATATATATTATATATATATATATATATATATATATATATTATATATATATATATATATATACGTGGGCCGATCTGAAAGTTTCCAGATAACGGCAGTAGATCTCATACAATGAAAGTCTAGATACGTTCAGACCGAAACTCGTGTGTGTGTATATATATATATATATATATATATATATATATATATATATATATATATATATATATATATATTAGGATGGCCCTTAGTTGTATGTGATTTTCTGAAATTAAATATGTTTCATCTCCCAACCTCCAAAGTTGTTCTAATCCATGTAAAAATGCTCTGTGTAAAATTTCAGCTCAATCAGACAATATTAAGATGGCCCCCAAAGGCCCTAAAGTTTCAGATTTTAACAATATTGATATTTTTTCATATAAAACCGTTTTTATCGTCTTTACAGTGTTTTATTCGAAAGAAATATAGAATATGATCGAAAGAGAATTCAATTTACAATAAATTTAGTTATAACCATTATTTACTTAAAACCAAAATTGGACGAGATATTCACGGAAATTGAAAAGTATCATAAGTGCGTAAAAAAACCCGCTTCTGGAAGGTTCTAGAAAGTTCTGCGCCTGCGGCCTATATAAGCGGCGTAATTATTTGTTGTAAATAAAATTCACTTTCGATTATGCTTTGTGATTATTTTCCCAAACAAAGTTTGCAAATGAATTATAAAGGTTTTATATTAGAAATACCAATTATACACTAGGGAACAGCATTTTTGTTTCTTGAAAACTATTTGGTGTTTATTATAGAACTTTTGAAGCTGATTCCAAATATGGTTTCAGAATGTTTCTATCACCCATAGTTTTCGAGAAAATATATTTCCATTTACTCAGAGTTTTCCCAAAATATTAGTTAAAATTAAGTGTACTAATTTAATTTTACTTTCTTTTTTTTCCAGGTTAACTATATTTAATAGTATTTTTTGCATTAAAAAATATAGCTATTTAAACAAAGATTTTTAATAAAAAGAAATTTTTTTTCAAGTTTTGCTCAAATTTTAAAATTTTTCATAGTAGAAAAAATTGGTTTTTCATTCCAAAAAGTTTTCCGTGATTTCAATAATTTTCCGCCAGCATGAATCGAAACTGTATTAATCCCAGAGATACATTTTGCTACGTATGTAGAGAACTGACCACAATGGCACAGAGGAAGACGATGACCCCACTCGTGAAGAAGGCTTACGAACTTTATTTTGGCTGTAAGGTAGGCGACCAAGACAAATCCTGGGCACCTCATATCTCATGCATTTCCTGTGCCGTCACTCTTAGGGGTTGGATTAAAGGTACCCGCAAATCTATGCCATTTGCCATACCAATGATTTGGAGAGAGCCCAAGGATCACCTAACGGATTGCTATTTTTGTATGACTAACGTTTCAGGATTCTCTGCCAAAAATAAACATAAAATTCAATACCCAAATCTTGCATCTGCCATGAGACCAGTACTACATGACGATGATAACCCAATTCCAACTCCCCCAAAGTCATGGACACTGGATGAAGAGTCTGAAGTTGAACCAATGGAAATTGATGACACTAAAGATACAGACTTTCAGCAACCTGAATCAAATAAACCACGTATGATAACGAAAGCGGAATTATTGGGCTCCAGGTTACGTGAATGGAATTTGCTGGCAAAAGATACAAGCATATCGGCGTTCCGCACTCGCCAAAAAGATCTGATGCAGTATTTCTCCTCGTCAGGTGGTTTATGCTACTGTAATAATGTAAATGGACTGCTGTTAGCTCTCGGTCATGAACACAAATCTGAAGATTGGCGTTTATTTATTGACTCTTCGAAGCTAAGCCTCAAGGTTGTACTACTTCACAATGGAAATAAATACCCTTCCATTCCTGTAGCGCACGCTGTCCACATGAGGGAATCTTACGAAAATATGAAACTCATCCTTCAGTAGATTAATTATGACCAGTTTCGTTGGTATATATGTGGGGATTTAAAAGTCGTTGCGCTTCTTCTGGGAATGCAGCTCGGTTATACGAAGTTCTGCTGCTTCCTTTGTGAATGGGACAGCAGAACCAGAGATTCGCATTATTTTGTAAAGGATTGGCCACTTCGTCAAAAATGTATCCCAGGACTGAAGAATGTGTCTCATGAACCCTTAGTTGACCCCAAGAAAATATACTTACCGCCACTTCACATCAAACTTGGCATCATGAAAAATTTGGTCAAAGCAATGAACAAGGAAGATGAGGCATTCAAATATTTGAAGAAAAAGTTTTCACGACTTAGCGATGCAAAGATAAAAGAAGGGATCTTTGTTGGTCCCCAAATCAGAGAGCTCATGAAAGATCAAAAGTTTGATGATGCCTTGAGAGGAAAAGAAAAAGTGGCATGGGAGGCCATGAAGAATGTTGTCACAAATTTTCTAGGGAACATCAAAGCCTCTAACTATGAAAAAATAGTGCAGGACATGATTGAAGCATATAGGTTATTGGGATGTAATATGTCACTAAAAATCCATTTCTTGCACTCCCATTTAGATTTCTTCTCTGAAAACCTCGGCGACGTAAGCGATGAGCATGGAGAAAGGTTCCACCAAAATATAGCTACTATGGAGAAACGCTACCAAGGGAGGTGGGATCCGGCAATGTTAGCTGATTACTGCTGGACATTGATGCGAGAAGCTACTAATGAAAACTACAAGAGAAAATCAGTGACAAAGAAGTTTTAAGAAGAATATGTTAAATGCCAATCTGCCACTAATATAATTTTTATGAAGTATTTTTACTAACTTCTATACACTTTTTGAATAAATATTAAAATACAAATTTCTCAGTAACCTTGGGTGATAGAGAAATTCTACTGCTATATTCGGAATCAGCGGAAAAAATCATATAAGACCGACCTGTTCACGTCCAAGAAACAAAAAAAAAGTAAAAATTTGTTCCCCAGTGAATTATCGGTGAATTTTGAAAATTTAGGGCCTTTGGGGGCCACCTTAATATAGCCCAATTGAGCTGAAATGTTGCACAGAGCACTTTTTTATATATTGGAAGAAGATTAGGGGTTGGGAGCAAGTAGTAGTATAGCCGAAAAAGGGGAGAGTGCAAGAATGTTGCAAGTTATTAAGTAATGTTGCAATGTTGCAAAGGGGGTGTTGCAAAACAGAAAAAAAGAAAAAAAAAGAAAAAAAGAAAAAAAAAAGGGTACTGGCCTTTGTTGCCAACCGGGTTGCAAGGGGCATGCAACTTGGAGGCGGTTCTCCCCCAAGCTATTCCCCCAAAGGGCCAGAAAGGAGAGAAAGGAGGAGAGGTGTTCACCTGGCAGGAGCCAAGTGCATATTAAGACTTCAGCCGAGTAGGCGTTGTTTTATAGGCTCCTAATCAGCCAGTTGGCTGAGCCAAGGGGGGAGGGGTACACCTGAAGGAGAGAGAGAGAGTAGTTGCCTTTGATTGCAAGGCATGCAACTTGGAGGCGGAGTTCTCCCCCAAGTTATTTTCGTTTACCTAACCTAAGAGGCCTCTAAGGGGTTTTCCCAAAGGGCCAGAAAGAGAAGGACCAGAGGTCCTTGCTCGGCTGGGAGCCGAGCTTGAATGAATCCGTCAGTCGTCTCTCGGTCTTTTATAAACCTCTATTCTGGCTGAGTTGCCAGATAGCGCCATGTATTCAGTTGCTGAGTTGCCAGATCACGCCGTGTATTCAGTTGCTGAGTTGCCAGATCGCACCATGTATGCAGTTGCTGAGTTGCCAGATCACGCCACGTATTCAGGTGCTGAGTTGCCAGATCGCACCATGTATTCCAGATAGCGCCATGTATTCCAGATAGCAAAAACCATATATTAATCATCCATTTAAATAGTGTACCACAATTGAATCCAATTAAATTCTGTTTATTAAATAAATAATTTTTACACACTTAATTTTTATTATAAATATTTGAACAACGAAACAATATGAAAATTTACGAAACAATTCATTTAAAAGTTGAAATTATCCAAAACACAATCCGCTATAACGGGGTCGGACGACATGAGAGATCTTCCTTCCAGACCGCTCTTGATGTGTGTGTATATATATATATATATATATATATATATAATAAACGAATAAACAACTCGTGCACACACACACACACACACACACACACGAGGAAAAGGCAGAAACTAGGTCATTTCGAATCGTGTCCCTAGAGACCTTTTCGGCCGAGGGTTAATCCTTCGTCCAAGATATTCGAGCAAAAACACCTTTCACATCAATTCTTATTATCATTATTATATTATTATTTCTACAATGAAAATATTTTATATTTACGCGTAATTTGTATGGGGTCATATTCTTATAACTACATCTTAACTGCTTAAATCAATCACCTTTCACATCAATTCTTATTATCATTATTATTATTATTATTTCTACAATGAAAATATTTTATATTTACGCGTAACTTAGACCACAGTTTAACGTGGAAACTGAATGCTTTTTTAAAAATATAATTAGGATATATTTCTTTATATCCTCGACCCTCCTCCCTCATTCCCCCAAACCCCCCACCCATCTGTACTTGTATATATAATAAACTCAATCCCTGATAAGCCTCCCTTCACTCTCCTCTCTCTCTCTCTCGTCCCCCTTCACTCCAACTCTTAACTTTCACACAAGCAAACACACACACACACACACACACACGCCCCGGAAACCAATGCATTTTTCATCTCTCCGTGGAGCAGAACGAATCACACGTGCTCGCCTTGATGAATTTAATGTTAAAGAAATCGTCAAGTAGAATATTATGGTCTATTACATAATCACCTTACTCAAATCCACCGCCAATACCCTCAATTTAGTAATAATAACAACTATCTCTCATACACTATATATATATATATATATATATATATATATATATATATATATATATAAATGGACTTTCACCGAATTAAAACAAATCACTAAGCAGTTAAAAGATTTCGCTCTATTATCATATTCACAAATCTACACACACACACCACACACACACTCTGTATATATTACGAAAATCAGGAAAAATGCCAAACGTGTATTAATTTAAATGATCCTAAACGTATATTATAAGAAATTAATTACTATTTTCACCTTTTAAGAGAATCATTTATTATAAGAATTTAATTACTCAATATAAGAAATTAAACATTAAACGCGCGCGTAATATATATAACTCAAAACACACGTGCCTGCGTTGAAACCTTTGAAAGGTGTGGGCGTTCACAGAGGAATTTTTGCTGGAACTTCCTCTCTCTCTCTCGTCTCCCTTCACTCCAAATCTTAACTTTCACACACACACACACACACACACACACACACACACACACGCCTCTGTATATATTATGAAAATCAGGAAAATAACAAAGTGTATTAATTTAAATGAAACTAACATACGAGCCTCATTCCCCAACCCGGCTATATATATATATATATATATATATATATATATATATATATATATATATATATATATATATATAATCGAATAAACCTCGTGCACACACACACACACACACACATCCCGGAAACCAATGCATTTTTTCATCTCTCCGTGGAGCAGAAAAAATATTACGCTCTTTTCACCTTAAAGTGAATTAAAGCAATTTTACGAAAAAAATATGAATTCAGAACTAAGTTAACATTTATACAAGGTTAGAAGCTTTATCAACTCCTAATTTATTTCTCAATGATAACCTATATTTTTAATATAATTAATTAATTTTCTTTTTATCATAACTCAGCCGAGCAACGATGTTAAGCAACGTTGGAATCCAAAGGATACTTCCCTTACACTTTCCTCACCAGCGAGACTTTAAACTACGTAGGCCCACCACCCCCCAAACATTATTTTGACTGTATGGATGAACGTGAAGACTTTGATCGATACTACGACAGTTTTAATGAAAGTAACCCTTATAATATAGCTGATGAATGTGAGCGTTATTGCGTGAATGATGTGCGCGTGCTTAGAGTATGTTTCCATGCCTTTAGAAGAATGTACATAACCCGTTTCAAATGCGATCCACTGCAAGTCGCAACCACCATCGCATCATTATGTTTTACGGTGTTCAAGAATAACTTCATGCCTAAAGACACCTTAGCCATTATTCACCGAAACAACCCCCGCAGTTACGGACACAAGGCTATTTACTAATAAAATAAATGTATATCTTGATAAATTTAATGTTAATGAAGTCGCCTTGGCAATTTCCAGTTCCGAGAAAAAGACTCTCAAAGCCATTTCTCTCTTTGTGCATATATATTATTAAAAATGTTAATTGTTCTAAGACTATTTATAAAAGAAAATGGGATTTTGGCACAACTTGCATAATTATGTATTCTACAACTTGCTTATTGTAATTTTAAATATGTTATGAACGTTATACGCGTCACTATTAAATGTCATTTATATTTTTTTTTTACTTTCGATTTGATTTTGGATTATGTGTTTCAGCTTTGTAATTTTAATTTTTATTATTGAACAGTTTTAATTTTGTACTTTAGATCTAGCTATCCACGTTTATATATTTTTGTCATTTATACATTTTTATCAGGCATTGAAATGCGATAGAGTCCCCCGAAACAGCGGATGCTGCCAAATATAATAACTTTTCTGCGCTACGTCATCGTCTTTATCCTAAATATAAAGTTTAATACAGTTCTTAGTACCTCTGTCATTCAATTATTAATCTTATATGTTATAATGTTTCAGAACATTCATATGAACCCTTTCCAGATAGAATCCTAGTCCAAACGTATTTGGTTTTAGAATTTATAAATCTTAAAAAGATGTAGGAAAACAAGAAACACAAAGGAGAAAATGAATTCCTAACTGATGCATTTACATGCTCAAATATATGTAATAATAATAATAATATCGCTAACAATAGACATATATACTATTCAAGTACTGTCATCAAATGAATTAGCCACAGCCTACTAAGGGCCTACCTACCAAAGCCCCACCAAAGGCGTCTCACAAAGTGTGTGGAACTACATTTGCATGCAAGTTAGAGGTCTTAGTGACAGAATGGGTTATCTGGCAAACTTTTTTCCTGAAACTGTACTGTGCATGTTTAAAACTAACATTTATTTCAGAAGTTTTGCGCAATGATTCCTCATTTCATGAAAGTAATATAAGTTACTCATTACTAAAACACTTGGTTTTGAATAATAAATATTACACCTTTTGGTTTAAAGAGAAAATATTTGTGAACAAAAAGGGTTAAGAACTACATGTTTAAGTTTAAACGTTATTGTAACCCCTCCTGGAAATCTCTTCAGAGATAATTATGTGACTCTTACATGGTAAATTGGTGTCAGTTGTTACTCCAATGAATTTTTTTTAACTTCTATTATGATAATAGACTTAACAATTCAGTTAATCCAATATATATATATATATATATATATATATATAATAAATTTATGAAACAAAACTTTTAGTATTTCTTATATAATTTAAATTGCTGACAATTAGAAAAAAAAAGAAATCAATAGTTTAACCATAAACTAAATAAAATAAACATTTAACTTGACTTTGTGCATATAACTAAACAAATATTAAAAATAAAAACCCTTCAATGTACAGTACAGCACTGAATAGAAAAATAAGCGAACCTACAAAATATGATCTTGATACAACATTAAATTTGGTTAATATTCGTCTTTTAACCCTCTCACGTGCGGCTAAATCAGTACGATATATTGAATTGCCATTAAAAACTGACTAAGAAAATATATATCTTATGTTGTGCAAATTTGTTGAAATGTACTTTTTTTAATAAAATATATTTCCTGTTTTGGCTATAATGTACTTTTTTCATAAAATATTTTTCCTGGTTGGGCTATTTTTCACTACTCTGCGATTTAATTAGCTGGTGGGGTTTTGTTCTGGCTATTTTTTCAAATTGGATTCAGTTTAGTGGTGTTTGTGATAGAATTATGACGTGCCACTCGTGTGATTTTGACCTGAGTCGTCATGTGTCCTAGATGAAGACAAAGGATTGGATGTTTTTATCAATTACGGCGTTATTCTCTCATCCTTAACTTGTCCGAAATGTGACAGTGAGTGCCTAACACGAAAAGATCAGAAGATATTTAGGTGAAATAACCAATATCAGCCTGTTAGGTTAATTGAATGTACGGCTAGGTTAATTGAATGCCTGGTTAGGTCAACTATACACCCTTGATGAGCCAATAAAACATGTTTAGGGCCTACATTTCTAAGTTTAAACATTATAACTGAATGCTCAGAGTGTGAAAAAGTCACATATATATATATATATATATATATATATATATGTGGGAAGGGTTCACGTTCCTCAGTACTTTAGATCTAGCTATCCACGTTTATATATTTTTGTCATTTATACATTTTTATCAGGCATTGAAATGCGATAATTATGCAGTTAGTACAGATAAACTAGCAGTAACCACCATTTTCAGTACAAAACCTTAAATTTAAGTAGCGTATTACTTCCCTTAATACAAGTGTACAGTACTTAGCTATATACAATAATGAATTCCTGAGTTTTTAAGCATGTGAATTATTGGCTATAAGTTCATATTCTTTTTTAATATGTGTTGTTTTATGTAAATTCGTATGTAAACTTATATACAGCTAATAACTCTTATGTTTAGACACTGACTCAGGAATTTATTATTGTACTCAGGCTTTAAGTCTGATTGTCTTCAACACTCCATGGCCTCACAGCCATAAATTGACAATTTATTATTCAGCTTGATACAGGTCTGTAGTTACTTAGGCTTTTTTTAAATACTCCTCAATTTTAGATAAACAACCATTTGATAACTTGTACTGTCTCCCCATTTTCTCAGCAACTGTAGGTGGTTCAACTGAACACAAAACATGTTGGAATGGAATCCAGCAAACGTCCTCTTGTTCAGGCCATTTAAAAGGATTCTTTTTCATGAAATTTACTAATAGATCCTTCTCAGTATCACACACTTAAACTGTTTCCAACAAACCAGTCACCTTCATAGAAACAGGCCACATATGTACCAGGTTTATATTGGTAAGCCACATTTTCTTGTGTAACATTGAGGAAGGAAAGTTGTACGTTAAAGAAATTTTCATCACTAGAAATTTTGTACAGTTTAATGCCTGTTGATGAAGGTCTAAATCAGTGATATGAACGGGTTCCTGGGATTGTCTTAATTAAGGAATACCTTTTTTCTAATTCAAATAAATTAGCATTTTTCCACAATTTTAGCTGAATCAATGTACAGAAATTGTATACCATTAATATTAGATTTGCACCAATCGAACATCTCTTTTGCATTGGTGATGTGACCTTTACTTGACCAAGACCAAAAATTAATTACTTTAGATGTCACAAATACAATTTTAAGGTATGTATATAGTATAAGGGTTTTATCAGCTATCATGTATTTGTTTTGAAGTTGTAGCAAAGTTTGTTTTAACCCGGCTATTTTTATTTTTCTTGCTCTACTTTGTCCCACAACAACAACCTTAAGGGTTTCAAATGTTCAATCAAGAGTTAAAGTTACATTTGCAGTTTTAAAACAGGTTTGTAATGGGCTTTTATTGATAAATGATGAAATAGAAATCTTCATTTCCTTGTCGGTTCCTTATTCTTTACACTCAAGGCCTATCCTAACTAAAAACATTTTAAATTTTTAATTCAACCTGCGTCACAGGTTGAATAAAAAAAAAATTTATTACAGTAATTTAACTTGCTCAACATCATAAAATTAAACTCAGAACTTTAACACTAACAACAATTATGGAAGATTTCAACAAAGGGCAAAAACCCAGACTAAAAAGCAAAAACACAGACCTTGGGGACTATGGCACCATCTCAAAACTACAAAATATGATCTTGATACAACATTAAATTCGGTTAATATTCGTCTTTTAACCCTCTCACGCGCGGCTAAATCAGTACAATATATTGAATTGCCATTGAAAACTGACTAAGAAAATATATATCTTATGTTGTGCAAATTTGTTGAAATGTACTTTTTTTAATAAAATATATTTCCTGTTTTGGCTATAATGTACTTTTTTCATAAAATATTTTCCTGGTTGGGCTATTTTTCACTACTCTGCGATTTAATTAGCTGGTTGGGTTTTGTTCTGGCTATTTTTCAAATTGGATTCAGTTTAGTGGTGTTTGTGATAGAATTATGACGTGCCACTCGTGTGATTTTGACCTGAGTCGTCATATGTCCTAGATGAAGACAAAGGATTGGATGTTTTTATCAATTACGGCGTTATTCTCTCATCCTTAACTTGTCCGAAATGTGACAGAGTGCCTAACACGAAAAGATCAGAAGATATTTAGGTGAAATAACCAATATCAGCCTGTTAGGTTAATTGAATGTACGGCTAGGTTAATTGAATGCCTGAATTAGGTCAAATATACACCCTTGATGAGCCAATAAAACATGTTTAGGGCCTACATTTCTAAGTTTAAACGTTATAACTGAATGCTCATTTTATCTAGTTTATTCTTAAAAGTCTCCAAAGTACGGGAACTCACAACATCTTCATCTGAGCTATTCCAGAATTTTACTATTCTGTTTGAAAACTATGTTGTACTAACTACGATTTACATCTTTGTTGAAAAAGCTTAACGCCAGTGTCTCTTGTCCTATTATTGTGATCTTTTGTAAAAGTTTCCGCATTAGGTTCAATCTAACATTATCCTTATTTCTAATTTCAATACAGTGAGTTGTAGGCTTAAGAGCATGATTCACATTGGCACCCAAATCTCGCTCCTTCTTTTCTTCATTTATCCAACTTCCAACCAAGTTATACTCAAATTCTGGATTGTTATGATCAGGGTTGTTTGGCTTAAACCATTTGGTTTAAACCATGGTTTAAGTCATTTTTAAAAAAACAAAAAAGCCATTCGCTTTTATAAAAACCATTGGTATTTGGCTTTTTTCAAAAAAAAGGTTTTTACCAGCCCTTGCCACGACCAACATGCATAACTTTACACTTTTCCACATTAATTTTCGTCACCCATCTATCTGCCCAAGCATCTACTTCATCAATAGCCTTTTGCTTTCTCATGACATCTGTTAAAGATCTTACATTTTGGCCCAATTTTGTATCATCTGAAAATAATGAGGTTTTACTATTTAGATCCACATTCCAAGTCACTAATATAAACAATAAAAAGTAGAGGTCCAAGTACTGGCTATCTTCAAACTTAATATGTAAGAGCAAATTGGCTACTCTCTCAACTAATTAGCTCTTTTCATAGCCCTCTGGGGCCAGCACAGAGCTCTCATGTCACATATATATATAGTATATATATATATATATATATATATATATATATATATATATATATATTACTTTTTCACACTCTGAGCATTCAGTTATAACGTTTAAACTTAGAAATGTAGGCCCTAAACATGTTTTATTGGCTCATCAAGGGTGTATAGTTGACCTAACCAGGCATTCAATTAACCTAGCCGTACATTCAATTAACCTAACAGGCTGATATTGGTTATTTCACCTAAATATCTTCTGATCTTTTCGTGTTAGGCACTCACTGTCACATTTCGGACAAGTTAAGGATGAGAGAATAACGCCGTAATTGATAAAAACATCCAATCCTTTGTCTTCATCTAGGACACATGACGACTCAGGTCAAAATCACACGAGTGGCACGTCATAATTCTATCACAAACACCACTAAACTGAATCCAATTTGAAAAAATAGCCAGAACAAAACCCCACCAGCTAATTAAATCGCAGTAGTGAAAAATAGCCCAACCAGGAAAAATATTTTATGAAAAAGTACATTATAGCCAAAACAGGAAATATATTTTATTAAAAAAAGTACATTTCAACAAATTTGCACAACATAAGATATATATTTTCTTAGTCAGTTTTTAATGGCAATTCAATATATCGTACTGATTTAGCCGCACGTGAGAGGGTTAAAAGACGAATATTAACCAAATTTAATGTTGTATCAAGATCATATTTTGTAGGTTCGCTTATTTTTCTATTCAGTGCTGTACTGTACATTGAAGGGTTTTTATTTTTAATATTTGTTTAGTTATATGCACAAAGTCAAGTTAAATGTTTATTTTATTTAGTTTATGGTTAAACTATTGATTTCTTTTTTTTTCTAATTGTCAGCAATTTAAATTATATAAGAAATACTAAAAGTTTTGTTTCATAAATTTATTTATATATATATATATATATATATATATTTGGATTAACTGAATTGTTAAGTCTATTATCATAATAGAAGTTAAAAAAAATTCATTGGAGTAACAACTGACACCAATTTACCATGTAAGAGTCACATAATTATCTCTGAAGAGATTTCCAGGAGGGGTTACAATAACGTTTAAACTTAAACATGTAGTTCTTAACCCTTTTTGTTCACAAATATTTTCTCTTTAAACCAAAAGGTGTAATATTTATTATTCAAAACCAAGTGTTTTAGTAATGAGTAACTTATATTACTTTCATGAAATGAGGAATCATTGCGCAAAACTTCTGAAATAAATGTTAGTTTTAAACATGCACAGTACAGTTTCAGGAAAAAAGTTTGCCAGATAACCCATTCTGTCACTAAGACCTCTAACTTGCATGCAAATGTAGTTCCACACACTTTGTGAGACGCCTTTGGTGGGGCTTTGGTAGGTAGGCCCTTAGTAGGCTGTGGCTAATTCATTTGATGACAGTACTTGAATAGTATATATGTCTATTGTTAGCGATATTATTATTATTATTATTATTATTATTACATATATTTGAGCATGTAAATGCATCAGTTAGGAATTCATTTTCTCCTTTGTGTTTCTTGTTTTCCTACATCTTTTTAAGATTTATAAATTCTAAAACCAAATACGTTTGGACTAGGATTCTATCTGGAAAGGGTTCATATGAATGTTCTGAAACATTATAACATATAAGATTAATAATTGAATGACAGAGGTACTAAGAACTGTATTAAACTTTATATTTAGGATAAAGACGATGACGTAGCGCAGAAAAGTTATTATATTTGGCAGCATCCGCTGTTTCGGGGGACTCTATCGCATTTCAATGCCTGATAAAAATGTATAAATGACAAAAATATATAAACGTGGATAGCTAGATCTAAAGTACAAAATTAAAACTGCTCAATAATAAAAATTAAAATTACAAAGCTGAAACACATAATCCAAAATCAAATCGAAAGTAAAAAAAAATATAAATGACATTTAATAGTGACGCGTATAACGTTCATAACATATTTAAAATTACAATAAGCAAGTTGTAGAATACATAATTATGCAAGTTGTGCCAAAATCCCATTTTTTTTATAAATAGTCTTAGAACAATTAACATTTTTAATAATATATATGCACAAAGAGAGAAATGGCTTTGAGAGTCTTTTTCTCGGAACTGGAAATTGCCAAGGCGACTTCATTAACATTAAATTTATCAAGATATACATTTATTTTATTAGTAAATAGCCTTGTGTCCGTAACTGCGGGGGTTGTTTCGGTGAATAATGGCTAAGGTGTCTTTAGGCATGAAGTTATTCTTGAACACCGTAAAACATAATGATGCGATGGTGGTTGCGACTTGCAGTGGATCGCATTTGAAACGGGTTATGTACATTCTTCTAAAGGCATGGAAACATACTCTAAGCACGCGCACATCATTCACGCAATAACGCTCACATTCATCAGCTATATTATAAGGGTTACTTTCATTAAAACTGTCGTAGTATCGATCAAAGTCTTCACGTTCATCCATACAGTCAAAATAATGTTTGGGGGGTGGTGGGCCTACGTAGTTTAAAGTCTCGCTGGTGAGGAAAGTGTAAGGGAAGTATCCTTTGGATTCCAACGTTGCTTAACATCGTTGCTCGGCTGAGTTATGATAAAAAGAAAATTAATTAATTATATTAAAAATATAGGTTATCATTGAGAAATAAATTAGCAGTTGATAAAGCTTCTAACCTTGTATAAATGTTAACTTAGTTCTGAAATTCATATTCTTTTTCGTAAAATTGCTTTAATTCACTTTAAGGTGAAAAGCGCGTAATATTTTTTCTGCTCCACGGAGAGATGAAAAAATGCATTGGTTTCCGGGATGTGTGTGTGTGTGTGTGTGTGCACGAGTTGTTTATTCGTTTATATATATATATATATATATATATTATATATATATATATAGCCGGGTTGGGGAATGAGGCTCGTATGTTAGTTTCATTTAAATTAATACACGTTTGTTATTTTCCTGATTTTCATAATATATACAGAGGCGTGTGTGTGTGTGTGTGTGTGTGTGTGTGTGTGTGTGTGTGTGTGAAAGTTAAGATTTGGAGTGAAGGGAGACGAGAGAGAGAGAGAGGAAGTTCCAGCAAAAATTCCTCTGTGAACGCCCACACCTTTCAAAGGTTTCAACGCAGGCACGTGTGTTTTGAGTTATATATATTACGCGCGCGTTTAATGTTTAATTTCTTATATTGAGTAATTAAATTCTTATAATAAATGATTCTCTTAAAAGGTGAAAATAGTAATTAATTTCTTATAATATACGTTTAGGATCATTTAAATTAATACACGTTTGGCATTTTTCCTGATTTTCGTAATATATACAGAGGTGTGTGTGTGTGTGTGTGTGTGTGTGTGTGTGTGTAGATTTGTGAATATGATAATAGAGCGAAATCTTTTAACTGCTTAGTGATTTGTTTTAATTCGGTGAAAGTCCATTTATATATATATATATATATATATATATATATATATATATAGTGTATGAGAGATAGTTGTTATTATTACTAAATTGAGGGTATTGGCGGTGGATTTGAGTAAGGTGATTGATGTAATAGACCATAATATTCTACTTGACGATTTCATTAACATTAAATTCATCAAGGCGAGCACGTGTGATTCGTTCTGCTCCACGGAGAGATGAAAAATGCATTGGTTTCCGGGGCGTGTGTGTGTGTGTGTGTGTGCTTGTGTGAAAGTTAAGATTTGGAGTGAAGGGGGACGAGAGAGAGAGAGAGGAGAGTGAAGGGAGGCTTATCAGGGATTGAGTTTATTATATATACAAGTACAGATGGGTGGGGGGTTTGGGGGAATGAGGGAGGAGGGTCGAGGATATAAAGAAATATATCCTAATTATATTTTTAAAAAAGCATTCAGTTTCCACGTTAAACTGTGGGTCTAAGTTACGCGTAAATATAAAATATTTTCATTGTAGAAATAATAATAATAATAATGATAATAAGAATTGATGTGAAAGGTGATTGATTTAAGCAGTTAAGATGTAGTTATAAGAATATGACCCCATACAAATTACGCGTAAATATAAAATATTTTCATTGTAGAAATAATAATAATAATAATGATAATAAGAATTGATGTGAAAGGTGTTTTTGCTCGAATATCTTGGACGAAGGATTAACCCTCGGCCGAAAAGGTCTCTAGGGACACGATTCGAAATGACCTAGTTTCTGCCTTTTCCTCGTGTGTGTGTGTGTGTGTGTGTGTGTGTGTGTGTGTGCACGAGTTGTTTATTCGTTTATTATATATATATATATATATATATATATATATATATATACATCAAGAGCGGTCTGGAAGGAAGATCTCTCATGTCGTCCGACCCCGTTATAGCGGATTGTGTTTTGGATAATTTCAACTTTTAAATGAATTGTTTCGTAAATTTTCATATTGTTTCGTTGTTCAAATATTTATAATAAAAATTAAGTGTGTAAAAATTATTTATTTAATAAACAGAATTTAATTGGATTCAATTGTGGTACACTATTTAAATGGATGATTAATATATGGTTTTTGCTATCTGGAATACATGGCGCTATCTGGAATACATGGTGCGATCTGGCAACTCAGCACCTGAATACATGGCGTGATCTGGAACTCAGCAACTGCATACATGTGCGATCTGGCAACTCAGCAACTGAATACACGGCGTGATCTGGCAACTCAGCAACTGAATACATGGCGCTATCTGGCAACTCAGCCAGAATAGAGGTTTATAAAAGACCGAGAGACGACTGACGGATTCATTCAAGCTCGGCTCCCAGCCGAGCAAGGACCTCTGGTCCTTCTCTTTCTGGCCCTTTGGGAAAACCCCTTAGAGGCCTCTTAGGTTAGGTAAACGAAAATAACTTGGGGGAGAACTCCGCCTCCAAGTTGCATGCCTTGCAATCAAAGGCAACTACTCTCTCTCTCTCCTTCAGGTGTACCCCTCCCCCCTTGGCTCAGCCAACTGGCTGATTAGGAGCCTATAAAACAACGCCTACTCGGCTGAAGTCTTAATATGCACTTGGCTCCTGCCAGGTGAACACCTCTCCTCCTTTCTCTCCTTTCTGGCCCTTTGGGGGGAATAGCTTGGGGGAGAACTCCGCCTCCAAGTTGCATGCCCCTTGCAACCCGGTTGGCAACAAAGGCCAGTACTCTTTTTTTTTCTTTTTTTTTCTTTTCTTTTTTTCTTTTTTGCAACACCCCCCCCCCTTTGCAACATTGCAACATTACATAATAACTTGCAACATTCTTGCACTCTCCCCTTTTTCGGCTATACTACTCAAGTAATTTCAAAAGTTGAAAAATAGGGCCACCCTAATATATATATATATATATATATATATATATATATATATATATATATATTCAATAGAACCAGCACTGTATGGAACATTGTTTATTGTGTCAACTATTTTCGAGGCGACTTTCAAAACTAAATAACTACTAAAAGATGAACAAAGTTAAAATAATGGCTAATTTGAAGAATCCAGACGCAGTTTAGAGACTTAATTCCAAGCCCATACATAATGTATCTAATAAAAATTACGCTAGGTTACAGTTGGTTAAGTTAGGTTAGGTTAGGAGTTAGGTTAGGCTGGTTAGGCTTTTGGACTATCTCGAAAATGCGTCTGGATTCTTTAATTTTACCAAAGTAATTGTAACAAGATTGAAATAGGAATTAAATCAACAAAATAAGGACAAACTATCCAAAAAGTAAAATCATCATATGCACACACTTGAATTAAATAAAACAAACGCGCACACACACACACACACACGAGCAAATTCTAAAATTATTTTCACCGTGACGAATTAATAGAACATCATTCATTTAACTGTGGTTTTAAATTTCACATAAACAAACAATTAGCTAGAATAGAAAAGTCTTCAAAAATTGTTTGCTAAGATTTCGAACCGTGAACTCGAATTGGAGTTGCAGTCTTTCACTTAACCCCAGGGGAGCAGCCAAGAAGGCTATGTCTTTCGGGGAAGATTCCGACCGAAACTCCAACTGTAAATTATATAGTCGTAAGAATAGATGTAATTTCTAATTGCTGAGTTGGTTGGTTATGGAAGGTTTTGTAGTGTATATGCGATGGAAGACTCCCCTGTGTTAAGACATATGGGTGGAAAGGGGCTGAACGAAATTTGCTACGTATGTGACGTCACAATCTATACAGGGTGAGTCACGACGAAATGTCATAACTTCCAGAGCTTATAGCTGAGGTCATTCCCAGACAAAAACTTCATGTGAACATAGCTCCGATTCTTAACGGTTATGGAGCTATGGATGTTTGAATGTTTAAAAATAAGCGAACAAATAGCTGCTAACGTTCTTATTCGTGAATTTACAATAACTGTTTAAAATACGCATCGCGGCTCGTCTGTGTAGCTCGCATTAGTTCATTACGATTGTCCTTTATGAGGGCTGCAGCATCCAAAATGCGACGGAGCAATGCATTTCGTGTTTCCACTTTTCTCTGGTACACCAGCTCTTTCATGCGCCCCCACAGATAAAAATCTAGAGGGGTTAGGTCCGGAGACCTGGGTGGCCAATTTTGTGTACCACCACGACCGATCCATCGACCAGGGAAGCGATCATCGAGATGCGTTCTCACTGCACGGCTAAAATGGGGAGGGGCTCCGTTTTGTTTGAAGGACATCCGCAATCGTGTTGCCAAAGGTACATCTTCTAACAGTGGCGGCAGTTCGTCTCGCAGAAATCGTAGATGAATGTCACCTGTAAGACCACCTTCGAAGATAAATGGACCAATCAGCTGACCGTAGAGAATACCACACCACACATTGATACTGAACCGATGTTGAAAATTACTTTCCAAAATGGCATGAGGATTCATTTCTGACCACACATGTGAATTGCGAGTGTTGTTGACACCGTCGCGGGTAAACTGAGCAGGGTTGCCAGATGATTTTGGATGTTTAAAGCCAAATTGGAGAAAAAAACAGGCCAAAAAAGAGCCAAACCGCCGATTTATATATAAAAGCACAGTTTTATAATAAACTAAATATATATATATATATATATATATATATATATTTAAATGATTTATTATGCATTGAAATGATATAATAAAGTAACTAACCTGGAGGTAAAACGATTTACACCATAACTATTCCAAGAAAATAGTTATGTCGTCTTCTTCATCCTGTCTTTCCACTTCCGTATTTTGCTGGGAATTGGCTGCTATAGCAGTTGTACTGCTATTGGCATAAAGCAAGTCTGTTTTAAATTTCTTTAACATGCTGTCAGAGGCGGTGAATTCCTTGCAACAAATCGAATTTTCGTTTAAATGCGCTCTTATTCTAACAAGTGCATCTAAGAGATTAACTTGTATTCTGTTTCTCGGACGTGTTTTGATCGCCGTTACAAGGGAAATACTCTTTCAACAGTCGCATTACTTGCTGGTGTAACTAGACAATTTAGGGCATATTCTGCTAAATGCTTAAATTTTGGTGTTTACTAACACCCAGCCAAAATTGTGATGTATCTTTTGGAATTACATTGTTTTCAAAAATATTATCTGCTCTCCAGTCAGTTAAATTAATTTTCCGGTACTGTTGTTCAATTTCAGCAAAGTTATCTTTAGCTAAATGCAACATCGGTAGATCTGTCTTATACAAGGCCAAGAAAAGGCCAAATGTGTTAAAAAAGCCAAATACAGATTTTCAGGCCAGTGACGTTTGAATGAGGCCAAATTTTACAAATTTGGCCTTAAAAAAGCCAAAATGGCAACCCTGAAACTGAGCCTCATCACAGAACAAGACGTATCGATGCAATTGTCGATCGGCATTGAGCCAATTACAAAATTCCAGCCGTTGGGCACGATCCCCAGGTTGGAGGTGCTGAACGCCCTGTACGTGGTATAGATACATACCTTCTTCGTGTAACGTTCTACATACTCTCGTTTGAGGAACTCTAAGACGTGTGGAAATCCTTCGCGTACTAACATGAGGACTCCGCTGTACCATCTGAATAATGTTTTCTTGTTCAGCCACACCTTGTTGTACCGGACGCTCAGATAAAACAGTAACGCTAGGAAATGAACCGCTCTCTCGCAATCTCTTGCAATCTCCGGAAAACGTTATTAAATACTCGTCGATCCGGAATTCTTTGATTTGGAAAACGTCGCTGGTATTCAGCGACAGCAGCAGTATTATTTCCATCGCAAAATCCGTAAACATACACCATATCGGCACTTTAAAACGTAAAAGGCATACTGAACGCCCAAAACATCAACTGCACGCTGTGAAACACAACACTCTACTGCGTAGTTAGTTCGGTTCGGTAAGTAACTGTCAATTTAGTTCAAGATCATGCATGCGCATGCTTGAAATTCAAACATCCATAGCTCCATAACCGTTAAGAATCGGACCTATGTCATATGAAATTTTTGACTGGGAATGACCTCAGCTATAAGCTCCCGAAGTTATGACATTTCGTCGTGACTCACCCTGTATATTTGTACATTACACCAGAACGCATGGTAGTAGGAATTGCATCTCTAAATTTCAAGTTATGTGGAACAACTTAATCAAATTTGTTCCACACAATTTTAAATTTAACTTGATAACTATTCTGGTTGACAGAGCCTACAAAATTTGCTTCATGTGCAAAACGCACCGCAGATTGAATTTCTTGTGACGTCACATACGTAGCAAATTTATTTCGCTCGGTCTCTTTCCATCCGCATATCGAAACACAGGGGAGTCTCCCAGCGTACATACACTACAAAAACTTTCATAATCAACCAACTCAGCCACTAGAAATTACCCTCCATTCTTATGACCATATAATTTGCAGTTCACAGTTCGAAATTTGAGCAAGCAGTAACCATTTCGGAGACGCGTCTACTCTCGAGAGTTTGTCTATATGGAACAGTTAAATGAATATGGTTCTTCTACCGAATTGTCAGTATTAGGATAATTTTAAAAAATTTTCATATGTATGGGTGTGTGTATGCATGCGATTTTACTTGTTGGATACTTTGTCCTTATTTTGTTATTTTAATTCCTATTTTAATCTTCTTATAATTACCTTTAACATTATTCACCCTTTGTTTTATTTGTTGTTTTTAGCTTGGAGATGAGAAAATCGTCTCGGAATTAGTTGGCACATTAAATAATGTTTCGTATAGTACTGATTTTGCTGACCCTCATAAAATTTTCCTACGGTGTTGGTAGTTCTAGAAAAAGCTTACCTAATTAGAGGAATACTGTCAGAATTCTTGTGCCCTTGCTCGTCCTGCTTTCCTTTTCCCCACGTCAGTTGATTCCACTGTTCCAGGTACATTTTGAGACGAGACTTTTTGAGGAGTCCCCCTTCCTCCTCTTGGTCTGATTCATAATCCGGTCCCTGTAGGATGTTGGAGGATTTTCCGTAAATACTAAGCACTGGAGTTAAGCCTTTCGCTGCGGCGTAAAAAATTAACCCTTTCGTCACTATAATGACTCGGGGCGTACATAATATTTTGGAGATTCACGTCCGAAATATTACGATAGCCACGCCACGCGTCATTATAGTGACGAAAGGTTTAATTTTTTTCGGATAAAAGTTTTGGGATTAAAAAACTATTGGTTTGTTTAACAGTCCGTTCACGCTAAACTTTAAAAAAAAAAATCATGCAAGCATGGGTGTCGATCGATTCTCAAAAGTGGGGGCAGGGGGGCATTTTAGAAATGACAAAGAGCAAGAAGTGTGAAGCAGTAATCTCATATATTTTTCGAACAAACTTATTATTTATATTCGTTGAACTCAACTGAAACAAATTACACTTCTGTTAAGAAACTTGCTACTTAAGATACACATAAACAAATGACACATTCAAAAATTATCAAAGATAGATATGTTAAAGAAATACAGCTTCAAATAAACATGTACCCCCACACAAAAAGTGGAGGGGACATGTCCCCGCGTCCCTCCCATGGTCAACACCCATGCATGCAATAATTCCTGAGGATCACTGTTCGTAATACAGTCTCAAGAATAAGCATTTTTAATATAATTCTTTAATGAAAATCAGATCTTTAATAAAAGAATAGTGAATGAGTTATTTTTTTTCAATAAATACAGTGAACGATTTGCAATCTCTAAAGTCCAGTGGTCGGGGAACAGGGGTAAATTACCCAAATGGGCCAAATGGGGTAAATTTAAAACTTTTGGGGTAATGCGTGCGGTATGAGACACACTTTGTGCTGATATTTTTTTCGTATATTTTTATTTTATTTTGTTACATAAATGTGGCGTTATTCTAAATTTTAGAATATTACGAATTTACGTCCTGATTACGTCCTCAAATATATTTTGGGGTAATACCCAAAAAAGTTCGCCGACCACTGCGAGTCTAAACCAAACTGGAAACCTTACATCTAATGTGGTAGGTTATTATATTCTTGCGGGATTGAAGCAGGCTTTTTTTTTCTTTCGGAATATGGATGTTTAATGCAGAATTGAGAAATTGTGAAGTTCCATGGGGTACGTCGTAGCCGTGTCGCAATCCCGCTTTCTGTAATCAGCGATAAGCGACACTGGGTCTGGGTAGTAGTTGGATCGGTGACCATCCTCCGAGTTCTGATGATGAAGCGACCGACCCGTAGTTCGGGGATTCCACGAAAAACTGTACGTCTCCACCGTCACATAATCTTTGCCATTATGAAGAAGGTTAAAACCCCAAAATATAATTATCGTTAGTTGCATACTTTACATTTGTAGGTAATGAAGACTGCAAAAACTTTAGTATGAAATTTAATAAAGTTAATAAAGTTGAAGATAAAAATTCTTGTCAGTGAAATTAGTGTTGCGTCAAATGTAACTTATCTAAACTATGGTTTACGTCCTTGTTGAAACGACAAAATTGTCAATTACTGAATTATTTTTGCTTAATTTTATTTTTTAACGTTTTATTTGCTCAGCTTACCCTTACTTTTTAAACTTCTCTTTCGAATTCAATTTGTCTTTAATTCTTGAAATAAAACCAGGTGTCCCTAAGAAGTAGGCAAAAGATAAGTACAGCATTTAATAAAGTTTATTAACCCACTAAAGGACTGTAGAATAGCTATTACAGACAAAACTCTTGCAACATATTACACACCCATTTGCATCAGCATCCATTACTACTGTGCTTCGCCACTCTCTTCCCCTTTTTAAATGAGCCCTGCCAGAATAATATATGGTTTCGGCACATAAGATAGTTGTATAACCTTGCTACTACCAACGAGGGTAATGAAATTAACCCACGCCCAATTTTGTGTATATAATTTTACTTTCCGGTATTTGTTACTTAGTCTTTCCAAGTCAGGCAGATGAATGAATTTTCTTTGCTAATTTCTGAAGGAGAAATATTTGTGCGATTTGTGCGATATATGTGCGATTTGTCCAAGACAACGAGATCGAAAAACTAGACTCGTGTGTGTTATCTGCAAGAAACCCGTTTGCCAAATTCATCGAGTAGAGGATGTTATTGTAAAAATGTAAGCAGTAAATAATGATTTGCTGAAGTAATACGTGGTAGGTCCAAGACAGAATTGAGTTTGTATAGCATATAAATAGAGTTCTAACAAAAGAGCAGGGCCGCCCCGAGGCGTTAGGCAAGTCAGGCAAAGCCTGAGGGCGGCACAATCTAGGGGCGGCACAAATTTTACAGTTTTCTGTATTAGATGTTTTTAGTTATACTTTTTCTATTGTCAGATTGTTTATATTCTGTTTTCGAACATTTTTTCTATTGTTTATGTTATATTTCCAAAAAGTCATTACCTAATCCTTGAAATGCGTTTATCTGCAATTTCTGAAAATAAGCTAATTCTTAAGATATATGGATTTGGGAAAGTTTTTGAATTGGGGACCTTTTCTGGGCTCTTATTTACAATTGACTGAAATTTAGAATACACTCAGAGCATCCACAGATGACCAATAGCAGACGATTTTTTAATTTTCTTCTTGGTATATAAGGTCTTGCTTTTGAAATAGATGGTTAGCTATTCGTGTGATTGCGAGTGGAATAGTTATTTTGACATTCTTGGGAGGTGCATGTACTTAAAAAGATTCCTGTATTTCAAGAAGCCAAGGAAGAATCTGTTTAAATTAAAAATGAAAGTCTCTTTGAGAAAAACATTGGTCAAAAAAACTTATACGTGTTGTGTGGAAATTATATTTGATGTTAGAGTTGTATTGGGCGACTTTTGTATAATGGGACTCGTTCAACATATAGTTTAGCTGTTTTGTTTGCAAAAATTTAGCCTACACTTTTCATTTTGTCACAACTTGAAAATGCGCTTCATCTCGCTTCATAATCGATGAAGAAAGACTAGTAGGACTCTCCATTTTATCTATTGAAGCCGAAATGGATAATAACCTCAAACTGGAAGATATTGTTAAAGATTTTGCGGCAAAAAAAAGCAAGAAAAGTAGATTTTTAACTGTTTTTATAGATATTTTGTATTGCATTAGTAAAAAAATAAAATTATAATAACGTTGTTTTTTTTATTTACTTCCATACAAGGGGCTGCATTTTATGTTTTGCCTGAGGGCGGGAATCTCCTAGGAACGGGCCTGCCGGAAAAGAGCCATGCGGTAACTTAGTTCAGGATTATCAAGTGTCCTTATTTCTAAGACCAAATTTGTTCTTATTTTTTAATTTTTCATTTCATTTGGCTATCACAATTCACAATATATCGTTAACATTTTATTCTGATAACCAAATCAAATGAAAAATTTAAAAATTAAGGAATAAGAACAAATTTGTTCTTAGAAATAAGGACACTTGAAAAGCCTGATTTTGTTACTCTCCTTGGTAATAGGTAGATACAAAGAAATACCTTGGTAGTAGAGAGGATAATGAGGTACGGGAGTGCGAGCGTGAAAGGAAATACAAGCGTGGAAAATCACGATAAATATCAATAAAACGATAAAGTTTTGGAAATAAACAATAGGTAAAATTAAAACAGCCGAAACAAATGAAAATTAAACAGTTAAAATCAAACTTGAGTGAGAACATCAAGCGTATTTTGTCTAGAATTAATAATAAAAAGAATAATAATAATAATAATAATAATAATAATAATAATAATAATAATGGTAGTAATAATAATGTTTATGAGAGTAACGGTAATAGCACTTAATAGTGGTGGGAAAAACTCAATGATACTTGCAGGGACAAGGATGGAGAAACTAAAGTGGATTATAAAGAGGTATACGGGAGAAATATTGAAATCGTAACTAGAAAACAAGGAAAAGGTAAAGTATCAAAAGTTTTTCCGAATTTTATTCTGGGTTTGGTTTTTGTGAGGTTTTTCTATCGTACGACATTGTTTTCTTTAAATTCTATTCCTTTTGAGTTTATAAATACAGTGCTTTCCCGTGTAACGTCTACACACACACACACACACACACACACACACACACACACACACACACACACACACATATATATATATATATATATATATATATATATATATATATATATATATATATACAGTATATATATATATATATGCTGCAAACCCACAATTCCAATGCTTTGTTTAACCATATGTATAGATGTAATCATAGCATCACGTAGGATAGTTCTAAAGCGCTTGTTGAAAACAGAGATATAATAGAAAGAAATATTCTAGAATGTGCATTTATCATTCTAAAAACAATTTCAATAACAGTGTGGGAATGTATAAAATTGACAATATCTTGTTAAAATTCCTTTTGCCTCTCATTAACTCTTGTTAAGTATGTGTTAATTGTTTTGGTTTCCACTACGTTGTATATATTTATGGGCATCTTGCCTTCTCGTGTAGCTCTGAATACACGAAAGACCTTGGAATCGTTTTTCTTTTTCCTTGTGGGTTTGCAGCATTCATTCATTTGCGGACGGTTTGCGATTGCGGATACTTGTGGTGCTTGGTCCAGTTTGTGTAGAGCAAGCCTGAGGTAGTACGAGTGTGACTGTTTGATACGGGTAAATTTGTGCCGGCTTAGGGAGGAGACACAAACTTGCGGTGCATCTTGTTTCTGAAGAATCATGCACCAGGACTGATAATAACGAGTGTCTGCAATACAAACTAACGAACATTGCAATAAATTGAATACGGATAGGAGTGTTCTCTTGACTAGACTAACACGCAGCATAATTGCTTTCATTGGTGATGATCCACGTACGAAAGCCTCGTCAGTTCTTTGACCCCCCTATTTGCTTGGCAATACTGCACCGAGCTGCTCGTACCCTGAAATGGGCGTATGGGCGGAATGGTGCTCTATGTAAGAGAATGTTTAGCCCTTCATATATATATATAGGGAAGCAGGAAGGGCTTAGATTAAATCGTACAATTGCCATACTAAAATTATTCCTGGCTATAATGATTTTATTGCTCCTCTGGAAAGGGAATCAAAAAATGCTTACGATATATGGTGCCTCTTTGGTCGACCGAAAATAGGGCCACCTTTCACCAGAACGGACGCACATTCGGAGCTCCTGCGAAGCAATTTGAAAATCGATTTTTTTTTTTGGTACATTTGATCTAGTAACGAACTTGACTTGTCTAATTTGTCCTTTTCTTAATATTTTGTTCATGAGTGATTGAAATTATTTTATATTAATATTTTAATTATCGCAATGTTTAATGAGGAATTTATCATTGCATGCGAGTACACAATTTGTTATCGTTCATTATATATAATTACAGTATTTCTGTTCTATTTATCTATATGTATTTAATCAGTACACAAAGAATTTAGAATCTTTTTTATCGTACAGTATTATTATTTCTGTCTTACATACTTAATTATTACGCAAGAATTTATGATTTTTTTAATAAATACAACAAGTGGATATTGTTTGTACTTTGTATGGAATGAGATGATGACTCCACAATACGAGCTCAAAAGAAAAATACCTTTATGACGTTTTCAGGAAAACCTTAATTCGCTCTCTCTCGAACTGAAGTGTAACCATTATGGGATATTTGTATGACAATTGCAAATAAATGAAATCCCAAAAATATTACAATTAATTATTATTACTTTTTATACATTTAAAGTTTAGAAAATATTTACAAAGAATATAATTAGGTTAATATTCGTTTTAATGCTTTGTTCGTTTTCGATAGGAGACATTCTATGACAATTTAACATATAAATTCGTATTCAGGACACCTTGAAACCTCAGGGAAACTGATAAAAATCAAGGAAATGTAATAATTATTTTATAAAAAAAAAAAATTTAGACGTAAAAAGCAGCCATTATAGGCCATTGACCGAGTATTTAGCTCTTAACGCTGTTAAAATTTTAACGAACCTCGCCCTCTCCAGTTTTATGGGGAGACATCTCGTGGCAAAATTAGGAAACATAGGTCAAATCAGCCAATTAAATCTGGTTTTTGTTTCACGTGACCTTATCCGACCAATCAGAGACGTACATTTTGAATCTCTCATAATGCATACTCATTCAAGAATGCTTTTTCAGTCTGGTTTTCATTATGGTTTGCGGAGGTTGTGATTGCCTGGGTTTTTGGTACCTTGGAACGCAGTTCCAAAAAACTACTGTTGTTTGCGGTTCCTCAGAGAGACGCAACAACTCTTGTTCGCCTGATCCAGCAACATATTAGGCCTGGGACTACAATCTATTCCAACGAGTGGCGTGCGTATTCTGAACTCGGAAATCTAGGCTACATTCACCGGACAGTCAACCATTCACAGCGGTTCGTGGAAGACACCGTTCACATTCAAAATATTGAGCGTTGTTGAAAAGACATGAAGAGCTGGATATTACGGTCTGGCAACAAAACCCAATCCTATTCAAAGTATCTTGCATGGTACTTGTTTAACCGTGAATATCCCTCTCAACAACGTCTCCACAAATTCATGTTGGTCGCCGCGGATTTGTATAAACACCCCAACGGTGTATTTAAGGTAAGAAATTGCGAAAAAACGCGGGTTAGGTTAGGTTAGGTTAGGTCTGAACCAAAACACATTTTTCTGGTGTTTTTTTGTGTGATTTGCTCAAATCTGAACTTCGTTTCTTTGGGAAATGAGCCGTTTTTGAGAAATTTTCAATTTTAAAATTTCTCAAAAACGGCTCATTTCCCAAAGAAACGAAGTTCAGATTTGAACAAATCACACCAAAAAACACCAGAAAAATGTGTTTTGGTTCAGAAAGGAGAAAAAGCACTAAAACGAATAATTACCTATAATTATATTTAAAATGTCAATATAGACTAGAGAGGAGTAACCAGGGCCGCCGCTTCCATTAGGCGAGGTTAGTAAATGCTAAGGGCGCCAAAGATCTGGGGGGCGCCAGCGTCTCCCGCCCTGTGCACGTCTGATAGTATTATGTAAGAACAACATGAAAAAAATAATGAAGGAATGAGAAGCATAGACAAATGATGAAAGGTTGTACGACGTATGTACACCAGTTTAGCTTGACTGATATTTACATAATTAATTTATTCATCTTATTGGGTCATTATAGAACTTTCACTATCACGACCTTTAACCCTTTAGGGACGGGACTCGTAAATAAGCGATTTAAAAATGTTGCGTGCACAGACGGTAGTCGTCAATAAGCGACTCGGCTTATTTACGGCTTAATATGAGTTCCGGGAGTCGTCAATAAGCGAATAACTGTTTTTATGTGACATATGCCCTTCTTGCTTGGAAAAAACAGTAGATATGTCCTTTTTGCACGCATATTTTAGCACTTTTGAGCGTTCTGATTTGTTACTACATATGCCTCGCTTTACTCGCTGTTTTGATTGGTCATGACACTTTCTTGAACTGTGAAATGATTTTATAATTTTATAATAAATGTATGTATTAGCAAATTAAAATAGATCAGTGTAAGGCAAATAGTTTCTTCAATATGGTACCTTGATTACTTTGTGGGCAAACCCAATCGTGAAGTGGGAGGCGGGTGGGGGCGCCAGCTGCAGTCCTGCTAAGGGCGCCAAATAGGCTGGCGCCGGACCTGGGGGTAACTAATATAATTTAGAAAATGTGAGAAAATAGACAGCTTTTAGGTTTTATTTGTACATTTCAATTTTATTTGTGTATCTTAATTTTATTTACACATTTTACATTTTATATGCATTTTATTGCACCTTTATATTAATTTTATTTCACAATTTTCCTTGATGGTCTCCACATTTGTTACCGCTAATCCCTTAACTAGACCTCTCAATTACCTACTAAAAAAAATTTAAAATATTGTGTGTGTGTGTGTGGAAATTCCTTCTTTTGGTATTATCTTCAGGTCACTAATCCATAAATCTCTCCAGACTCTTCTGCCTACCTTTCAGATTGCGAAATTAATTTTTCGTGAGAACATTTTTCTAGACATGGCCCAGAAGTTTCACAATTGTTCGGAATGCACTGGAAAGTTTCCTCAGTACTTTTTTAATGTTGTCGCTTCTAATCCTTTGGTTTGCAGACTTTCCGTAAACCAAGAACTAAAAAGCGAGGTGATTTTTGCGGGAGATAAATAGGGAAGAGGCAACTGCGTTGATAGAGGAATTTAGTGCTTTGGCAGCTAGGTTTAACTCAATGCAAGATTTTGTTTTAGAGAGTTTGGGCGCGAGTTCTTACACAGGGCGGAGAGATCGCGGGAAGACTCTAAGACGAACCCCCGGCCATTCGTCATTCTCAACCCCCATTTTCATTCGGGGGATCGATCGTTTGATCCAATTCTAAATTGGGCCCGACCTTGACAGCATAAACCTTGCTTAAGAGTAGCTACAACTAATAGATTTTGTTTTAGGACCAGAGCAGAATGACACGCTAAACTATTTTGCGATTCCACTATTAGAGGGCAATTACAGGATGTCTCCGGCAGGAACCCGATTCGGAGAAGGAAGTACTGCTAACCTGGAGCCCGTGTTGACAACATCATGGACTCCATAAACGAGTTTGGTAAGGATACTTATCAAAATATGATATTTATGTTGCATGTTGGGACGAACGATTTTAAGATTTCCAGGTCAGAGGAACTAACAGAGAAATACAAGCGGCTGATCTGAACTCTAAACGATAGGACTAATAAGTTAATTTTTTAAGGAATTCTTCCTAGAATAGCAAGATCCAACAACTTTTTCATCAGAGCTACCTACATGAATAATATTCTTAAGCCTCTTTACCAACAGGAAAATGTTGAATTTGTCGATTTGTGGAGTCATTTTTATAATAAAAAGGATTTAGTTTTTGCGTGATGGTCTTCACTCGAATGGCGTGGGAGCAGTTCCTCTTGGTAAACTGTTTCATAACTCTGCGATGGCTTTTCAGGCAAAAAATGACGAAAACCCTACAAAAGTGATCAGTCTAACATAAATTTTGTTTACAGCGAGCGACTGTCTCCACGGAGAACTTCAAGATTCTACTGCGGCACTCAAAATTTTCTAAATGTATTTTACATTCACGGTCGAAGTTTGAGATTTAAATTTGATGAACTATTAAGTATTGTCATTGACCAAAAATTTGAGGTTGTAACAATACTGAAATCTGGTTAAATACAAAGAGCAGAGATTTTCTTGGAGAATATCATGTTCCTGGTTATGAGATATTTAACAAAAATAGAATAGAAAGAAGGGGTAGTGGTACGTACTATACGTTTAGTCACACTTGAAACCCATAATTAAAATTGCAGAAATTGACAATATAAATGCGACTTTCGTTGAAATTAAAGACAACTCACGAAATAAATTAAAAAGGTTTAGTTTATAGGTCTCCCTTCTCAGACTGTCGATAGCGATAATAGACTTCAGGAACTAATTTTTTATGTAAGTAGCGAACGTGATGCGATAATTATGGGAGATCTTAATTTGCCTTGCGGAGTGTGGGGTGGTCCTTTACAATCTAATTCCGGTCGGCGATTGTATGAGAGTTTGCTCGAAAGCTCACTTTTTCAAATGGTCAAGGAACCCATTAGATATCTCAATATTCTAGATTTAGTTTTAAGTACAGACCAAGACTTAATTGATAATATCTCTGTAGGAAACTACTACTCCACCAGTGATCAGAGGCATATGACCTTTGAAAATTAAATTAATGTTCATAATTCAGGTACAGTTATTTGGAATACGGTACGTTTTGGATTTTAAAAGAGCTAAATTTCTTGACATGAAACTGAAACTTTCGACCCATAATTGGGATGAAACTTTAGTGCGAGATAATATTAATAGTACATGGAATTCTTTTTAAAATTATTTTAAACATTTAGAATCGATTTAATATTCCATTACGTAAAAAGACAATGCTGGAATGCTGAAATTAAAAGGAAGCATAATTCAAAATTAAAGAAACAAATAACCTCTCTGATAAAAATGCTTGCAAGTTATTGAAAAGGCGAAGCGAAAAACTTATTAGAAAAAGCAAGCGCTACTATGAACTACATATATAGTGAACTAAATTAAATCGAATCCGAAGGAATTCTATGATTATGTTAGGAATAAAAAAGTAGCTTCGCAGACTCATAGGCAAAAACAACAAACAAATTTACGATGACTTACAAATGACGGAAGTTTTAAATAAATTCTTCTCTTCCGTCTTCACTAACGAAAATATGAACAAATCCCTGTTCCCGTTATCGTGTTCAGTTATGATCATTTAAAGCTTCTCGATTTTACCATTAGTGAAAGTGAAGTGCTCTCAGCAATAGGTAAAATTAATCCTAATAAAACTCCAGGTCCAGATAAGCTCTACCTGAGCGTACTTAAAGAAATGAGTTACGCAACAGTCTTCTCTTACATATATATTCCACAAATCTTTACAGTCTGGAGAAGTTCCGCTCGATTGAAAACTTGCAAACATTACGCCAATATTTAAAAAAAAAAGAGAGACAAATAGCTTCCTGGAAATTATCGTCCCATTAATTTGACTTCAGTAGCTGGTAAGCTTATGGAGACGATCGTTCTGGACAGATTAGTTAATCACTTAGAAATAAATAATTTATTTAAAGATTCTCAACACGGCTTTCTTGTTTAACTAGTTTGTTCAACTTTTTTTAATGATAGTGTAGATATGTATGATCAGAGTAACACAGCAGATGTTATATATTTCGATTTTCAAAGGCGTTTGATGAAGTGCTCCATAGGAGATTTTAGCTGAAGTTCATTCTCACAGAATTGATGGTAATGTTCTCAAATGGACTGAAAATTGGCTTGCGGAGGTAAAAAAAGTGGTCATTAATGGCAAACCGTCTAACTGGAGAAGCGTACTGTAACTAAAGGGATCAGTTCTGGGACCAGTTCTTTTTATTATTTATATCAATGACATCGATAGGAATTAACAGTATAATTTCAAAATTTGCGGACGATACCAAACTTGGGGATGAACAAAATTAGCGGCAGAATGTTTGCAGATTAAAGAAGATATAATAAGTTACTCGAATTGGCAGAAATTTAGAAAATGAACAAACAATGTTAAAGAAAAGTATTTTGTAAACGACAAGACACTAACGGGTGTTACGGAAGCTAAAGACTTCTGTACTATTGTTGCGGTCACTCTTAAACCGAATAAGCAATGTATCTAAGTGGTTAGAAAAGCAAACAGAATCTTAGGATTTATTGGTAGATCATTTGAATTTAAGTCGAAGAAAACAATGCTAACATTATATAATTCCTTAGTACGCCCCCACCTGAAATACTGCGTTCAATTCTGGTCCCCATTTTTACGGAAGGACATAGACAGAATGGAGAGTGCAACGACGGGCTACAAAGATGATTCCCAGATTTAGAAACAAATCATACGCTGCCCGTTTAGAAACTTAAATTTATTCTCACTTGTTAAAAGGTGTTTTTGAGGAGATTTAATCCATGTGTTTAAAATGATTAAAGGTTTTGATAACGTCGACTCCGAAAAATATTTCACCTTCAGAAATGCAGAAGAACTCACGGTAATAGTCTGGAATTAGTTGGCAAACATTTTAATCTAATGAAGCTCAGCATTTCTTCTTCAGTCTTGTAGTTAATTTGTGGAATGGATTGCCAGCCAGCGTAGTTCAAAATAATTCAGCCGAGTCCTTTAAAAAGAGACTTGATGCTTATCTTACCTTAATCCTCCAGTTAGAAGAATTTGTTAGCGTGTAAAAGTATTGTAGAAGTTTCACTCGGATTCTCCTCTTTGCTTTAAAATTTTCACTTATTTTTAAATTTCCCTCCTTTCTCTCCACCTCCCTTCTTTGCTTTGCATTAAAATTTTCACTTATCTTTACATTTTCTTGCATTTTTTAACCTTCCACCTTAAAAGACAGCCGGTTTGTTGTTCTTTTGTTTCTTTTGTATTCCTTTGTATAATATGAGTAGAAGTAGGGCTCATTATAAAGCAGCCACAAGACAATGTAAACAGGAAGTAGATTCAACCAGGCAAAGCCTGTGAGGCTAACGTAAAAATTATAATAAAAAATTTTGGAAATTGGTCAAGGAGGAAACGGGTGCTAAGGATGTCATCCCATCAACAACTGATAAAGTGTTTGGGAGAAAGAAATAGATAAGCTGTGGCGAAAGCATTACCCAAATGTTTTTAACAGCGGGAGTAGAGTTAATTTTAATGTAGGTTGCAGTGGAACCTCATTATGAGGGCCCCATTAAAAATACAAGGATTTCAGTGCCTGAAATTGAGAACCTGATTAAAGTGCTGAAGACAGGTTCCTCCCCAGATATAGATGACTTGTCGAATGAGCACTTAAAATATGCTAATGATATGATGAAGCTTCATATCTTATTATTGTTCTTAGCCATGCTTGTTCACAGTCCTATTTCTGCAGAGTTTATGAGGGTATGTATTACACCCCTTGTCAAAAATAAATATGGGGACATTCAACCCAGCCATAACTACAGGTCTATTACTGTTGCCTCCTCCTTCTCAAAGCTACTGTACTTGAGAAACGTTTGCTACGGCGACTAAATGATTATGGATGTCTCATAATCAGTTCGGTTTTAAAAGGTTCCATTCAACTGACCTGTGGATTTATGTTTTGAAGGAGACTGTATTTAAATATAGTGACAGTAGTTCAACTATTTATAGTTGTTTCTTGCATATAAGCAAAGCATATGATAGAGTGAACCACAATGTTCTCTTTTAAAAATGAGAAGACAGGAATGTTCCACTGTATATTTTAAATATATTGAAATTTTGATACACACCAAATTTTTAAGGTTAGATGTAACACTGTCCGAATGTTTTCGTTCCTCAAGCGGAGTTAGAAGGCTCCTTGCTCTCCCATCTGCTGCTGAATGTGTATATTCATGGATTAATTACTTCTATTAATGAGGCGAGGGTGGGATGTTTTACAGATAGCATGAGGGGATGGCGTACGGACAAATTTTTTTTTGGGTGGGGCAACTCTAAATTTGCCCAAATAAAACATACGGTGTCCGAATAGTATAGAAACAAGACAAATTATATGTAAATATCTCAAATGTTCGCTAACCACAACGTTTCCAGCCTCCGTGAGATAATAAAACGTGCTCAGTACAGTTTAATGCGAAGAATTCAAAGCTCAGACAATCCAAATGTCCAAGCTATTCATCACTCCTGCTTTATGTTTTCTAGACTATGAACTTCTTGGCATGAAAATGTTTTTCTATAGTGCCACTTACACTAACATTGGCATTTTCATTGCATGTAATTTTTATTTGTATTTTTTTAATATTAGCTTTGGATAGTTTTTATTATTAATTTTATTATTACTCGTTTCATTACAGACAGTACCGCCGAAGACACAACGTATGTTATTCATGTCGGTACTAATAACGTTTTAAATTCTAGATCGGAAGAACTGCTGGCTAGGTACAGGGACTTATTAGAGCGATTAAAGGAGAAAACTAATAAGATTGTTTTAACAGGTATACTTCCTCGAATTATCCAACGAAGCGATTTCTACAGCAAGGCGACCTATATTAACAATAACCTAAAGTCTCTTTGCCAACAGGAAGGAGTGCATTTTGCTAATTTTTGGAACAGTTTCTACGGCAGGAGGGACTTGTTCCTCGAAGATGGACTTCATCTTAATGAAGTTGGAGCTGCGCGTTTAGGAAGACTATTTCATAATACTGTCTCTTCTTTTCAGGCTGCCGTAAGCCGAACGGTCCCAGCGTAAATTCCACAAATTTCCCCCGCGCTCGCGAAGGTGTCGCAATTACAAACAATTTGAAGGTTCTATCCTTAAATGCTCGTAGCCTACGAAATAAAATAAACGAATTTTTTTCTTTAATTGCTTGTAAAGACTATGATTTAATTGCGATAAATGAATCGTGGCTTAGCACTGAAACACGTGACTTTGTAGGGGAGTATCAAATTAAAGGTTATAGACTTTTTGTTAAAAACAGAATAGTAGGCGAGGAGGCGGTGTTATGTTGTATATCAAAGATAATATTGCGAACGTTATAGAAGTAAAGCACTCAATTCCAGAACCGATAGATTCGACTATAGCAGAACTTAAATTCAACGATTTCAAACTTCTTGTTGCGGTTATATATAGGCCCCCAAATCAAACAGCTGCTACGGACGAAGCGTTATATCGTGAACTAAAGAGAATAATCGGTAGTGAGCAGGCTTTAGTTATGGGTGACTTTAATTGCGCCAACGTGAATTACGATACAATGCAGGGAGACGCGGAAGGTAATCGTTTAGTTAATTTTCTCGAGGATAGCTTTCTTATTCAAAAGGTTGGGGAACCTACGAGGTTGGACAGTATTTTAGATTTAGTAATAACTACGGATGATAGGCTAATTACTGATCTTCAAGTAATAGAACCGTTGAGCAATAGCGATCACAATATGGTAGAGTTTGTCCTCTCAGTAAGTCACTCGAAACCAACTAACTCGACTAAAATTCCTAGCTTCCAGCACGCAGACTTTAGTAAATTTCGAAATAAATTTTCACACGTCAATTGGGAAAACGTAATGGGGAACTCCAACGCAAAACTAATGTGGGAATCGTTCGTAAAGGTATTTAGGACTATAAATGAGGAATGTGTACCGTACAAAATTAAGCGTGCGAAAGTAAACAACAAGCCCTTGTGGTTTACTTCTAGAGTAGGAGACATTATAAAGAGTAGAGAGAGGGCTTATAGGCTATACAAGTGCGATAAAGATAATCTGTTGTTACGAAACAACTACATATCTCTAAGGCGTGAAGCTAAAAGTGTAATAAAAAAGTCAAAACGCGAATTTGAAATCTCCATAGCTCGTGACGGTAAAGAAAATCCCAAGCGATTCTTTCAATACGTCAATAATAGAAATCCAGTAAAAAGTGTCTTAGGTCCATTAAAAAATGGAAATGGAGATCTAGTCTCTGAAAACAAGGAAATGGCTACCTTGCTAAACGAATTTTTTACGTCAGTTTTTACTATAGAAGATGTAACGAATATCCCTACGGTCATAGACATAATACCTTTTGATAATGGTAATATTTTGGATAATATTGTCGTTAGTGAAGGGGAAGTAATGCGCTATATTGATAAAATGAAAACGCGTAAATCACCGGGTCCGGATTCCATATATCCCATACAACTAAAAGAATTAAAAGATAGCATTGTTGTGCCGCTAACAAAGATTTTTAATGCGTCTATTTCTGAGGGGTGCGTACCAGATAATTTCAAGTTAGCAAACGTAACACCTATCTTTAAGAAAGGCGATAAAGGTGCGGCGGGAAATTATAGGCCATCAGTTTAACGTCTGTTGTAGGTAAGCTACTGGAATCAATAATTAGGGATCGTATAGTCGAACACTTAGAAGTGCATAATCTGGTCCGAAATACGCAGCACGGTTTTAGGCGAAACAAATCTTGCTTAACTAATCTTTTAGAATTTTTCCAAAGCGTGGTTAACGTTTACGATAGACATCGGGCGGTTGATGTAGTGTATTTAGATTTTCAAAAAGCGTTTGACACCGTGCCGCACAAAAGACTGATTGAAAAAACTAAGGCTCATGGAATCAGGGGTGTAGTAATAAATTGGCTAGAAGAATGGTTGCGAAGGAAACAGAGGGTGGTCGTTGATGGAGCGGAGTCGTGTTGGGCTAATGTAGCGAGTGGCGTTCCTCAGGGTTCTGTATTGGGCCCCTTGCTTTTTCTTATATATTTAACGATTTAGATGTCGGCCTAGTCAGTACAGTTTCAAAGTTTGCGGATGACACGAAGCTGGGTGGTAGGGCGATTAATGACGAAGATAGAGGTAAAATTCAGGAAGATCTGAATAAAATCGTTGATTGGTCAGTCACATGGCAAATGAGATTTAACGTGGATAAGTGCAAAATTATGCATATAGTTCGCGTACGGTAATTTTGCGTATAGTATGTCAGGGAAAGATTTAACAAGCGTAGAGCAGGAAAAAGATTTAGGAGTTATAGTCACTGGTGATTTAAAAGTAGCGAAACAAAGTACAGCGGCGGTCAATAAGGCGAACAAAGTGTTAGGTTTTATAGCTCGCAATTTTGAGTACAAATCGCGCGATATTATAGTTCCTCTTTATAAATCATTAGTTAGACCCCATTTGGAGTACGCGGTCCAATTTTGGAATCCGCATATGCGCAAAGATATAGACAAATCGAAAGAGTTCAAAGACGAGCAACTAAGATGATTCCGTCTCTTAGGTCAAAGTCGTACGAGGATAGGCTTAAAGAGTTTAAAATTGACTACACTCGAGACTAGGAGGTTAAGGGGTGATCTAATCCAGGTTTTCAAAATTATGAATGGGTTTGATAACGTAGATAGAGATAGCTTTTTCGAAATATCTCAATATAATAGGACTAGAAATAACGGGTGTAAGTTGACAAGTAGAAGGTTCGAGACAGCAGTTGCGAAAAACTTTTTTACGCATAGAATAGTAAATAGCTGGAATAGTTTGCCGGTAGAAGTAATTAGTAGCACGTCTATAAACATGTTTAAGAATCGATTGGACGCGCATGTTGATAGAAAGGGTATAGTTTAAGGTAGTAAAATTAAGGCTTTGTGGGGATAGATCCCACAGCTCAACACAAGTGTTGTGGGATATAGGGAGGCAGCGTCTTGGGTTAGGGGATACTCTCTGTCCTTACACACCCCATTTAAAGAGATTCCTCTGCCGAGCGGTGCCCCCCATAGTACTGTGAGGTATTGAAAAACTCATGATCTTCACTTGCCCCACAAACACCTTTAAATGGGAGACCCATAATGGTGCACACACATTTCTACATTACTGTACAGTCTTTACAGCCACACCTACACTTTTCCTCGTAAGTGTATATATTGTAATGTATATGGTTGTAAATTTGACTTGGTCCGCAATCGATATGAACCGTGACTTAATGGATACCATAATGAAATTGACTGGATTCTTTGGATCTGATATATTTGCATGTCCGTTATATAATAGATATAGAGTGTAACATATTTGTAGATAGTAGTCTATTATGACTTGATCCTCTGGATCGAGAGATTCTATCTTTAGTTTTAAATCGATAATTAATTATTGTTAAATTGATAATGTATATGGTTGTAAATTTTGACTTGGTCCGCAATCGATATGGACCGTGACTTGATGGATACCGTAATGAAATTGACTGGATTCTTTGGATCTGATATATTTGCATGTCCGTTATAAATAGATATAGAATGTAACATATTTGTGGATAGTAGTCTATTATGACTTGCTCCTCTGGACCGAGAGATTCTATCTTTAGTTTTAAACCGATAATTAATTATTTTTAAATTGATAATTATTTAGTTTCGTAAAAATTGGTCGTTGCCAATTTAACCGCAGTTTTTAAATAAGTTTCTTATGTTCTTGTGGTTCGGAACCCACGTAAAATTGTAGGTCCCCTCCACCACCACGGAGGACATACAGTTAGGTAGACCAGCCATGAGTGGATCCTAGGGTCTTTGTTGGTCTGAAACATTATAACATTACATTATAACATTAGTATTATTTCCTTTTAGTCTTTTTTTTTTAAATTTATTCAAACGTTTATTACCTTGATGAATATTGTACTTTCTTATGGGATTTGTCTCCTGACAGTAAAGATTACCATTATCATTTTCATTATCATATACAGGGTATCCGAGAAAGATCTGAAATGAAATAAAAATTCGTATCTCTTAAACAAACTGAATTAAAGTAAACGCAGATTAAAGAAATTTGTTTATGAGAGATTTTTATTTTATTTCACACCTTTCTGAAAAAAAAATGTGTGTGTGTGTGTGTGTATAACTGTATATATATGTGTGTATATATATATATATATACATTCAACTGCAAAGAACACGCAGTATAAATAACGTAAAGAACGACGCTTGTATAGGAGATATTCCGCGCAAGACGAGAAAGAGAAAACAACAAATGAAAAAAATGAAGTACCACCTGGGAATCGAACCCGGGATCTTCCGATTGCCGGTCAGACGCGATAACCACTACACCATGGACTTCACTCTTCCAAATGCCGTAATTCCTCTACATACTCGCAGAAACCAATGCCCCAAGGGGGCACCTCCCGCTTGCCGTAACATTATATACATTCAACTGCAAAGAACACGCAGTATAAATAACGTGCCCCCTTGGGGCATTGGTTTCTGCGAGTATGTAGAGGAATTACGGCATTTGGAAGAGTGAAGTCCATGGTGTAGTGGTTATCGCGTCTGACCGGCAATCGGAAGATCCCGGGTTCGATTCCCAGGTGGTACTTCATTTTTTCATTTGTTGTTTTCTCTTTCTCGTCTTGCGCGGAATATCTCCTATACAAGCGTCGTTCTTTACGTTATATATATATATATGTGTGTGTGTGTGTGTGTGTATGTATATATATATATTATATATACACAGTATATATAAATTATTTTATATATATATATTATATATATATATACCGTGTGTGTATATATATATGTATGTATATATATATATATATATATATATATGTTAGGGTGTTTCAAAATTATCTTTTTTTCTCTGAGTGAACAAGTACAGGCTGCCCGAGTTCCACTTAGTGAGGTTAGTTATCATACGAAGTTTTATCAAAATCGGTCAATGTTTAGGGGTCCCACAAGTTCGAAGCTTTTCCACCACCGACTACGAAACGTGCTTCCAGAGACAGAAGTGGGCTCTTAAGTTCCGAAGGGCTGCGAGAGCACGGAAAATGATGCTCTGAATTTGTGAAATATTGTGAGAGTTTGCTCCGGTACTCTCAGGAGGATGAGCCCACTGTCATAAACTTATGAGAGAGCCATTGTCCGCCCTTCATGTACTATCCCTGTTACAACATGTCCAATTCTCTGCGTGTTACACACACACACACACACACACACACACACACACACAGTGGTTTAGTGCTGTACTTTTATTGTGTGTATGTGAATTGTGTTTTTGACATTATGACATTAGTTTATTAGTGATGTAAGCTATGTTTCTTTCCTTTATTCGCAGGTTATGGCAAGTACACGAAGTAGCGTGAACTTGTGGCTTTTTGACAAGAAGCCCCTCAAACCCTCGAAAATTCCAAGGAACCGTCTTCCTTTATGTGAGCAGGTTCTTTTGCTCTTCTATCATCTCCATACGGAGGAGAAGAAGACCATTTCGGAGGCAGTGAAGGATACAGCGGAGCTGGTGAAAGAGATATGGGCAAAGGCGAACCTTCCAACATCTGACATGGCGTTTTGCGTGAAGAAACTTGAGAAGCTGATCGATCGCTATGGCAGTTTGAAGAAGTTGAAATCAAGAAAGTTCGAAAGAAACTATGAATCGAGAGATGTTCAAGTCCGACATAGAGGAGATCTTCGACATTGGGCACTCGAAAACCATGGAGACAAAGATTCCAGAGGAAGACAAGGCTTTTTTGGGAAAGCAGCGAGAAGATCGCGTGTCGTCATCAGTGGCCGGGTTTGACCTCAAGTTCGTCAAAATAGGGGAAAAGAGGAGAAAGAGGGAGTTGGCCACGATGAAACAGAAGGAGAGAGAAGGAAAGGATGCAGGAAAGCTCGAGAAGACAGTTGTGTTGGAAACGTCATCGAGCTCCTCAGTATCAGATTCTAACACGGATGATGAAGATTTCAAAATCCCGTGTCTGACGTCGCGAAAATTTCCCCGGATTGCAGCAAATAAGGGTATCTGTGACAACAACATCACTGCTACGCGGGACCGAGACAATCTGTCAATACGGGAAGCGACGTCTTCCTTCGCCGCAGTCGCTCAGAGCCTTGGGCACGATGTTTCGGAGCTGGTCATCTCTTCCTCCACGGTTTACCGAGCCCGGAGGAAGAATCGCGCAGACTGTGCGGCACAACTCGTGAGTGACGGAATTCCCGACGTACCACTTATCCTTCACTGGGACGGCAAGTTAGCCCCGATATTTCCGCGGAGCAAATTTGCAAGACCGTATCACCGTCTTGGTGAACGGGGAGGATACTGAGGAACTTCTTCGAGTTCCAGCAGCTACTGATGGCACTGGGGAGCAAGTAGCTGCGACGGTCATGAAGGAGGTCCGAGGAGCTGGACTGAAACCAAGAATCATTGGTATGGGATTCGACACGACAGCATCGAACACTGGGATGATACAGGGAGCCTGCATCCGGATTGAGCAGGAGTTAGGGAGGCCGCTGCTATGGTTTGCTTGCAGACATCACATTCATGAAGTGATGCTCAAAGAAGTCTTCGACTTTAGCTATGGACTATCGTCAGGACCAGGTATTGGCCTCTTCAAAAGGTTCAAAAACCAGTGGCCCTTCATCGATCAGTCCAAGTAGGTCAGTGCGGAACAAGATTCGGGCCTTGTTGAAGTATTCGCTTCTGACCCATTTTATGGACCTCGAAAGATGGAGATGTCGTTCCTGAGCGACGTTCTTCAGAACGGTAATCATCCCCGCGAAAATTATGAGGAGCTCTTGGTCCTCTGCTACATCTTCTTGGGGGGAACGATTGCCAAAGTTTCCTTTCGGCCCCCTAGTGCATATTATCTCGCTCGATGGATGGCTAAGGCTATATATGTCCTGAAGATCACTATCTTCAAGAATGAGTTCACCATGATGGACCGTGAAGCCAGAAACATGAGACGAGTGGGCCCCCAAAAATGATTTGAACTAAATCCGAACTCTCCAAGGCTATCCTGATCTAGAAGTTGTTGCAGTGGCGGGGAAGGGGATCAAACGGCACCTCTGGTATCTTTCTGAACAGATGATCGGATTGGCCTTCTTTGACGAACGAATCGATGTGGCGGAGAAGCGAGCCATGGTGCAAAACCTGAATCATCCGAAGTATAAAAAGGGAGTGAAGTGGTTGGAGGGGAAAGTCATCAACCTCAATGTTTCTCCCTCTCATTTTGTGACGGAACGAACCATGGATATCGTCAGAGGTGTCCTCCACCACCCAGACAAGGAGCCAACATTCCTGGAGAAGGATCCAAGTGAGTGGGAGAACGATAATACTTTCAAGCTGGCTCTACAACGGACCAAGAGCCTCAAGGTGACCAACGACTGCGCTGAGCGAGGAATTGCTCTCATCAAGAGGTTCAATTCTACGATCACACGAGATGAGAGTCAAAAGCAGTTCCTCCTCAAGGTCGTCAAATACCATGCGAAGTCCATTCCCATGAAAACGAAGGCGGAGTTGTCGAAACGAGTGTTCGATGACTAGATTTTTGGACAATCCTGATTTTCGTATAAGGTTTCAAAAATGTTTCATTTTGTGCTACCAATATATTATATTCCATTGATTCTTTTCAAATTTTGCTCCGATTGTCCTTGCACCAAGTGAAACAAGGGCGTATAGTAATTGATTATAATAAACTGGTTTGAAATTTTACCCTATGGCCTTGAAACACCCTAATATATATATATATATATATATATATATATTAGTGATGTAGGTCACATCCGCATCCGCATCCGCATCCGCGGAACATCCGCACATTTTCTCGCATCCGCATCCGCACTTTGGACTGCGGATGTCGTGCGGATGTGGACCGTTGAGATAAAACGTCATTAATAAGCGGAAATTATCAAATTCTACTATAATAAAATAATAGAACTAGTTCATTGTGCGCAAAAGTGATGCAAGCAACAAGACGAGAGGCTGTTCTTGTATGAAGTTACTCTCTTGCAACCTACTTAGATCCACGTTACAAAGCTAAGTTATTTTCACCTAGTACATTAGAACGAGTTAAATCATCACTTGGCAAAGCAGTTGAAGAGCTTCAATCTCTTGAATCTGTCGCTTCGCCACCCACCAAAAGAATAAAAGTTTCAGTGACAGAACCAACACCTTCAACAAGCAAATCTATCACAGAATCTCTCTCTCAGTTTCTTGAGTCAAGCAGCGATGACGAGACCTACGCGATGTCAAAAGATGTAGTAAAAACGATCGAGAGCTATCACCAAGAAAAACGCCTGGCTGCATGTGACAATCCTATTAGTTGGTGGAAAAATACGCAGAATATCTATCCATACTTGAGTAAACTTGCAAGGAAATATTTAGCACGTCCTCCAACAAGCGTACCAAGCGAGAGATTATTTAGTAGTGCTGGATTAATATATGATGAAAAGAGAAACAGACTGGCAGCAGAAAAGGCAGAAAAATTAATGTTCCTTAAGCATAACCTTCCTATAATTAAGTTTGAATATTAAACGATGAACATCTTAGTTTACTTTATTTTAATTACTCATTTATAAATATGCCTCATAAAACTTTAAACTTAATATAAATAGTTATCAAGCTAAAGATCTCTTTCTATAAGGGTGGAGGTTAGGGAAAGAGGTCGGGTAACACAATTATGGTTTCTAATTGTGGCTGAAACTCATCAAAATATAACGAATTTATTTGCAGACGAATTCACTAATTGATTTCTATATTAGTTAGATGCTTGCTATTATTTTATATGTTCAGGGAAAAGTACAGCAATTATTGTACAATTAATCAATTATACTACATTATAGCTACAGCTCTCTCTATATAATAACTTATTATATACGTTAAACACAACAAATCTCGAATATATCCTAAAAAATAACGAAAATGTAGACATCCGCATCCGCATCCGCGGATGTTGAAATCAAACATCCTCATCCGCATCCGCATCCGCGGATGTGAAAAAAATGACATCCGCTACATCACTAATATATATATATCTATATATATATATATATATATATATATATATATATATATATATATGAGGGTAATTCAATAAATATCCGCACTTTTTATTTTCACAATTTTATTTTCACATCTGATAGATTATAAACACATCACTCCCTGTTTCTCAATACACTTAGTCCAGCGATCTACAAGCTTCCTAATGCCATCACAAAAGAATGTTTTTGGCTGTGTGTGTAGCCAGTCATGCACCGCCTCCTTCAGGTCATCATCGCCTTGGAATCGCTGACCTTTCAAAGCATCTTTCAGTGGTCCAAACAGGTAAAAATCCGAAGGTGCCAGGTCTGGACTGTAGCTGGATGGTCGAGAACTTCAAATTTAAATTCTTGAAGGCATTTTCTAGTCTGTGCAGCGGTATGAGGGCGCGCATTGTTGTGTAACAGAATAACACCTTCCGACAATCTCCCTCTCCGTTTTGTGCGAATTGCTTGCTTTAACTCATTCCGAAGCATGTCAGAATACGATGCACTTGTTACTGTAGTTCCACGCTCTAGATCAGTGGTTCCCAACCGGTTTTGGCTTATGGCCCCCTTAGGAACCTTATTTTTTCCTGTGGCCCCCATAAGCATTATTTTCAGTACGTAATATGCAGATTAACTCTATTTTACAAAATAACATTTTCCTGTGGCCCCCATAAGCATTATTTTCAGTACGTAATATGCAGATTAACTCTATTTTACAAAATAACATTTTCCTGTGGCCCCCTTCAAATGTGCCATGGCCCCCAGGGAGCCATATGGCCCCCGGTTGGGAAACACTGCTCTAGATAATGTTCAAGGATAGGGCCTCGTGTATCCCAAAACAGTGTTAGCATAACTTTACCTGCTGACGGCTGCGCTTTGAACTTCCTTGCAACGGGAGATGTTGGATGCTTCCATTGCATGCTCTGTCGTTTGCTTTCTGGTTCATAGTGATGGATCCAGGTTTCATCTGCAGTGATAATGCGCTCCAAAAAGTTTTCACCTTCATTATGATACCGCGCCAAAAGACGAGAGCAGACGTCCATACGATTACGCTTGTGCTCTTCTGTCAACTGTTTGGGCACCCATCTTGCATAAACCTTGTGAAAGCCAAGAATGTCATGAACTATCGAATGGCTGACCCTTAACTGATGTCTAATGAAGATGCAATTTCTTGTACTATTAATCTTCTGTCATCGAAAATCATAGCTCTGGCTTCTTCCTGCTTGTCACCACTGGTTGATGTTGACGGTCGTCCTGAGCGGTGAGCATCTGTCACACATGTCCGACCTTCCTTGAACATGTGAATCCACTCGAACACACTTCGCCGTGGTAACACATTATTTCCATACTGAGCACATAAACACGTGTGAATTTCAGCTCCTTTCACACCTTCTGACCACAAAAAACGAACCACGGATCTCTGTTCTTCCTGAATACAAATTGAAAGCGACGCAGCCATGCTCACTACTCGTACGATATGTGACAGCTACGCGTAGCCTAAATAAGCCTATACTGTTGCTAGCCTAAATAAGCCTATACTGTTGCTAACCTAAATAAGCCTATAGATCTCAGTTTGGCACGTTATTACGAGTATATTATATATATACTATATTATCACTAAAATAAAAATGTGGATACTTATTGAAGTACCCGTGTGTATATATATATATATATATATATATATATATATATATAATATATATATATATATATATAATATCATCATCATCATCATTCTCTTCTTTTAACCCCCTACTCTCTTCTTTCTCTCGGGCTAATCTTATAGTGAAACTTAGGGTCTTTGTTAGCCTTAGCTTCTGTAGATCTGTAGATACCATAATTTACCGTCTGTCTGTCTGTCCGTCTCTTTTTCATTACATTACATTATATGTCATTTGGAAAACATGAAGCCACTGGGGCCTATCAAGGCCTATTTACTTTAAAATATTTGCTTTTTTAATTCACTTTAGTAAAATGAAGTGAAAATGGCCCCTCCTAAGAATGTAGAAAGTGCTGGTAAAGGTAAAAGGCCTAGAAATGTGACCACATTGGAGATTAAACTAAAAATTATAATAATTTTGAAAATGGAAAACATGCTGCAGTCATTGGCGGGGAATATGGCGTACCGCCAACTACTGTGCGATCGAGTGTGGCCGATAAGAAAAAATAGAAAGATATTGCAAAATTAGCAGCGCCTGGTTCTGTTAACATGATGCGTTCTAGAGATAAAATTATGATTAAGATGGAAAAATTATTGTTATTGTGGATAAGTGGTCAGCAGGCAAAGTGTCAAAACATTAGTTCTATGTTCTTTAGCAAAAAAGCCAAAAAGATTTTTGATGACCTTAAAGAAAAGGATAGTGAGTGTAAAGTGGAATTTAGTGCGAGTACGGGCTGGTTTGAGAAATTCTAGATAAGGACTGATGTTCATTCCGCTGTTCAGCATGGTGAAACAGCAGGTGCTGACAAAGATGCTGATAAAAAATATGCAAGTGACTTCGATTTGCAAATTTCGGAGTGGGGTTGTAATCCAAAGCAAATATTTAATGCAGATGAGACTGGTTTGTTTTGGAAAAAATGCCCAACCGTACTTTCATAACACAAGAAGAGAAAAAGATGCCTAGACATAAACCAGCCAAAGACAGGTTGACCCTTCTTCTTGGAGCCAATGCTACAGGGGACTTCAAATTGAAACCATTGCTGGTTTATCATTCAGAGAACCCCAGAGGCCTGAAAGGTTTTGTAAAACCAGAGTGCTAGTTGCATGGAAGTCAAATAAAAAAGCTTGGGTTACAAAGGCAATTTTCAGTGAGGTTTTGTAATCACTTCTGCCATGCAGTCAAAGCATACCACAAGCGCAATAATCTTTCAGAAAAGGCCCTTCTTATTCTAGACAACGCTCCTGGGCATCCAACCAACTTGGAGGACATGTCTTATGGCATGGCAAAAGTGTTTTTCTTGCCACCGAACACAACATCTATACTGCAGTCTATGGACCAGAATGTTATTGCTAACTTCAAGCGATACTATCACAAGATAACATTCAGCCAGTGTCTATAAGCCACAGATGGAGAAGGCAAGCTTACCATGAAAGAGTTCTGGAAAGGCTACAATGTGAAACATGCTATTGATAGCACCTCTACAGCGTGGAATGAAGTCAGCACTTATTGTTTGAATGTTGGTTGGAGAAATTTATAGTCTCAATGTGTTGCTGACTTGCCTGGAATTGAAGAAGAGACTCCAATACAAATTCAAGACAAAATTATTGAGCTGGGTCACTGTAATAACGTGGGGGTTTGTGACCCCGCTAAGTTACTATGCCGAACCCTAAATATGAAACCTCATTAGTGACCCAAGAACACTTTTCTTTCTTTAGCTTAAGTCCGGCATCCCGGAGTCTTTTTAGAACTGTGGTTAATCTAGTTAGGTGTTTTTTTAGATGAACCTGAAATGAGGACATCATCTAGAAAACAAAGTTTTGTGAAATAGTTTTGTGAAATATTTACCCCCAGCAAAAGAGCTAAATAATTCATCAGGTTTGGGTATAGGGTAGCAATTAGTAGGTTTAGTCGTATTTGCCACATACCTTTTATTTGTTTGTCTAGTAGGCTCATTAGGTTTGCCAGGCCTAGAAGATTTAAAGCTATTTACGTGTTGGGCTTTACTACTGTGACTACTAAAAGCTCTAACATCTTTAGCAGCTGCTTCCCTAGCCGCAGCTATTTCTACAGCCTGACTAAAAATTAGGTTCTGTATAGCTAATAGGGCTCTCTGGGTAGACTCCTCTTTGAGACCCATTACAAACCTATCTCTTAGCATTTCGTCTAATTTGTCCCCATATTTACAAGTACGGCTATAGGCTTTTATACCTGCAACAACTCTGCAATGCTTTCATTCACAGTCTGATGCCTCGAATAAAATTTGAAACGTTCAGATGAGAACTACTCGGGTTTGTAGTGATTGGTTAGGGCCTGTACCAATTCACTATAGGTGCAAGTTTCCGGTGCTTTAGGAGCAACTAGGTCCATAACTAAGCCAAACGTTTTAGGGCCTATTATAGTTAAGAAGGTAGGTACTTTCTTAGCATCAGGAATGGAATTTGCCTCGAAAAACAACCTCACTCTAGTGGCATAAGCTTCGAAGACCTCCCCAGAGTCATCGTAGGGGCTTATATGGCCAATCAGCGACATACTAGACCAAAACCGATTTAGGCCAAATAACGTGAAGTAGGTCAGATAGGGTTTAAATTTGATCTAGTTCTCCCCAGTTAGGGCTGAATAGTAAATTGTATTAGAATTAGGGCTGAGTAGGAATTAGTATTAGAGTTAGGGCTGAGTAGGAATTAGTATTAGAGTTAGGGCAGTGGGATCTAAGCTATAGTACGGTAGCTTACCCACACAAGTCAACGAAATCGAACGACCCACCTAGGCTAGGCTACATCCAATTTTCCAAACAACCAAATTGAATCCAATAAGCCAAATTGAATCCCATCCTCGTCGCTAAATGTAATAACTTGGGGTTTGTGACCCCGCTAAGTTACTAGGTTTCTAAACAACAACAAAGACACTTAACGGTGCTTTGATTTAGATCTTCTTTAGGGCCTACCATAGATTTAAATATAATAACTTGGAGTTTGTGACCCCGCTAAGTTACTAGGTTTCTAAACAACAACAAAGGCACTTACCGGTGCTTTGATTTAGATCTTCTTTACGGTCTACCATAGATTTCCAGCGTCCCACAAAGCGGCCTACCTAACTCCCTAACTTTACTAATTTAGAAGCTATAGACATTACCCCTAACTGATATAGTTATTAGACAACTTCCTACTTAAATTTGTCACTTTAGAAACATCACCAAATTAAACTTAGCACCAACGATTTAGTCAGATATAAATAATCATGCTGTTAGTTCAACCCAAACAAACGAACAGACCGCGTTCCGCTGTTTATCCCTTTGTGTTGCCATGCAGCTTTCTTTTAGTGACTTTTCCTTTTAGTGACTTTTAGACTATATACATATATATGTATATACACACACGTCATCTCAGTCAACAACTGGGCTTCGAGTTGGAAACGGACGATGACGAAGAGCTCTTGGAGTCTCATAGTGAAGAACTTAACACTGAAGAACTGTTGCAGCTTGAAGAGCACAGGGTATCAGAGGTGTCAAATGAAGAGGAAGAAGAGATTGTTAAAACATTGACAACAGGAAATCTGAAGAATTTCTTCTGGCACTGGGAGAAGATGAAGGATGTTTTAGAAAATGACCCCAATGCAGAAAGATCCTCCAAAGTCATTCGAGAAGCCAATCAAGCATTTCGTTGCTATAAGGAAGTCTTGGCAGAGAAAAAGAAGGCTACAAGACAACCAACTCTGGATTATTTCTGCAAAATAAAATCAGATCCACCGAAGTCTCCCCATCCATCAACATCAACAGCAGTAGATCTCCCTGATCTGCTGAGGGTGATTCACCAACAAAGCAATAAAACTCCATTACCAAGCCCCACCAACCCCCCTCCATGCGCAGCCAGCCACTTCATAATTTGGTAAGTACAGTACAGCAGGTGGTCTGGAACGAACTGTCATAATTACATGTATTTCAATGACTCATTCATCGTCGTTTCCTTAATCGTCATCTGTTCATGGAACCAATTAACGACGATTGTAGAGGGACTACTGTATTTACAATTTACAAACTTTTTTTCATTCATGAAAGCGTCCAAATTTTTCTTAAAACTAAGGAGCTACTATTTACCATATCACATGGCAAGTCATTCTAAAAATCTACTACTCTATGATTGAAAAAGTATTTTCGTACATCCAGTCTACAAGTCTGCTTTCTGATTTTCTTATTATGCCCTCGAGTTCATCCATCAGACTCTAATAAGAAAAAGTTACATCTAAATTGTTCAAACCTGAAAACATTTAGAACATTTGTATCATATCTCCCCTCAAACAACGTAGAGAAATTAAATGTTGATAATAAAGAAATTACTGATGATACTTCTATTGCAGACTCTTTAAATATACATTTTACTTCAATAGCGGATAAGCTTCGCTCACAGTTACTAAATAATGATCACTCACCTTTAGAATATATGCCACCAATCCCACTAAATTAATTTTCTTTTGTTTCTGCTACCTCTACTGAGGTCCGGAATATTATTATTGGTAAATAAAAAATATAAAAACTAACATTCATAACATTCCAGTATCTCTACTGAAACTTGTTAAAAATAAGATATCTGTAACTTTGGCTAAAAATATCAATCAAAGTATTTCCAAAGGAATATTCCCATCAATGCTAAAAACTGGTTGTATAACACTTCTTTCTAAAGGGGGTGATCCTACGCAAGCAAAAAATTACAGGCTGGCGTGTTCATTATCTGTGTTCAGCAAAGTTTTTGAAAGCATTGTAAAAAGTAGAATGTAGCGATATTTAGAATCCTACAATTTATTATCTCCAAATCAATATGGCTTTCGTAATAATAAAACAATGGAAATGGTTATTTAAAATCTTATGGAATATCTAAATACAGCTAAAGAGAACAAAGAAATAATGATATCAATATTTATGGATTTGAGCAAGGCGTTTGATGTAATAGACCATAATATAAATATATAAATTATATTGTTACGGCTTTAGAGGAGCAATCAGTGATTGGTTTAAACTCCGCTAACAACGCTAACAACGCACCCTAGTGCATTATTTAAAGAGCTAAAACTACTAAAGCTCAATGATGTAATCAAACTGGTACATTTTTTTTTATTACAAGTATAAGAACAAAATCATTAACTTACAGTGAGTAAATAGATATTTTGTAACATCAAGAAATCCACTCGTATCAGACCAGAAATAGCTCAAAGCATATTATATCCCCATTTAAATTGTCTTCATCTCAAAAAATAGGCCTACCCATTTTCACGGGAGTGAAACTATGAAATGATTTAAATGCTGATAAAAAAAATATTGTGAATGTAAATTCGTTTAAAACCAAGTTGAAATACCGATTAATAACGGCATACTGATAAAAATCTAGGATTAATGTACATTACTATTATTTATGCATTTCTCGTGTGTAATCTTGCATTAAAGGCACATTTCTTGTGATTGTTCAGTAGGGTGGATCGATTTTACATTTTTTTCGATTTCCATATTCTAATAGAGACAAAAACTTGCACATGCATGAGAAAATAGCCTCTGCAAAATCTTAGCTTAATAGGTAATCATCTTCTGCCCCCGGCAGAGCGATGAAAATCATATTTTAGTAGTCAAAAACGTATTTTTAAACCCTAGCCTAGAGTCATAAAATTTTGCGTGTGTGTTATTTCATGCCTAAGCAACGATATAAATGCTATGGGAAATATATAAATGCATTATTTAAGACAAAGAGCCGATCTGAAAATATGTATAATATACATATTTTCAGATCGGCTCTTTGTCTTAAATAATGCATTTATATATTTCCCATAGCATTTATATCGTTGCTTAGGCATGAAATAGCACACACGCAAAATTTTGACTCTAGGCTAGGGTTTAAAAATACGTTTTTGACTACTAAAATATGATTTTCATCGCTCTGCATGCGCAAGTTTTTGTCTCTATTAGAATATGGAAATCGAAAAAATGTAAAATCGATCCACCCTATTGTTCAGTTCTTATCTCTCATGTATAATATTGATTTTTTTTTGTATGGTACTGGTATAATACCTTCAATAATGAATGACCTTGCATTTGCCATATGATAATTTGAGATTAATACATACTTTAACTATTAATAACACTTTAACTATTAATAATACTTATTTTTTTATTTAGTATTAATTAATAATAACTATCTGTTTTATTTTTAATAAGAGCCCAGTAAAGACTAAAACTTAAGGGCCAAATTAAATTAAATAAATAGTCCAGCTTCACAATTATTTATGTCGTTGTAAATTGTAAAACCAATGTACAGGGTGATTCAAAAGTCAGGTTACATAGGGCTTTTCTGTTTCTTTGCAGGTAAATGAGTTATGAGATGTTATCGAAGGAGGAGCGCATTGATGTGATATTCCTAGCTGGCTGCACAAGTGCATTGCCGTTAACGGTGGCCATATCGAACATGTGATGTGACTATTCCCCTGTATCATTACATAATACAGTATTTCTCTATGTAGCCTGACTTTTGAATCACCCTGTATTTATTTTATTATGAATAAAGGTTATTCAATTCAACTCAATTCTTAGGTTTGAAATAAACCTGGTTGCCCTACGTTGCAAACCTTCAAGCATATCAATATCATATCTCAAGTGAGGGAACCAAGCTTGAATGCAATATTTTAAGTGAGGCCTAACATAAGAATTATATAATTTACAGATGACTTCCTTACTCTTGTAACTAACATTCCTCTTAATAATACCTAGCATCTTATTTCTAGCCTCTAAGCACTGCTTAGAAAATTTTAGCTCACTCTAACCATAATGTCAAGATCTTTTTCCTGTCTAACGTCCTCTAACTAGTTTCCTTGCATCTCATAATGATAACTAAAGTTTTCATTATTTCTACCAAAATGGATGACTTTGCATTTTGAACACTGAATTCTATCTGCCATTTACTAGCCCAAGCTACTTATCTATCAAGATCTTTGAAGTTTATAAGCATTTTCTATATTTGTAACTAGGGCAACTACTTTTGTATTATTTGCAAATTTAGAAACTTTATTACCTACTCCCTTCTTTAAATCATTTAGATATAAAATAAAGAGTAATATACCCAACACTGATCCCTGTGGTACCCCACTTTTCACTTTCTACCACCAGATTTATGATCATTTAGAATTACTCTCTGTTCTCTGTTTTCTAACCAATTTTCTACCCAAATTATAACTGACCCCGATATTCCATGAGCTTTTAATTTATATAGAAGTCTCTTTTGTGGAACATTGTCAAATGTTTTACTAAATTCCAAATAAATAACATCTACATCATTCCCATTATCTGTCTGTTCAGTTACAAACTCTAGAAAGTCTAAGAGATTAGACAAATAAGACCTTCCTGATCTAAATCCATGTAGAGAACTTGAAATAAGATTAAAAATTTCCAAATGATCTTCAATATTATTCTTTATAATTTTTTCTAGTATCTTTCCTGCTAAAGATGTTAAAGCTAACAGGCCTACAATTTCCTACCTCCTTTTTACTACCCTTTTTGTAAATGGGTACTACATTTATTTTTTTCCATTCATCTGGTACCTCTGCATAATTAATAAATTAAACAGACAAATTAGTTAGTGCCTCAGATAACCTATCCTTCCCTTCTCTGAGAATCCTAGCATATATACGTATTATCAGGTCCAGCAGCTTTATTTGGCTTCATTGTATGAATTACTTGCCTAACATCACCCTTCCTTATAGGAATCTTATCAAGAACGTTTGAGTTTACAAACTCTAAAGACTGAAAATCAAAGTTATTCAAATTTTCTTCAGTAAAAACAGCTAAAATAATCATTAAAAATACCAACAATATCCTGATAATTTTCAAATATCTTATCATCATGTTCTATTGTGCCGATCCTCTCATGCTTTTTATTATTATCTTCTATACTACAAAAAGGCAATCCTGTCCGTCCGTCTGTCCTGTCCATTCGTCTGTAGACACCATGTACATTGTACAGTATTTACTATTAAGCGATTCTGAAGACAGAAATATTATAAATGCGCTTTGTTATGTTTCAACTTTTTACTCTAGTGCAGTGGTTCCCAACCTTTTTTAGGCCAACACCCCTTATGTCCATCAATATTTGCTGGTCCCCCTCATAAAGACGATAATATAATAGGATAAGTGATAAGTGATTTATTAATAGAAGGTAACAATTTTACAGTTTCCAAGCGCCCCCCTCAAGCGCCCACTGTCTAGTCACTCTAATGCGTTAAGATTTTCATTGCTGCATTCTTTTCTATAGTTTTATTGAGTAAGGCTCAGTTACTGAAGATTCAATTATTCGGTCAATAAAACTACAGAAAAGAACGCAGTAATGAAAAACTTAAGCTTCACATTCGAACCCATTGTATTAAAATTTGTGAAGCTTAAGATTTTCATGGCTGCGTTCTTTTCTAAGTTTTATTGACCGAATAATTTATTCCCCACTAATTGGGGGCCTGCGGCCGAAGGCCCCAGCACCACAGGTCTAGCTAAATGGGCCCGTAAGTCCCATTTTATCTAGTATTTATAAAACCTAAAGAATTTCTTTGAATCTTTATTGTTATTTCTAGCTAGATTTATTTCACTATGCCCCCTTGGCCCCCTAACAATCAAATTGTTTTCCTTCAGTGTTGAAGAGGTCCCTCGTCCGGCCTTTAATTTGGGAACACTACACATTCTGCCTTTCCTATTTTCCAGTGTTGTTTGGATGGTAATTGGGTTTAGTTTGAGGTTTGTTACTAGTTTTTCGATCATTTTCCATATGTAGATTATGGTGTACCTCTCTCTTCTTCTTTCCAGGGAGTACAGATTTAGTTTACGTAGTCTTTTCCAGTAGTTGAGCTCTTTGCAGCCATCAGTCTTAGCTGTGAAATGTCTCTGAGTTTCTCCTAGTTTATAAGTTTCTTCCTTTTTATATGGGGACGTCAAGACTGAGCAGTATTCAAGTTTTGGTGTGATCAGTGTTTTCAGCAAAGGAATCATTACTGTCTTGTCCCTTCTTTTGAACGTTCTTAGTACCTGTCCCGCGACACTTTTTGCTTTGTTTATCGTTATCTAATTTTGTGTCTCGAATTTCACATCATCGGTCATTATAACCTTCAAATCGATTGCTTTCTTTCTTCTATGAATTTCCTGTCTATCTGGAGCATAACATGCAATCTGTTTAAGTTCCTTATTTCTACCATACCTTTCAACTTTTCAAATGTTCCGTGCGATGATTCCTCATTTCACGAAAGTGAAATAAGGAAGGTGAAATGTCGCCCTTCCTCTCGAGTTGGCCTGATGAAGTAGTGAGTTGGTTCTTGTACGCTCCACCTCACATAGCCAGGTACGCTCGGCTCATCGGGGATTGTTCTGAGCCAGGCGTCTAATCTTCTTTTGAAGATGTCCACCGCAACACCACTCGTGTTCCTTAGGTCTTTGGACAGCTGATTAAACAGTTTTGGTCCTCTCACAACAAAACTATTTTCTTTCAAGTGTAAATAATGGTGTGTGTCTCTCTTCTCATTTCCAGTAGATATAGGTTTAATTCGCGTAACGTTTCCCAGTAATTTAGTTCTTTGCAGCCATTGTTATTGGCTGTGAAGCCTCTCTGAATCCCTTCTAGCTGTCTAATGTCTTCTTTTTTATATGGGCATGTTAGGACCGAGCAGTATTCCAATTTGGGTTTGATCAGTGTTTTCAGTAGAGGAATCATTATGTTCCTATCCCTCCGTTTAAAGGTTCTCAGTATCTGCCCAGTTATTCTCTTTGTTCTGTTTACTGCTATCTTATTTTGTGTTTCAAATTTCGCATTATTCGTCATTACAACTCCTAAATCTTTTGCCTTAGAATTTCTCTGAATTTCTTGTCTATTTGGGGTATAATATTCCATGGATTTTAGGTCTTCTCTTTTTCCGTACCGTAACAGCTGAAATTTCTGTGTTGAACTTCATATTGTTGTCTTCCGTCCACTTGTAGATTCTGTTCATATCGGTTTGTAGAGATCCTATATCTTCTGGGTTTCTTATTTTTCTACTGATCTTTGTGTCATCGGCAAAGGATGTTACTGTGCTGTCTCTGGTAACGTCCTCATCTATGTCAGTTAGCATGATTATGAAGAGTAGTGGAGCTAATACTGTTCCTTGTGGTACTGAGCTGAGGACCTCTGATTCTGATGAAAATATTCCTTGTACTCCTTGTATTCCTTGTTCTGTACGGGTCTCGGACCCCTGTATTTGTCACTTGCTTTGTATTTATTGGATGGTATTCAATAGTTGAATTGTGTGTGCTACATCTAAAAAATTGGTAGCCCGCTTTGTTGTTAGTTTCGTCTGTTCACCTGTCGGAACCTGTGGAACGACATTTTTGTTCGTATTTGCACCTCCCATATCTTGCATAGGTGTTGCAGACAGTAAGATGGTGGAACTCGCACTTTTTTCAAATTTGCAATATTTACTTGTGTAATGTGTGTTACATAATGTGGGATGTGCAATGTGCATAGATACATTGCCCATCCCGATATCTGCAGTATCCTTTTGCGTAGTATTTATATACGGTATTTTCTACGTTTCTACTTCTTGTTTTCTGATTATTTTCTATGTTCTTAATTTTGGTATTATCATTATTTTTCTTTGGCTTTTCTTTGGCTTTTCTTTGGTCTCAAGACCTGAAATTTCTCGATGTTAAATGTCATGTTGTTGTCTTCTGACCATTTGTATATTTTGTTCGTGTCCCTCTGCAAGGTCTCCACCTCTTTTGCATCGCTGATTTTTTCTGGTGATATTTGTATCATCTGCAAAGGATGTCACAATACTATTGCTGTTTACTTTACTGTCTATGTCCGTTAGCATGATAATGAATAGGAGTGGAGCCAGTACTGTACCTTGTGGTACTGAGCTGCGTACTTCCGATTCTGATGATGATATACCTTGAATTTTAACGACCTGTATACGTTCTCTGAGCTAGTTGTAGATCTATTTTCCAACTTTGCCTGTTACTCCTATATGTTTCATTTTATGGGCTATTGTATCATGATCACATTTGTCGAAGGCTTCAGCATAATCCGTGTATATGACATCGTAGTTTTCATTGTCTTGAAGTGCATCTAGGATATTGTTACAGTGCTCTATAAGTTGTGATAGGCACGATCTTCCTGATCGGAATCCGTGCTGTTTTTCGTTGACTCTTTCCAGTGTCTCCAAGAAGTCATAGATTTTCTCTCTAACTATTCTTTCAAATACTTTGGTGAGGTGGGACGTCAATGATATGGTCTATAGTTCTTTGCTCGAGATCTATCTCCTCCTTTATATATAGGCAAGGGCGGATCTGGAAGGGGGGGTTCGGCGACGTCGGGCGCCCCCCTCAATTTCTTGTAAGTGCCCTATTTGAATGATGTGTATGCCTCTGAAAACAAATTTTGTTTTGTAAATAGATCATGGTCATTTTATTTTATTCAAATTCTATTTTGAGTCTTTATTCGTATACATTGTACTTCCGAATTTGTAGTTGTAATGGTTTTCATAAGTGCCCTTAGTACAGCCATATCACTATTTTTATCTTCATCTTATTTTGATAGCAGGCCCGTAACCAGAATGCATGAAAATAAGGAGATTTCACAATTCTGACCTATTCCTACCGGAGTCCGGAGACAAGGCTGAATTTTTAGAGACTCCGGCCCAAATCCGGAGAGTGGCAACCCTAGCTACGAAAAGCGCACAAACCTCTTTAAAGTAAGCCAAAACATCATCAAAATGATAGATTTGCATTCTGGAAGAAAGTTCTCTGGACAGACGAGATCAAAAGTGAATTATTCGGGAACAACAAGGAACGGTATGTTTGAAAAATCAAATACTGCATTCGAAGAAAAACAAATCTTTCCTACGGTTAAACATGCTGGTGATAGTTTGCTTCTTCGGAGCTGCTTTAGTGCTTCTGGTCTAGGAAAGCTTGTCATCATCAATGGAATCTTGAATTCGAAGAAATATCAGGAACTTTTAGAAGAAAATGTGTTCACTTCGGGAGTTGCGAATGGGTCGCAGTTGGGTACTGCAACAAGATAATGACCCAAAATATAAAAGTAAGAGCACCATGAAATGGCTGCAAGCAAAGAATTTCAAGCTTCTCGAATGGCCCAGTCAAAGCCCAGATCTCAATTTAATCGAGAATTTATGATTTGATTTGAAAAAAAAGTTGTCCGCGAGAGAAACCCTTCGAATCTGAATGAATTGTAGTAATTTTCTTTAGAAGAATGGGCTAAAATTTCTACTGACAGATGTGGATACTGCAACAAGATAATGACCCAAAATATACAAGTAAGAGCACCATGAAATGGCTGCAAGCAAAGAATTTCAAGCTTCTCGAATGGCCCAGTCAAAGCCCAGATCTCAATTTAATCGAGAATTTATGGTTTGATTTGAAAAAAAAGTTGTCCGCGAGAGAAACCCTTCGAATCTGAATGAATTGTAGTAATTTTCTTTAGAAGAATGGGCTAAAATTTCTACTGACAGATGTGGAAACCTTGAAGAAAAATACCCAAAACAAATCACTGAAGTCATTCAAGCAAAAAGTGAACACACCAATTACAAAATAATTTTGTAAATGAATGTACGAAAACTTTTGCATTTTAACTTTTTTTTTTAATTTTTCTCAAATTTTTTGATGTTTTACATTATATGTAATTAAAGTAATTTTTTTATTTGTTAAATTTTTCCAAACGAACGGTAAACTTTTCATAACTATCGTATGCATGGTACAAAAGATAAGGACTAATATAACTGAAATATGTCTCTGTACGAGTAATTATGAGCGCCACTTTGGGTAACCTTGGTTTAGCTTCCGCACGAATTGTTCATTCTAACGAAGGTCAAGCTTGTCACTCCACCTACGGTTTAATGTAGAATTCGAACCACGCCCCACCAGCAGCCCAACGTCTTAACCACTAAGCTATCAAGGGTACCCATTTATCTACTACTGGGTTTTACTGCGCGCCACCTGCCGTCACCGGGTCCGGTGAATTCGTATATATATTGTAGTAATCAAAATACAAAATTTCTTATTTACAATTTATTATTTACTTTTCTTTATTCACTTTCTCTTATCATTTCTCTTTCTTCTCTTTACACTCGCTTCACTGTGCTTTATAAACACGGGGTTGTTGGGTAGACGTGGCCGCCATTAAACTTTCGAACAATGCGAGGAGACGGGGATTAATTACACGCAATTATCACTATTTACTGACTTTATTTATGACGAAATACTTTAAACTAACGGGGTAATGCGAAGGCGGAATTAGCGTTAACATTTCATCGGAGAGAGAGACGCAATTCAATATTTTAATTAAACAACACCAATCTGGAAAACATCCCGCCAACGACTGCCTTGGATATTTCACCGTTTCTCTAGATCCATTTAGAGGTGTTGCCAACTGCACTTTATAGTCTTAATTTCAAACAAACCATTATTAGTTTCTTATTAACATTATTTTCTTCTTTATTAAACAAACATTATTAAATTCTTATAAACAAAACATTTAATTCTTATTAGACATTATTATCTTATCTTTATTAAAAATCAATACACTACAGTATATAAAAAAAAAATTCTAAAATTTCTGCGGTAATTAAACTTCAGAATCTTCAAGTAATTTTGATTAAAAAATTAATAAATGCTCAAACATGAATGAAGACTCAATAACATCCCGAAGGCTCATTAAAGATATAATTTAAGTAAAATGTCATAATAACCCCATTAACGCCTTTACGTGCATCATGGATTTATGGTTTTGTTAATAAAAATTATCTACAGTTTTTCTGAAAGAATGAGGTAATTAAGTAAAAATGTTTTCTTTGTAAACTAATTGCATCTGATTATCATTTTTGTCGAGTACTTTCTTTCCTTATATACCAATTCCACCCATATTACCTTATCCTCGCCTAACCTTTCCTGACCTACTCTAACCAGTATGTAGGAAAGACACAGCAATGGCTGTCGTAGGGAAATGAGGCGCATCCAAATCAGTTGTCGATGCACTAGCATCGTAGGTGGAGTGTATACGATACATGAATGTTATGGGGATACGACAGGCCAGTGCGCGATACGATAGAACAGGGATGCATTTCACATAAACATTCCACTCTTATTTTCTGTTTTGTCTATATTTATTTTATGGTCTAATTTTTGCTTTTATTTATATAATAATAATAATTAACATGTTCTTAATTTTTATATTTTCATTTTTATTTTATGCAATATAACATATGTATCGGATGCCAGCATTAGGGTGGGTCGGATTAATGAATTTTGGCATTTTGATTGGCCTGTAGTAGTAAAAGTTGCGTTTTGATGAGAAAAAACTGTAAAAATCTTACTGATATCAGACAATATCTTCCACTGCCCCAAGAGAGTGAAAAATTAGCAATTTCTCTATTTTTGGCTATTTTCGTCAAAACAAATTAATTTGGGCATTTTCCTCATCCAAAACGTGAAGGGGAGTGTTGCTACGTTCTTGACGTAAGACTGGACATCGTTATCAGCCCATATTTTTGTAAGTGGAGGTTCTACATGTCAATTGCCTGCCAATCTACGAGATCAATATAGTCGATGGTATCATAGTTAGTGGGTAGAATCCTGAACTGCCTGATTGTAGGTAGGTTTCCTTCTTTCTGCTGTAAACGTACTGCTAGGATTCTTCTCAGCGGAAGTTCTCGAATGCGACTTCGTACATCTGTTAACATAGCAAGCAATATATTTTCAGGAAGTGCAAAGTAACTATTCCGGCCAATGTCATCATATACAATCTGTTTCTCAGTGTTTTGCCAATGGGACCAGAAAAAGCGACGGACAATGTGTCACACGATCAATTTGTAGTAGATGTCGTAATGGTAACTCATTAGTATGCAATAAGCAAATAATCCACTGTAGAGGACGGCCTAAACACAGTTCAAGCAAGCGAATCACTCCACCTTTGAAACCGGTATTTTGAAACCGGTAAGTACCATCACATCCTATTGCTGCAATAGAATCCATTGGAAAATCCTTCTCTTGTAGGCACTCTCTGATGCCGGCTTCTATTGCACGTGCCGTTCCTGATGAAACATTAATATGAATAAGGTATTTCGATCTTGGTTCTAAGATGAGAGATACATGTTCTTCGGTGATATTTTCAACATAGTACTTGTTTCTTTTTTTCAAATTGGGCTTGGTGTCTTTTCTTCCATCAAAGTACAGTCCTCGGATGGCATTTGTATTGCTGAAACGTGGCGCTTGCTCTCTCTCCTTCTCTCTTTCTCGCATTATCTTATTTTTATCAATAATCATTGTTCTATTAGTCTAAAAAATAATGCCAATATCCTGTGGGACCGCTGAAGCTATTGTGCAGCACTTCTATCTGATATGTTGTGCCGATCGGCCTCTCTAGCTAGTGTTGAGAGCTTAACTCTGGGACAGTATCCTGAAGATGATGGCTGGAGAGTTTCAAGGCTCATTTGGGCTTCAAAGTATAGAGATGAACGTTTCTGTTGGGAAAAAGCTTCACTTCCATCAGGATCAGTTGCTGTCGCAACCGTTGTTCAGATAGCTTTTGACATTCTTTCTTGAAATTCTTCTCTTCGTTTCAAGCTCTTTCTCATCTGTTGTGTCTTCTTTTGATCAACACTTCCTATAATCATTTTTCTTGCACTTCGCTGATCATTCAGGAATTCGATCTCTTCTTTACGCACCTTACGCTCTTTTGGATAATTACAAACTTTACTAGATTTTCAAGCGGCAATGTCAAATAGCTTTGAAGCTTCTTTTCTGAAAGTGGTTATCCTCAATTTATAAGATTCATTATATTTTCGCTGCTTGTAGGGTTTCAAGCATGATAAGCTTTGATTTTTGCTACAATATGTTGGTGTGAAATAATGGGTATGCTTGATGTAGCCCACATTTTTTCCACTTTACTAGCAACATTTTCTACATTTTCTGCCGATAATGTAGGAACGTGAGATGCTAAACACATTATTAAAATTAGAGAGTGCTTCATGACTGATTCATAAGTCGGTAAATTATTATGCGACACATAACAAGGGTTCCCAAATATAGGACACTTGGATTATTCTCTAGTTTGAGCCATTTTTAGTCAATTATTTCTCAGTTATTATTCATGAATAATAATTTTCCTGCAAACAAAGAATCAATAAGAATGCTATAAAAGACAACCAAAGACAAATAATAAACAGTAAGCTGTTGCTTACTGCTGCATGCTACACCATACAGCAGAGAACAACTACCTTCCACGGATCTTCCAATGATACTGACAAAGCGTGAGGGCCAGCTGCAGCTGCAGACTGAGAGAGGTATGCCCTTGTATGACCTTTAAGTGTTACTTTGCGGTTAGTCACGTGTCGCTGCACAGAGCTTGGTCTTCCCCTTAGCAATTAAAAGAGCAAATCACCGTTTCAGATAGACATTAGATGATTACGTGTCACTAGGAAAGTGCTCGTAAAATAACTTCAAATACAGATAGATTGGACGAAAATAGCTAGAAATAGCGCAAGGTATTTGCTAACTAATTTTCACTAGCTTTGGGATGTGGAAGATATTGTCTGATGCCACTAAGATTTTCACACAATGTTTTATTCATCAACAAACGACTTTTACAACAAGAGGCTAATCAATATGCTGAAATTCATCTTTTGACGAAAATAGCTGAAACATAGGAAATTGGCAAATTTTTCATTCGCCTGGGGCAGTAGAAGACAGTGGCGTAGCTAGAAACTGTTGAGCAAAGGCCCAAATTTTCCGACAAGCGGGCGTGACGAAGATACCGTTTATCAATCATCTGTCTCATCAAGCATAACAATTTACAGGCAATATAAAGAATCTATTAATGTGAGCAACACATATATGATAACACACCTGCATCAGTATTCAGTAATGCAATACAAAAGCAGAATACACTACCATTAAATGAAAGAACATGATTCACAAGGGAAAATACACAATGCACTCTGTGTAACAATAAACCAGAAAAATTGCAACATTATATATTATACTGCTCAGCATAACAGAATGAAAAAAATAATGTGGGTACAACTACCACATATTGAAAACACGTACAAATTAATTGGAGCTCTTCTTTTAAGTACAAATACAAGTGAAACAGAAAAGACAAAGATAGTGTTATTCAAATTTTGGAAAATAAGGCGTAAGAAACAAAAAGAACTTAATCAGAGTTAAAATTGAAAAGGAGACCATTACCTTACTTTTCCATTATTGAAAATATTTCCTTGTTTTCTCCTTCAGAAAAGGTTGTTGTAGTTCCCTCATAGAAAGGTTTGCAACAACTTCGCGATTACTTGAGATACAGGCCAAATTTGCCAGTCTCTTTTCAGACATTGTACTCCGCAAGTACGTCTTGACTCTCTTAAAACAGCTGAATGCTCTTTCATCATGAGCAGAAGAAACAGGAAACGGGATGGGACTACGCTTCCAAACGGAGAGGGAAGAGGGAGGTCACGGTGGCAAGACATGATATGAACCGTACGTGTCCACACGTACTAAGTGTGGGAAGAATTTATGGTCACACAAACAAACGACAAATGCACTCACACATCAAATTTTCCGACAGAGGGAGAAATTTTCCAACAAAATCCTTTCTGAGGCTTAGTGGGGGGGGCGATCGCCCCCCCCGGCCCCCCTCTAGCCACGCCACTGGTGGAAGATATTTTCTGAGGCCAGTAATATTTTTACTGATTGTTTTCCTTATCAGTATGCAAATTTTACGATAACAGGCTAATCAAAATTCCAAAATTCATTGTTTTTGGATGAAAATAGCCAAAAATAAGGAATTTTCTCATTTTAGCTAGTTTGGAGCAGTGGAAGATATTCACGTAGGAAGTTAATTTTTTTTTGTGTCTTTCTCATATCCATACGGAACTTTTGCGACACCAGGCTAATCCTAATTCGAAAAAAAATTCCCATAGGTACAAATTCGACCCACCCGAGCCAACATGCAAACAATCCAAGGCATCTCAGCGATGAGAAACGCTGTATAACAGGGTTAATACATATACTGTAGGTACATAATGAAATAATGAAAGGATGTGCAGTTGAATGAATTATAAAAAGTTTAACCAATAAAATACTGATTTAACGTATGCAAAGTTGGTTTCACTCCTTGGTTGTAACGAAGAGGTTGACTGTTGGTGTGAAATATCTGAATCTCAAGAATAATTGTAAAGAATGTTCAACAAGTAAATATAAGAAAATATGAAAGCAGTGTGTATAAGACTAACTAGCTAGGAGGATGGCTTAAATATTTTATCTTATATGTTGTTAATTGTTGGCAATTACATGATTTAGCGTTCACACCAACAACAGGATCATATGACGGGGCAACTACTGTATAGTTTAGTGTGGAATCTGAACCATGTAAGTAATATTGCAGCTTTTATACAGACTGAGAATGTTGCACACAATTACGAAGGATTTGCAACATTGCATACCCCTTCTCTTCCCCATTTTCTCACACCCCTTCAGAACCTGATGGTCTCCATGACAACTAGAAGAAAGTGGAGAGATAAGTATGCTTATATATTTATTTTTTATTTATTTAAAGACGATGAAGAGAGGACGTCCATTCACTACAAGTGACCAACCTGAACTGGAGTAATACATCGATGGTATCTAGTGTACAATTTCTGTATGCATAGCGTAATTGTATTCTCCTCTTTCCGATAAAATTTCCTTGGCTACTTTTCCAGGGTTAAGATATTTTTTCAACTTTTTTCCATACCCGCCAGAGGCGGGGAGGGAGCGGAGGGTGGGGGAGAGTTTTATGCTTTTCTATTAAGTTTTTGCTACTGCTAGAATAGTTAAAAAATTAACCACTTTAATAACTTCCCCGAGTGGACCGAAAAGTCTTTGAAGCTCTCTCTCTCTCTCTGTGGATCACTTTAAGAAAAGGTTAGACCAAATCTTGCACACTAATTGAGGGTGTAGAAAATTTTCCATGGCACCCGTTGCCATTGGTACCTCCTCGTTATGGGCCGCAAGGCCTTTTGAGGTACTTCTTTTCCTTGTAACTCCTTGTAACTCTCTCTCTCTCTCTCTCTCTCTCTCTCTCTCTCTCTCTCTCTCTCTCTCTCTCTCTCTCTCTCTGCAGGGGGTATAAAGGTTGTGCACATTTCTTCTGGGTGGTGTAAACTTTATACTTGGGGTGTGACAGCCCTCCGGTCCCGAGTCGTAGGATTCTAGAGAAATTGGCTGCCAGTTCCTTTAGGTTCTCTCTTTCGGGAGGATGGGTGAAGTCTGTTGTACAATCCTGTCACGTGGGTTACTAGAACCTCATCCCATCCCTACTCTGTCCTTTTAGCTTAGGTTAAGGATGCTCTCCTCTGACTGATTGAAAACAAAAATTGGATCACGTTAAGAATAGCGAACCCATAGGGTGTTGGGTTCGCTATTCTTCACATGGATAATTTTGGGTTCCCTATTTTTGACATGGAAACTTTTGGGTTTGCTATTCTTAACATGGAGAATTTTGTAAAAACCTATTCTTTACATGAGATATATATATATAATCCGATTATAAAGCTCTCTTATCGTTAGTTACTAAGTTACAAAAAATGTTTGGAAATATCGTACGTTTAGGTTAGGTTAGGTTAGGTTAGGTTAGGTATTTTTCCCTGTTGAAACATTAGGTTTGCCATTCTTAACATGTTGAATTTTGGGTTCGCTATTCTTAACTTGTTGAATTTTGGGTTCGCTATTCTTAACATGTTTAATTTTGGGTTCGCCATTCTTAACATGAGGTAAATAGGTTCACTATTCTTAACGTGATCCAAAAAATTCTTTTAGTATTGTCTTTTTCTCTACTTTCTATAAGAACCCTACTGCTACCTCATGCGTGGAAAGAGAGGCTTTGGAACCTCTATAAATAACACCATTTAACGCTCGTAGGTCAGGAAAGACTGGGATGGAGGGGTCCCAGGCGTAGGGGCGCGTTAAGCCCATTCCTAACGCGTAATGGCCTGACCAGCCCCCTGCGACCGTTCTTTGGTGACCAATTGATGGTGCTTGGCTGTACTGCTCTTAGGCGAGAGAGCTTTACTGCCCAGTTGGCTACCAGGCCAGCGGAAAGTCTCGGGCGTAGCTGCTGGGTCTGGTAGGATATCCCTTGAACACTGGATTCTAAGAGTCTGACCGCTTGTGAGTGACGAGTAAAACTTAGTAAGGAGCTGCATCTCGCTGTCGCCCCTGGCGGGAAATCCGTGACGCCTGCGTCGCGAGTGCTTGTCAGTTGGTAGCTGCGACACGTTTTGGACTGTCCGGTCATCGGGAGACCCTTGGTCGATGCAGCAGCAGCAAGAGGTGTAGTCTTCTGGATGGGATGAACGTCACTTGCAGATAGGCGGATGCAGCTTGCGCGGGAAGAATTCACTCCCCCCTCCTATTTTTATGTACTGGTCAGAACGTTTTCGATAGTTTTCTTTGCTAGAACGCTTTATCTTATTCAGTGTATTCGGAATTAGAAAAAATAAGTTACAATGACTGGACCGCAGAAACTGAACGCTGAGTGCGCGAGGTGTGGAGTGAACCAGTGGGTGACGCACTTCAAAGAAGCTTGCTTCGAGAAGATCAACCATTCCAGCATGTGCCGCTTTTGTGAACTCATGCAGTTGTACGAGAAGCTAGAGGAGAGGGTCCGGCGGCTCGAATCGTCCAGATCAGCTGTTGGAGCCGCGGCTGCGTCCTCCACCCCGGAGCTTATTGATAGGATAGCCGCCCTGGAAAGGCGGTCCAGCGGCGGACAGAACAGAGTTCGAGACCGCGGAGAAAGGGCAGAGGTGCAACCGGGGGCCGGGGTGCAAAATCAGTGTCAGGAATCGCCAGCGATCTACGTGGAATGCTCGGAACCGCGACGCAAGGTGAAGGGAAGGGAGGGCGCAAAGAAGGGGCCGATAGAGAACGGTGGGAAAGGGCCTATTGATGGCCCAAAGAAACCGAAGGATGTAGCTGCCGGACGAGGTGGGTCGGGTGCTGTAAGTGCGGCTGAGTCTACGGGTGGCGACGGGTATCGAACGGTATCGGGCAAGAAGGCTGCGAAGCCGAAGTCTGAGACCCCGGTTGCCGCTGTCAGGACCTCCAACCGCTTTAGTCTCCTGTGCACGAAGGAGGAAGACACCGTTTTGATTGGGGACTCACGGATCAGGGGCCAGGAGAAGTACTTTGCTTCTTCAAACCGGGACAGGAGGAAGGTAAGGTGCTTACACGGGCGGGGAACGATGCACTTAAGGAAGGAGCTAGAGAAGCTGCGCGTGGCTAGTCGGAGGACTGCGATCGTTGTCCACGCTGGTGGCACCGACCTGTTCCTCAAAGGCGGTAGGGTAGGGTCGACCGAAGGGATCATCACCGAGATCATGTTTCTTGCGGATGATCTGAAACTTAAAACAGACAGGGGAATGTTGATGGGTATTTTACCGCGCATAAATGCCAGTGACCACGAGCTGAGCAAGGTCATTGGCATCAACGAGAGGGTGCAAGACTTGTGCGTCCCACTGGGCGTGAGGTTTGTTGACCCCTTCGACGCGTTTTCGGGTAGGTGGGACCTTTATCAGAGGGATGGTGTCCACCTCAGTGTCAAGGGTAAAGGTATGCTAGGCGCGCTGCTCGACCGGCACCTATACCGTATGGTGAGGTCAACCCGGGGATTGATGACGGGCCCCCACCGGGGAGAGATGATCTTGAGCCGCTGGCGGACGTACCTTCAACTGAAGGGTGCGTCCATGTACAGGTGGGTGACCCTCCTTCCCCGTTGGAGGGCGCTCAGGCTCCTGCGGAAGTTGCCCCCTCGTTGGTGAGGGGCTCTTCAACTCCCGACAGCCCTGGCTGTTCGGGAAACGGGTCGTGCTGGGGCGGTCAGAATAGGGAAAGCTCCCTCCGTGCAGTGCTTTTCAATGCTAGGTCGATTAGGAATAAATTTTGCGAGCTACGGGCGCTCTTAGCATCAGAATACCAGGGCATCGTTGCTATCACCGAGTCCTGGATTCATACTGATCGTAGGGACTACGTTGGGGAGTTCGAGATTCCTGGGAATAGAATGTTTCACAAGGACCTCACCCGTGGGGAGGGGGGGAGGGGTAGTAATATACGTCAGGGACACGTTGAGTCCGGTTGACTGCCAGTTCCGGTCGGAACGGGAGCTGCTTGGCGTCGATCTGAACGTGGGAGGGATGAACTAAAGGTTAATCTTGGTGTACAGACCTCCGCATCTCCTCCTCGAGGAGGATACAGCCTGTACACCGAACTCCGTAACCTGCTAGGGGACAGGGTGTGTGTAGTTTTAGGAGACTTCAACTGTCGCGGCATAAACTGGGAAGACAGGACTGCTGATGCCGAAGAGAGGAGGCTAGTTGACTTTGCTGATGAGAACTTCCTGACTCAGTGGGTCAATGGGCCTACACGAGGCGAAAGCGTTCTAGACTTAGTATTCACGACCAAAGACAACCTCGTCACTGGCCTCACCGTTAACGAATCGTTAGGCGGAGTGATCACGGTCCAATTAGGTTCTGTGCGTAGTAATTCGAGAGGCAGTAAGCTCGATCTACGGCGGGCGGACTTTGTTGGCCTCCGGGATAACGTAGGTGAGATGGGGATGGAGGTCGGCGGCGATGTTGAAGGAGTGTGGAGTGCATTCCGGACCAGTTTATGGTGCTGCAGTCTGCTGCCATACCCTCAAAACCGATCACCCCTGCTTCAACTCAGCCTAAGTGGTTCAGTCGGGACATCGCTTCGGCTATCCGAAATAGGAAAGCTGCGCATAGGAAGGCGAAGGCCAATCGTTCCCATGAGAACACTGAGGCGTATGTCCGTCTGTGCAGGGAAGTGAAGGCGAAGGTTAGCTAGCCAAACGTAACGAAGAACTCCGAGTGGCAAGCCTCTGCAAGGCGAACCCTAAGGACTTCTTCAGTTATGTTAATAGTAGAAAGCCCATTAGAAGCATGATAGGCCCGTTAAAATACCCCAGCGGCTCGCTGCGGACCTCCGACGCGGACATCGCTAACGTGCTGAATGAGTACTTTGCGGGAATGTTCACCAGGGAGGACACCCGCGTCATCCCTGAGCCAGGCTTCAGACACGAAGTTGCTGGCCTGGATAGTGTTCGGTGTACCGCGACAGTCGTTGCCGATAGAATAGACAAACTGAGCGCGTTTAAGGCTCCTAGATCAGACCAGTTCCTCCCCAGAGTCTTACGGGAAGTGCGCGACCAGGTGGCTCCCAACCTGGCTGCAGTCTCCAGCAAATCGTTGGAAACGGGCCAGGTGACTAGTGACTGGAGGGAAGCCAACGTGACCCATATCTTTAAGAAAGGGGATCACGAAAGTCCAGGGAACTATCGTCCCATTAGTCTCACTTCGGTTGTAGGTAAATTATTAGAGAGGATAATAGCGGATAGGATCGTTGACCATTTGGATTCCTACAAGCTGCTTGGGGACTCCCAACATGGGTTTAGCTGGCATAGGTCGTGTCTCACCAACTTGCTCGAGTTTTTCCACGTCATGTGGAGTGAGTACGATAAGAGTAGGGCGATTGATATACTTTACCTCGACTTTGAGAAAGCCTATGATAAGGTATCTCACCGCTGGCTAATGACCAAAGTCCGCGCACTGGGTATTGTTTGTAGCCCTGCCGTCTCAATGAAGGGATCAATTTTGTGGCCCTTACTTGTACCCTTCCCAACCTTTCTATATCCTTTCTAAGGGACGGAGACCACAGCTGTACACAATACCCGAGTTGAGGTCTAACTAGTGAATTGTAAAGACATTACAATCTCCTTGTTCCTAAACTGGAATTGTCTTTTAATATAATCTAGTATTTTTAAGGCCCTCTTTTCGATTTTGCACAATGACTTGACGGTCTGAGATCATTACTAATATAGAGAATTGGACAGGAAACGGATGAGAATGTGTTGAAAGTCTGGTACTGCATGCTCTCCTTAAAGGAAGAGGCATGCGGTTACAGAGTTCAGAAGAGCAGTGTCCCTTGTAATAGCGATAGTAAAGAGAGAGTGAGGCAATATTGCGACGAAGAGAGAGGGATTGAAGACAGTCAGTAAGAGTTGGGGAATTGATGAGACAAAAAACCCTTGATTCCACCCGGTTAAGTAGAAGTGAGTGGGTTGAGCCACCCAACACATGAGAAACTTACTCCATGCAGGGGCGGATAAGTTCCCTGTACAGAGACAGCAACTAAGTGGCGGTGAAGAAACTGCGGAGTCGGTACAGCACACTTAACCTCTTAGAAGCTGTTTAGAAAGAGAGAATACGTGATCTTTCCAGGAAAGATTAAGAAAAAAGGAAACACCAAGAATGTTAAGAGAAGAAGAAGAATTGAGTTGTGTAATGTTGAAGATAAGCGGATAGTCGTGTAGAAGATTATGACGAGTAGACAGATGAAGAAACTGAGTTTTTAAGGCATTGAAAACCACAACGTTTTCTTTGCTCCAATCAGAGATAGTAGAAAGATCAGAGGTCACGTGCGTCATAGCCGTCTCACGCGAAGCATGGAGTGACTGTTGAGAGGACGATTTATGAAGCGGGTGGAGAAGTGAACGGTAGAATTATCGGTATAGGAGTGGATAGGGCAGAAAGTGCGCCTTAATAGATCATTCATAAATAAAAGGAAGAAAGTGGGTGACAGGACAGAATCCTGAGGAACACCACTATTAATAACTTTAGAAGAACAGTGGCCATCTACAACCGGAGTTACAGATCGGCCAGAAAGGAAATCAATGCTGAAGACAGATAGAAGGATAGAAACTGAGAGAGGGCAGTTTGGAAATTAAAGATTTGTGCTAGATTCTATTGTCAAGCGCAATAGCAAAGGTTTCACCGAAATTCCGAAAGGAGGATGACCAAGAGTCAGAGAGATATATGCAAGAAGATCGCCGATACAGCGTCCCTTGCAGAACCCATACTGACGATCTGAAGGAAGATTGTAATTAGAGGTTTAAGAATCTTCCTATTTAGGCTACATTCACAAACTTTAGGAAGACAGGAAATCAAAGCAATTGGACGATAGTTGGAGGGTTGAGAGCGGTTACCCTTCTTTGGGACAGGCCAAAAATACCAGCTGAAAGACAAAGAAGAACGTGTTTGCCTAGACAAGGTGTCAGCACAGAAGTACAGTTCTTGAGACCAGCAGGAGAGACACCATCAGGACCGTACCCAGATATGGTAGAAGAAACATCTTTTGAGGAGATTCTAATTTCCGACATAATTAGGCCAGAAACCCAACAAAACCCAGCTGTTCATTCTTCCACACAATAAAAATTGGTTGGTAGATAAATGGTGCCCTGGGTAGCCTAGTGGTTAAGACGCTGGGTTGCTGATGGAGGTCGTGAGATCGAGTCCGGGCGAGGACTTTTGTAATTCTGACCGCCCGGGCGGAAGCAAAACCAAGATTAACCAAGGTGTGTGGACCGGATGTCAGTTTTTCAACATCTGCGGATGCGGATATTTAGTTAAGCTATCAATATAATATAGAATTATGAATATGACATAATTTTTCAAATTTCGTGATATTACTATTATGGCAGGCAATGCATAAGAATTAAAATTAATATTAATGTTTTCATTATGATAAAAATAATAACTTTCTCAAGAGTTTCAGCCACAGAAATTCAATGAAACAAGTTTCATTCAATTTTCTGTGTTACCACGTATTTATAGTTTGAGGTTTATATTTGTTTGTTCATTAATAATTAATACTTTACATGAAATGTGCATGACTGGGCCTTATAAGCTACTTTATAAGCTAATTTAATTGTAAATTGCATAATTTATTAGAGGTAATATCCGCATAACATCCGCAGTCAGAAGTGCGGATGCGGATGTTAAAAATGATGCGGATGCGGATATCCGGTCCACAACTAACATATATATATATTATATTGTGGTGTTCATTTTCTTCTGATAGTATTTTTATAGAAACTATGGGAAAAAAAGATAGGGTGATGGAGGAGGAAGTGAACTAGTGGTGCAAATGTGGTCGAGCTTCAGCCACAAATGCATCATATTACTAACATGAACGTAAATATTATTTCCTTCTCTGCCAATATTTGGAAATTAAAGTGTGAACCCATTTGTATGTCCATGAATTCCATGTAGTATCATGTTTTTTTTTTTTTCACTAAAATTGTTCGTAATTAAAAAATCGGACGTAAATGGTTAAAAGAGAGGTACCAAAGTTAGTTCAGCGCGAAAACCAATTTGTCTAATTTTCACTTTCACGTTTACCTATCAAAATGAGAAACATAAGGATGGAAATACTTTAAATTTATAATCTACACGATTACTAAGTACGATAAAAATACCACTCATAGAAATGTTTAAGAACTTACACTTTCAATCTTCTCATCCAAATCTTTGAAAAAATCCAGTTGGCTTCTGGAGACTTTCCTGAAATGAGAAACGTTTGTTTATAGAATGCTTGAAACTCTCCTTACACGCTAAAACTTCAATTTCAGAAATGAAAAAGGAATTGAAATTAGTTTAAAACTGTGGATTTTTTTTTGCATAAATTATGGGAGAACTTTGAAGATGGTGACTTAAAAATAAATAGTATATTTTATAATAATGAATATTATCCATACCAATTTCCTATTTTTAGATATCATTGCTTCCCTTTGACAAATATAGTGATTGTTTAAATTGTGTAAATATTTAAATATATCCGTTGTTATTACCCAACAAAAATCCGTTCTACATTTAATGAAAAATCATTAAACTGATTGGAATCGTCAAACTGATCGATCCAAAGGAACTTGATGCATGTGATCTATTGAGGTGGTCGACTCTACTTTGTTCAATGGAAGCCGCGATGTCAATTACTGTAATAAACCCCTCATCGAACAGTTAAATTTGGGGCAGTTCTTCCAGTACTGATGAAGTGGAAATCCCATCTTCATGCTTGGAATTGTTATCATGTTACGGTTGAATATATATATATATATATATATATATATATATATATATATATATATATATATATTATATATATATATACACGGGGTGATCCATTTAAAACTGTACTCAAATTACAAACATTTTTTAATTTGGGTATGGTTTTAAATAGATCACCCCGTATATATATATATATATATATATATATATATATTAGGGTGTCACTTAAATGCAAAGTTTGAAATTTTCATGCTGACACCCCCGCGAATCTATTCCATTGGTAAAAAACACATGGTGACTGAAAAATCTTTTTATTTGAATAACTATAAAAGGTCGCCCCGCCTTCCAAAGTTTAATGCTTGCGCGGCGTCTCCATAATCGTTCATTAGATATCTATATATCTCTATATATGTGGTGTGTGTATCTGTGTGTGTCTGAATATCTGAGAAATAAAGTGAACAATACTTAACGATTCACCGTTTCTCATTTCAGCTACGTGATTTCTGGTGATGGAAACCCGGAAGTGTATATACCTATTAGGGGCAGCGGTTGATGAGGTGAAAGGATGCAAGCTTCCTTCCTACAGGCAAGCATTCGGTTACTTCCTTTACCTTCACCATGAAAGAAAATGACAATACGTGACGCGTTGAGGAAGTCACTTCGAGCAGTGATGTCCTTCTGGGAGAAAGCTCACATTCCAACCAGACTCGAGACACACTGCGTCAGCAAACTGGATAAAGTCTTCGAGGAGTGGAAAGGACTCAAAAAACACGCCTCAAGGACGAGCGATTCACACAAGACGAAAGAAAAAGAATTCATTGAACGCCTCGATCGTCTCTTTGACATCGCCCACGCTGATTGTGAGAAATTGGTCAAGTACCCAGAGGATTGGGAGTTCCTTCAGCAGCAGCGCCAGAAAGGACGTCCAGGTTCAATGGCAGATTTGGACATGACCCATCAGCGCCAAGTCAAAGATTGTACTCGACGTCGGGAGGAAGAGGAGAAACGAAGAAAGCGATCAGCAGCTGAAATGGAGGCAGTATCCAACGAAGCGGTTTTGGAGTCCTCATCCTCCAGCTCAGATGATAGCGAAGAAAAAGGAGCATGTGGTGGTTCGTTAGCGTCTAAACAAAGAGCAACGAAGAACATCATGACATCGGAATTGGCGGCAGCGCTTGATCGCACGCAACTCTCGTCAAGAAAGGCCACATATCTGCTGTTTGAGGCAGCTTCCAGCTTAGGGCATGATGCTAGCGACTACAACATCAATCGTGGATCCATTCATCGTCAGCGTGAAAAATTCCGTACCCTTAAGGCTCGGCAACTGAAGAGCGAGTTCCAAGGCAATAGTCCGTTGACTGTTCACTGGGACGGAAAACTCATGCAAGATCTGACGTCACGAGAATATGTTGACCGCTTACCTATTCTTGTATCTGGCTCCGGACAGAGCAGCTCCTCGGGGTGCCAAAACTTCTGTCAGGAACCGCGCTGGCACAAACAAATGCCATCATAGATTGCCTGAATGAATGGGGAGTGACCGATCATGTCAAATCTATGTGTTTCGACACAACCGCGACAAACACAGGCCACCGTGGAGGAACTTGTGTTCTTCTGGAAGAAAAAGTTGGACGTGACCTGTTACACTGCGCGTGCAGACACCATGTACTGGAGTTGGTGCTACAGGCGGCATTCGCAGCATCGCTAGATTCAGTATCTACCGGTCCAGAAATTCTGCTTTTCAAGCGCTTCCATGATTATTGGACCCGCATTGACCAGCAACAGTTCCAAACTGCGGACACAGATGCGTTCACCAAAGCAGCTATTTTTAAGCATAGAACGGAGCTCATTGAGTTTGCAAAATCACAAGCACTTCAAGTTCGTGATGACTATCAGGAATTCCTCGATCTTTCCGTCATCTTCTTGGAGAGTTCCATACAAGGGACTAAACTTCCGCGCCCCTGGTGCTATGCACCGGGCGAGATGGATGGCTAAGGGGCTCTATGCCATCAAGATCTGGCTCTTCCGAAGACAGTTTAAACTGACGAACACTGAGGAACGCGGAATTCGAGATATCTGCCTCTTTTCTGTTCTAGTTTACATGAAAGCGTGGGCAACAGCTCATCTGTCCATCGAAGCTCCGCTGAATGATTGGGAATTGATGAGGACGCTCCTTCGATACCCGCACAAGAAGATCTCTGATGGTACCACCAAGAAGCTGTCTGCGCACCTGTGGTACCATTCGGAGGAGGCAGTGGGTCTGGCGTTCTTTGATGAGAGGATATCGATGGAAGTGAAGTGCAGCATGGTTGCAGCGTTAGATCAAGAAGCCCCTCACATGCCGCCAAAACGACCTTTGGTTCTTGATACTATGTTCCTCAGTGACAGCAAAGGACTGGAGCAACTGATCACAAAGAACACCCGAGGATTCTTCTCAAAACTTCAGTTGCCAGATTGCTTTCTGCTCCACCATCCCAGTTCATGGACGTCAAACTCTGAATACGTGCAAGCTCGGGATGTGGTCTCCAAACTTGCAGTGGTGAACGACAGAGCAGAACGGGCCGTGGCTCTGGTGAAGGAACTGAACGGAAAGTTGACAGTGAAAGAAGAACAGCTCCAGTTCCTCGTTCAAGTTGTCACTGACCACAGAAAGCAACACCCAGCTCCGAACAAATCAGCATTAGTGAGGACGCGAAAGAACTAATCACTGATCAGCGTATGAGCACCAATTATTCTGCTACTGTATATGTATTTTATTTCTCAAAGTTTTGCTTTTGTTGCTTCTCCATTTTGTACCATTATTCGCCAAATTATGTCTTCTATTTTGATTATATAATAAACTGTTTGTATTCTTTGCGTTTTTAAGTGTCTTACTTTCGTTATTTCACCAAATTGCCTTGTTTTTTATTATCTGGTTCGGCCCAAGCTGTGAACACTGAACAGCTTGTTGACGTCAACAAATGGGTCTTGTTTTCAGTGACGAGGGCGACCTTTAAATGATGACCAATCAGGACCAAATTTCTCTTCCGTATGTTTTACACCAAATGGAACAATTTTAGGGGGTGTCATAGGAAAATATCCATCGTTTAATTTTCCCCTATTACCTAGTGACACCCTAATATATATATATATATATATATATTATATATATATATATATATATATATTATTGATGAGTTTAATGTACAAGCTGCAGAACAAATGGATACGAGTAATATGTGCAACGTGTATCAGGAAACAGTATATAGCAAAAAGTGAGGAGGAGTTAAGGGCTGAAAGTGCCAGTACCAATACAAGTGAGGGGAAATTGGGGGAAGAGGGAAAAGAGTGGAAAAAGGAAGAGGCAAAATTTTAATCTTAATAATAATAATGATTGGGGTTGTTTAACCTCTTTCGCAACAGCAAAGGTCATATGACGGAGGGGACCTACAGCTTTATGTGGGATCCGAACCACGGGTCGCTACATAATCTGGGCGCGGGAGGACGGTCTTCCATCCAAAACTACTACCCAGACCCAATGTCGCTTAACTTCGCTGATCAACAGGAAGCGGTGTTACGACATTGGCTACGACGTAGCCCAGCATGATAAGATAAGGGGTGGGAGTGCCTCCCCGAAAAAAACAATATTGCTCTGAGTATAGAGTTAACATAATCTAACTAACCTAACCTCACTTTTCACGCTACTCCAGGAGTAACTAACCAAACTAACTTAAAATCGAAAATTTATTTATATAATATATATATAGATACACACAGACCGTGCATGGAACAAGGAACTCTTCTGGGATAATTAAATCCACTATAGTCCGAATAAGTAATGGTAAATTTACCATTACTTATTCGGACTATAGTGGATTTAATTATCCCAGAAGAGTTCCTTGTCCATGGGCACGGTCTGTGTGTATCATAAAAAACTCAGGGAACCATTCTGAGTCATTCCCATATATATATATATATATATATATATATATATATATATATATATATATAAGGAATGGGAAACTGAATCGAACTGGAATCGATAAACTGATGAAACCGATATTATTTTATGAACTGAAATCGGAAAAACTCGAACTGAAAAAAATTCTGACAACTAAAATCGAAATTCGAACTGAAATTGAAAAACAATCAGAAACTGAAATCTGAATTCGAATAGATTAAAAATAACAGTTTTGCGTTTCAATTTTGAGGAGCATTTGGATTGCATAAAAATATAAATAACGTGAATTATTTTCCTGTTTTTTTGCGACTTAACATTTGTATGGATTTAAAATATCCATTTATCCTTTAATTCGATTTAGAAAAATAACGCGGCTGAAAGTACTAGAGACAATGGTTTTAAAATGAAAGTAAAAGAATTAGGAAGGAAAATTTTCATCCCATATCAAAATACTTTCAATAATGACTGCGCTCCTTTCGTTGACCTAAGTTTAATCACTCGGTAAGGACGCCTTCAGTTTTTTCTAACTATTAAATTTTTCAGTTAGATAATAGCTACGCTATCTGTATCTAGTTATCTACATAAGTGAGTGAGATAATTCGTGGGAATGACCAAACTTCAACTCAAATGTTAATCCTTTGGATTAAAAAAAACTGAAATCGAAATTTAAATTGAATCGAACCGAAAAATATAAAACTTGAATCGAAAAATAAACTCAAATCGAAAAAAAAATTAAAAACTTAAATCGAAACTGAAATCGATACTTTTGCAAACTTAAACTGAAATAAAAAAATGGTCTTAAAAATTTATCAGTTATATATATATATATACAGGGTGTTTGAAAACTTTCTGTACAAATTGTAATGGGGGATAGGCAACACCAAGACAAACCCTTTTCGTCTATAAGTGTATGTCCGCTGACGTCACCATTCGGCGCGAGAGGGCGCCGCTGCAATTGGCTAAAAGGTGAAGTGGGCTAGACTCGCGCTTGCCGCGGGCATTCTTAAATCGGACGTAGTACGCGTAACATGGAGCGCTTCACGACTGCTGAGATGGCTGACATGCATATGGTGTATGGGGCTGCCAATGGAAACGGAAGAGCTGCTGTGAGGTTGTACCGACAGCGCTTACCAAACAGACGTGTGCCAAACCACCAAACGTTTGCGCATTTGCATCGGCGACTGCGAGAAACTGGAACATTCCATGCAAACATGCATGACACTGGTCGGGAGAGAAACGTGCGCACTCCTGACATGGAAGAAGAAATCCTACGGCGATTTGAGGACAATCCAAGCGCAAGCACGCGAGGTGTTGCACGTATCCTCGGTGTGAACCACGACCTGGTCTGGAGAGTGTTGCACGAGCAGCAGTTACATCCGTTTCATCGTCAGAGAGTCCAGGCATTATAACCTCGGGATTACCCTCTTCGTGTGGAATTCGCACGCTGGTTTCTGCAGCAGACAGCGGTGCAGCCTAATTTTCCGGCTTATGTGCTGTTCTCAGATGAGGCCTGTTTCACACGTGAGGGTGTGTTTAACATGCACAATTCTCACGTGTGGGCGCACGCAAATCATCCACATGCTACACGGGTGCATGCTCATCAAGAACGGTTCGTCGTCAATGTTTGGGCGGGTATCGTCCATGGCAAGTTGATTGGGCCGTACCTGCTGCCTGCTCGACTCGACGGGCGGGTTTATCGGATATTTCTTGAAGAAATGTTGCCGGAACTGCTGGAAGATGTTCCCGTGGCTATTCGTAGACGAATGTGGTTTCAACACGACGGGGCCCCAGCACACTCCAGCAACGATGTGCGGGATTATCTGAACGCCACTTTTGGGGACCGATGGATAGGCCGGGGTGGGCCCGTAGCCTGGCCACCAAGATCGCCCGATTTAACATGCCTCGATTTCTTCCTGTGGGGACACATGAAGAACCTCGTGTACGAGACTCCCATTTACTCAGAAGAAGACCTCGTAGCAAGAATCGCTGTCGCCGCTGGAACTGTTCCCGAAATGCCTTTTTTTATTATTTTTCCTATGATGCCGGACTTATGGGACACCCTGTATATATATATATATATATATATATATATATATATATATATTAACGATTGGAGGAGATTGTAGAAGCCAATCGACCAGGAAAATACTCCATGGGGGATATTAGGTAGGAGTCATGGAGTGCCGGAACTTCCGTTTCTCCGTTACTGTTCTCCTTAGCTGATCTTTTCCCGTGTCTTATCTACCCTGTGAGCAATCCAACATGCTCTCAAACACACATTTCTCTCTCTATTACTTACTACAAATACATGCATCTTACACACTACACAATCTTTTCAAAATAAAAAAAAGGCATCTTTTTAAGAGCCTTGGAGACCTTGATTTCGTCTCTCTCCTTCTCCTCCCATTGCTGGCTGGCATCTTTGCGGGTGTTTGTTCTTAATACCCTCCTTCCTGCATAATATATACTGTGTGTATATATATAGCGTAGCTGTACCAGCATCCTCTTCTTCATCAGCATTCCTGCAGGAACTCTTATAGGCAGGCATTCAATCGTCTTCATGCCGACATAAGATTTCTCCCATCGCATATCGACTTCAAACCTGGTGCTCCATTGTTTGATTAGAGTCGAGGACACCTCTCTTGAAGCCTTCCTTCATTTTCGACTGAGAAAAGCCTTTCTTCGGAACCTCCTCAGTCTGCTGACAACCATCCAAGATGCAAAGCGTTCCGCTGCCCACTTTGCGGAACCATATTAATTCAATAATTTAATAGACATTAAACTCATTCATTCGCGCAATATTATTTTCGTCAACCATTTCATTTGCCATTGTGCATTTGTCCTTTTATCATGCAACATTAATCAGTAACTCGTGAACTTTTCTTACTGAGCAATTAAATCAAGCACTATATCGCTATTTACCCCACAAGGCCCAGTGGTGGCGAACCATTTTTGCTGGCGGGTCATTTTTGTTACTTTTGATTTTAAAAAAAATGAAATTGGGTCACAATAATTTACTTACTATTTTTACTGAGAAACTTGTTGGATTTTAGCTGCTAATGTTTTGATCCGAGGTTTATATTTAGTTGTCTTTAGTCTCACATATACAGCACTCATATCTGTGCCAAGAATATTCCTAGTGGTGGATTTGACGAAATTCATGGAGGAAAACAACTGTTCACATGAATAAGATGAACCAAACATTGTCAGCAGAGCTAATGCTAGCTTTTTCATTGATGCAAAAGAATTTGGTAAAGAGTTCCATTCTGCAAGAATAAGATTCTCTACTCTTTCTATTGATTGTTGTTCTCTGGTTACACCCAAAACTGACAACTCCAGTTCCTTTTCTTGTAACTTCAGATTAATATCAATAAATTTAGTCTTCCATACTGCACTTTCTTGGAAGTCAACTAATTCCATTTCTAAATTACCATTGTCAAGCGAATGAAAAGCTAATACACACGTTTTTAAACGTATACTATACAACAACCACCTCCACCCTCACCCCGGACCAGGGCCGGCCCTAGCAAATGCGAGGCCCAATTCGAGATTTTTAAAGTGGGGCCCTATACCATTATCGTATCCTTGTCCACGAATATCACTCATTTTCAGTCCAAGTTCGTGAAGTTCTCTCATCAATACCTCTAGTAGGTTTTCTCCTGTGGTCTCCTTCACCTCAATGAACTTGATGAAGTGTTCAAAAATTCCACTTTCAATACCTGATGATCCATCAGAGACATATCGCAAAGTAAGGGACATCTGCTCCTTGTGACTAATGTCGGGTGTGCAATCAAGGATCACAGAGAAATACTTTGCCATTTTAATTCTGTGTACAATGGTTGCTCGAACTTTGTTGCCCATGAGCGAGATGAGTTCATTCTGGATTCGTTTTCCCAGGTAATGATCATGAATTTCGTTATTGACTATTCTTCTAAGATGGTCTTGCATGACGGGATCAAATCTTGAGATAAGCTCAACCAGTCCAAGGAAGTTGCCATTATTCCGTCTGAAGATTGTATCTACTGATCCTCGGAATGCCATGTTGTGTTCAGCGAGGTAATGTACAATGGCGAGGAGGCGCTCAAACACATTTTTCCACCTACGCTTCTCTGTATTGATTCGTTCCTGACTGAGTTGATCCACAGTGCAACTTTTGATCAAACGTTGTTCGAGTTCCATCCATTGGAGAGTCGCCTTCAGATGGCCCTGTGATCTTTCGTGCTCAGACAGTCTGGAACTAATATTCACCCAGTCACAGAATCCTCCACACCTCAAGGCATTGTTGGAGTTTCCAAATAACTTGCAACAGAAACAAAATATCTGATTCTTAGAGATTGAATAAATCAGCCATTTCCGTATACCAACTTCTCCATTTTCCATCCGTCTCTTGTAATGACTTTTTGAAAACTTGCGGCCATTGTCATCTCTGGAAAAGTTATAGTCTTCCTCAGGCACGTGCACAGGGGGGGGCTTGGGGTGCTTGAGCCCCTGCCCTTTTTCTTCTTCATATCAAAAGTGCCCTTTTAGTCAAAATTCATAAATATATTGATTCGACATAAATTTGAATTAATTAGTTATATTTTTATTTAGTTACTGCTACTTCAACAGATTTTCAAAACTGGAATTACTTTGATCTATGATTTTTTTATTAGAATAATAAACTTAACATACCGTTACTATTATTTTGTCAATCAGGGAAGGCGTCCCTAGTGGTAACACTGACTGCAGCTGTTCACTGTTGATTGCGTCTCTCGGGTATGTGGGTGTATTGTTTACTGTTTGTTTATTTTACGTTAACCTAAGCTAACTAGTGATTTCTCACTGATAATTATGGTAAGTTGGAATCCAAAGCAGTGTGACATTACTCCAAAAAATATTGTATGACATTACTCGTAAAGTTGGTAAAAACGTCCACGTCCCCTACTAGGCTAGGCCCATCAGTACACCAGTGTGTCAAACGATGGATTTTGGGTTTTAGTACTGGCATGAATTTCATTAAATTAATAAATGATTTATTAAACAACATATCATAACCTTTTCATTTTTAATATGAAATTGATTTTTAAAAACAATACAATTTTCATTAAAAGTGAATAAAAATACCTAGATTATTTATTATAAAACGATGCAATCTTGCAATAAAAACATGCCTTTTTACAACAAATTTTCATTTATTTTCTTTAATCAGCTTTATATACAAAAATAATGCATTGAATTTAATGGAATTTAAGAATATTTACCACATACAATTTTAAAATTTTTCTTTGTGTGTATATACATATATATAGCCTATATGGCATTGCGGATTTCATTTTTAAAACTGTTAGGGGAGTGCCCTTTTTTCAACTGAGCCCCTGCCCTTCTGAAAGTCTGTGTACGTCACTGGTTTTGAAAAAACTATATAGGGCTATGGGTTGATTGCCTGTGCCCTCATCCGTTGGAAATTTCCAACAGACGTCAGTGGAGGGTTACCGACAAAAGCCCTATGCTTTTTCGTTAGAGAGTTATAAATATGTAGGTTGTTAAAGGACCTCTTTATATTTATATTGATTACGGTAATTCTAGCGTCGGGAGTTGGGAAGCTTATGTTAATGAAAACTGAAATTGCCTCACCTTATTTTTGCTGGGTCTTTGTTTGCTTCGATGTAGGGCGTACGATCATTTTCGGTGTAGGGCCGCCACGATGGGTTACGCGGCGAATTTACTTAAGGTAATTAATATAGGCAGTCACTATATAAACCCCTGAAGGAATAGGCCTATCCTTTTATAGTCACTAGGTTTTATATTAAAGGAATTCACTCAGGACTCTAGGGGGGACAAAGACATCCTCCGCGTTTAAAGCTTCGCTGTAACATAAACAGCCCTGAGAGCCGTTCCTTGGTTCTGGTGTATTATTTGCCGAACTAGCAAAATTTTGTTTGTCTACTCTTTTGGTAGACTAAACAATAAATTGGGTTTTCTTGTTGCTATGTGAGGCTGATTCATACATACAGGTTCTTTGTACGTATGGCAATTCAATTATTTCATTCCCAATAGGCTATGTCGCCAATCCCGAGGCAATTTTGTATAGATATTTAATTCAATTAATTAATAATTTATATTTAATTATGAAATAAATGTACCACATATGATACCATGTTGTGAGCGCGTATAGTTTTTCCATATACTGGGGGGGGCCGGAGAAAAATTTGTATGTTATAGATCAAATTTTTTGATAAACTGTGTTTTAAACCATGTGAAATGGATTGAAAAGAATGAAGTAGAAATTTAGGAAGAGAGAGGTTACTCAAGACCTATTCAAATAGGAAAGTTCAAGAGGCCAACTTCTCAAGTTTAGTTAAAGTTATGTCAATCAGTTTGACTCCCTTTAGGTATAGGAAATTTATGGGATTAAAGTAAAGTTATTAAGCATTTTAACTTTGCTCAGTTTGTGTAAGTTTATAAGTCACCAGTCTTAATTTTTTCTTGTAAAAGTTTTCTGGCTTTCAAAGCAGTCTTTCTTTGAGGCCTGTCTGGTTTAGTCTGAGTTACATCAGGCACATTGAGAGATTCCTCCCCAATAGTATCCTGATCCATCCTTTGGGGTAATGGTTCTAATTTAGCCCCACACTCCAAAGGATATAGTAATGTGATATCTCTGGTGGTTTCACCAGTTGCTGTTTTCAGTTTTACAACCCTGGTAACTTCGTCTTCACCAGTTTTGAGTTCCAAGACTTTTCCCATTGACCAATGTTGTCTTGGTGTCTTGTCATGTATCAACACAATGTCCCCAATTTTGACTGAATCATTCCAACTTTGTTTTGTTAATTGTTTATGTCTTTCTCTAAGACTTGTTAAGTATTCTTCTCTCCATTTTGTTATAAATTGAGTCTTGATTTGTGTCAAATGTTGGTATTTTGTGTTGAGTTCTTTGTGTCCTATTTCCCAATCTGGATCCTCTGTACTGTTATGTTCAGATTCTGGTAACATGTTTACTGTTTCTCCCTTAATTAGGTGGTTTGGTGTGAGAGGTTCTGGCTCATTAATACCATCTCCCACATAAGTTAATGGTCTGTTGTTGACAACATTTTCAATTTCTGACAGAATAGTCATGAGTTCAAAAAGTTGTAGATGTTTTGTCCCAATAGTCTTTTTAAGGCAGTTCTTTACAGTTTGTATGTTTCTTTCCCAAATTGAACCATACCATGGTGTATTAACAGGAATGTACTTCCAGGTTATGTTGTGTTTGGTTAAATGAGTTTGTACTGTTTCACTGTCACAAATCTGATGAATAATTCTTTCACCAGATTTGAAGTATGTGGCATTGTCTGACCATATAGTTTTGGGTACAGAATTGTGTGCACAAAATCGTCTGAAAGCAGCAATAAAAGCTTCTGCTGTCAGATCTTCTACTATGTCTAGACATATGGCACGTGTGGCAGCACAGGTGAAGAGTACAATGTACACTTTGTATTCCTTTGAATCCATTTTGTCTCCAAAACTCACATTTACCGCTCCAGTGTAGTCAATACCCGTGGTTTCAAATGGCCGAGTAAATGTTACTCGTTCCACAGGTAGGTCTGGAGGGCTTGGGGTCTTAAAGGGTCGTGAATGGATACGTTTACAAGGAATGCATGTGTTTAAAATTTTCTTTGTTTCAGTTCTACCCTTTGGTAGCCAGTAAGTTTTTCTCAGCTCTGTCAGGGTTTGTGGGACTCCCATGTGGTGTATTTTGTTGTGGGTATCCCTGATGATGAGTTTTGTGAAGTGATTTCTCCTTGGAAGAAGAATTGGGTGCTTAGAGTTGTAAGTCAAAGTTGACTTGTTAAGCCTTCCTTTACACCTTATCAGACCCTCTGTATCCAGGTACAGATTTAGATCCATGACAAGTGAAGGAATACCTTTGTTTAATGTTACTGGACCTAAGATACTTCAACTCCTTGTCAAATTCTGAAGCTTGTATCTGTTTGAGCCAGTATTTTGTTGCAGTTTCTGTTAAGTTAGAAAAGGCTTTCTGAGGACAGTGTTTGAGAAGGTAGCTATTGACAAACTTGCAGCAATAGACTGTAATTCTCAAGAGTTTGTTGAGGTCTGAATAAAGGTGATAGTCAAATATAGGTTTGTCCTCAGTGATCTTTTCAGTTGTTGTAGAGTTGAGTGTGAGGTTAACTACTTTGGCTGGCCAAAGATCCTCACATGTTAGCCATTCGGGCCCTTCATACCAGATTTTATTTGTTTTCAACAGCTTGTAAGAGAGCCCTCTTGTCAAAAAGTCTGCAGGATTCTCTTTGTTTTTATGTACCTAAATTTGATACCAAGGTTTGTGTTTGCAGTTTTGATTTCTGTTAGTCTGTTTTTCACAAATATTTTTGCAAGAAGTTGTATCTGTGTTGGTCACCCATGTTAGACAAATTTGACTGTCTGTCCTTAAGTAAATGTTTGTTATGTCAACTTCTTTATACACTTGTGAAAGAAAGTCTGCTGTTTTAACTCCCAATGAGACAGCTAATAATTCAAGTTGTGGTACAGTTTTCTTTTGGTTTAAGGGTGCCACTTTTGCCTTTGAATAAACCAAGTTACTTTCATTTTCACTTGTTAAATAGGCACAACACCCGTAAGCTTGTGTGCTGGCATCTGTAAAAATGTGTAGTGTTTGAGATTTCAATCTGTAGCCAGCACATCTTGGTACGTAGATGTCTTGAACTTTGTTCAAGTCTGTGGCTAATTTTTTCCAATGAAGTTGGTCTTCCACTGAAAGTGGTTCATCCCAATCAATTTTCTTTTTCCATAAGTCTTGCAAAAGGGTTTTGGATCTTATGGTTGCTGGTAAATATAATCCAATGGGGTCGAAAATTTTGGATGATTCTGAAAGCACTTGTCTTTTTGTATCGGCATTTGGATTTAAGTTATAACTCTTTGTGCAAAGAGTGTCATCGTGTTCGGAATTCTGTTTAAAAAACCAAAGCATTCCAAGTGTTTTCGTGTAATTGTTTGGTTCAATGTTCCCATTGTTGTCTTTTGTTATTTGTTCATTTAATTTAGGAGAATTAGAAAGAGTTTGTACTGTATTCAAACCTCCTACCACTTCAGACTAGTCAATACCCGTAGTTTTAGTGGAGTAAATTTACTCCTCCACAGGTAGATCTGGAGGGCTTGGGGTTCGAATCCTGTACTGTTTTTGTGTTGTTTGGCCTATGGCCTAGGGAGGCCACAAGACCCTTTTTGTTTGGTCTCTGGCCAAAGGAGGCCACAAGACCCTTGTTGTTTGGTGGCCAAGGGAGGCCACAAGACCCTGTGTTTGGGTTGGCCAAGGGAGTTTGGGCTGTGGCCAAGGGAGGCCACAAGACCCCTGTAGTTTGGGCTGTGGCCAAGGGAGGCCACAAGACCCCTGTAGTTTGGGCTGTGGCCAAGGGAGGCCACAAGACCCCTGTAGTTTGGGCTGTGGCCAAGGGAGTTTGGGCTGTGGCCAAGGGAGGCCACAAGACCCCTGTAGTTTGGGCTGTGGCCAAGGGAGGCCACAAGACCCCTGTAGTTTGGGCTGTGGCCAAGGGAGGCCACAAGACCCCTGTAGTTTGGGCTGTGGCCAAGGGAGGCCACAAGACCCCTGTAGTTTGGGCTGTGGCCAAGGGAGCTTTGGGTGTGGCCAAGGGAGGCCACAAGCCCCTGTTTGTTGGGCTATGGCCAAGGTAGGCCACAACCCTTTGATGAATTTGTTGGGCTATGGCCAAGGTAGGCCATCAGCCCTTTGATGAATTGTTGGGCTATGGCCAAGGTAGGCCATCAGCCTTTGATGAATTTGTTGGGCTATGGCCAAGGTAGGCCAAGCCCTTTGATGATTTGTTGGGCTATGGCCAAGGTAGGCCATCAGCCCTTTGATGAATTTGTTGGGCTATGGCCAAGGTAGGCCATCAGCCCTTTGATGAATTTGTTGGGCTATGGCCAAGGTAGGCCAAGGCCCTTTGATGATTTGTTGGGCTATGGCCAAGGGTAGGCCATCAGCCCTTTGATGAATTTGTTGGGCTATGGCCAAGGTAGGCCATCAGCCCTTTGATGAATTTGTTGGGCTATGGCCAAGGGTAGGCCATCAGCCCTTTGATGAATTTGTTGGGCTATGGCCAAGGTAGGCCAAGGCCCTTTGATGATTTGTTGGGCTATGGCCAAGGGTAGGCCATCAGCCCTTTGATGAATTTGTTGGGCTATGGCCAAGGGTAGGCCATCAGCCCTTTGATGAATTTGTTGGGCTATGGCCAAGGGTAGGCCATCAACCCTTTGGAGTAGAGTAGTTTGTTTGTACGTGTCACTGTCTAACCATATAATTTTTGGCACAAAATTATGTGCACAGAATCAGAGCGCAGCAATAAAAGCTTTTACTCTCCGATCCTTGGTTATGTTTAGACAGGTTGTTGTGTTTGAGACACATTGAAAGAGTAGTGTGTGTGTGTGTGTGTGTGTGTGTGTGTGTATGTGTGTGTGTGTCATTCCTCCGAATCCAGTTGGTCTTCAAAACTTGGATTCACCACTCCAATGAAATTAATACCCGTAGTTATGAATGAGTAAATGTTGTATATCCTACAGGTAGGTCTGGAAGGTTTGGGGTTTTGAAGGAATCCAATCTGTTTGCAAGGAATGTATGTGTCTGTTAATGAAATCTGTTGTGTTTCTTCTTTTAAAAGAAGAATTGGATGTTTGAAGTCGTATGTATATATTTATATACTGTACCGTACGTATGTGTGTAAATGTGTACAGTATTTTGTTATAGGGTTTTATTTTTGGGTTTTGGATTAGGTTAATCAATTTGGCTGAGTAAAGACCCTCAAACGTTGCATTTGAGACCCTTATATCAAGCCTTGTCTGTAATAGGTTGTGCCTATATGTCAAATAGGACTTGAAATAGGTTGGGCCTATATGTCAAATAGGACTTCGGAATAGGTTGGGCCTATATGTCAAATAGGACTTGGTATGCCTATATGTCAAATAGGACTTCGGAATAGGTTGGGCCTATATGTCAAATAGGACTTGAAATAGGTTGGGCCTATATGTCAAATAGGACTTCGGAATAGGTTGGGCCTATATGTCAAATAGGACTTGGTATGCCTATATGTCAAATAGGACTTCGGAATAGGTTGGGCCTATATGTCAAATAGGACTTGAATAGGTTGGGCCTATGTCAAATAGGACTTGGAATAGGTTGGGCCTATGTCAAATAGGACTTGGAATAGGTTGGAATAGGGTCACGAATAGGTGTTAGGTGGGTGTAGGTTTGAATTCGTGCAATTGCTTTAGGTCTTTGTGATGTTACAGTTCGAGTCGAATTTTGTGATGTTACAGGTCTGAGTCGAATTTTGTGATGTTACAGGTCTGAGTCGAATTTTGTGATGTTAATGAGTCTTATGAGTAAGTTAAATTACTGTACAGTAATAAGTTTTTTGTATAACCTGTGCCACAGGTTAAATTAAAAATTCACAATGTTTTTAGTTAGGATAGGTCTTGAGTGTAAAGAGTAAGGCCTACTTTAAGAGGTAGGCCTATTATGTAAGGTAAAGTTAGGTGGGCCTACTAAATAGGCCTATTTGTTGGGCCTACCAAGTAGGCTTATGTTTGGGCCTATTATTTTATAGGACCTCAAATGAGTTAAGCCTGTTAAATTAACAAGGCTTAGTTTTGAATTTGAAGAGTAGGACCTATTAAATAGGCTTAATGTTGCGGGCCTATTATTTTTAGGACCTAAAATAAGTTATGCCTGTTAAATGAACAAGCCTTTGTTTTCGATTAGTGTAAAGGTAAAGGAATCGGTTCCCAGTTGCTTAGGCCACCATATGAAAAAACTATAGTGGGGTTAAGGTTGAAATTGGGGTTAGGCCTAATGAGCTAAGCCTAGCCACTGCGTGTCAGTGTAAATTGTAGAGGGGTTAGTTCCCCATACACAGGGCCACCATCTGAAAAAACTATATAGGGCTATGGGTTGATTGCCTGTGCCCTCATCCGTTGGAAATTTCCAACAGACGTCAGTGGAGGGTTACCGACAAAAGCCCTATGCTTTTTCGTTAGAGAGTTATAAATATGTAGGTTGTTAAAAGGACCTCTTTATATTTATATTGATTACGGTAATTCTAGCGTCGGGAGTTGGGAAGGCTTATGTTAATGAAAACTGAAATTGCCTCACCTTATTTTTGCTGGGTCTTTGTTTGTTTCGATGTAGGGCGTGACGTTCATTTTCGGTGTAGGGCCGCCACGATGGGGTTACGCGGCGAATTTACTTAAGGTAATTAATATAGGCAGTCACTATATAAACCCCTGAAGGAATAGGCCTATCCTTTTATAGTCATTAGGTTTTATATTATAAGGAATTCACTCAGGACTCTAGGGGGGACAAAGACATCCTCCGCGTTTAAAGCTTTGCTGTAACATAAACAGCCCTGAGAGCCGTTCCTTGGTTCTGGTGTATTATTTGCCGTTCTAGCAAAATTTTGTTTTGTCTACTTCTTTTTGGTAGCCTAAACAATAAATTGGGTTTTCTTGTTGCTATGTGGGGCTGATTCATACATACAGGTTCTTTGTACGTATGGCAATTCAATTATTTCATTCCCAATAGGCTATGTCGCCAATCCCGAGGCAATTTTGTATAGATATTTAATTCAATTAATTAATAATTTATATTTAATTATGAAATAAATGTACCACATATGATACCATGTTGTGAGTGCGTATAGTTTTTCCATACTGGTCTTCCTCACAATGTGGTGGGCCTTTACTCACTAGTAAATCTCTGACTTTTGTGCTGACAGTTTCCGGCCATTGACCTGGATCTTTGAGTGCATCCAGAGGCTGATTTTGCAGAATTGGAGTCTGATTCATGGGTTCTTCTTCCCTCTGGATATCACTTTCATATATCAAAGCTGGTGATGACGCATGTGACGGCGCAGGTACATCTTGTTCACTTTTATCTATCAAAGCTGACGATGATGCATGTGACGGCGCAGGCACATCTTGTTCATTTTCAGCCTGTGGATCGCGTTTCTCTAGAAATTTTTCAAATGACCCATACATACGCTCAAGTTCTGATTTCCGCTTCGCTTCCGAGCAGTATCTCGCAATTTCCTTGGAGGCATCACTGTCAGTCGATATTTGAAATATAACAAAATATATAATTAATATGGAATACTATTGTATATGAATACTACTGTATATGAAGAGTTATTATGACAAGCCGTATTTAATTTACCACTCAAAACCAAAATATTTTTTTATACTGTACTCATATATTTGCGGGGTCCCTAATAGCGCGGGGCCCAAAGCAGCCGCTTTGTTTGCTTTGCCCAAAGTCCGGCAGTGGCTACGAGAACGACGCCTTCTTCTTCGCCAGGAGCGCGTTCGTTTTGCGAGGAAAAACCCTGTAACGATTCATGGGCACCGCCTGCGGACTTCATCCAGTTCCCCTGCCCCCACCAGTCGTCGTCCTGTTTTTCCCCATCCACTTTGCCAGGGCAGGCCTTAGCAGTTGCGGGGCCCAATTTGGACCATTTTGGTGGGGCCTCCTGGACTTAAGATTATTTCAAATTAGGTATCAGGAATATATGCTATTACGTTGTATTAAAAATAAAAGAATATCTATATTTATTAGCTTATATTTTGACATAAAACGTGTTAAAACAAAACTATACTTATAAAGAAATCTTTCTTGGTTTCTGTTCTGCAAACTTTCAAAATTTTGTTGAAGTTTAAGTTTTTTGCTTCATCACATTCATCACATGAGCTTGACATCTGTTAGCGCAATTTCCAAATCTGCAGCATGTTTTTGTAATTCCTCCTTTGGAATTTGTTGAAATTTACTCAAAAAGCCAAATAAATCAACATGTTTTTCAACTGCTTAAACCGTGGCTCCAAAGACTGCATTCCTTATTGTTCAAAGCTGGAGATGGCAACCCTAGTGCGGGGCCCATGTGAGCGCGGGGCCCAATTTGGTCAAATAGGTTCAATTGGCTTGAGGCTGGCCCTGCACTTTGCGTTCCTACCTACTCCCCATTCCCCAAAACACAAGGGCATTTTTCCGCCGAGTCTCCTTTTCCCGCACTAATGACTGCCCCGTTCCCCCAACTCCCACGGATTTCCCCATTAGGGTGTGTCAATTTTAGTAAAGTCAATAATTCAAAAAACTACTAGTGACCAAATGATGCATTTTTATGTGCTAAATCGAAATATGGCTTTAAAATACAGATTCGACCACTCCTAGCTACTTATATTTGAAGTTGAAGTTTACGAAAAATCAGCAGTTTTTGCAAGTATTTTTTTTATTGTATATAACTACATTTTACATACATTACACAATTAAAGATATTTTGATTGTATTTCAATATTAAAACTTAGAAATATAGATAGGTTTCTTGAACTTTGCCAAGGATGCCATATCTATCGTGCTCTTGTTCCAGGACATGAGCTCCCTACTGGCCTACGCCTCCCTCCTCTCTTTTGAGTAAACATGTTGTGCTGCTTCAGTTTCATCCTTACACACCTCTCTACTGACTGTGTGTGTGAGGGCCATGTAGGAACTTCCATTGGTCTATCCAGAAACTCCTTGATTGCAGCAGTGGTGAGGGAGCAGGTCAGAGGAGGGTCAGTCACGGCAGACTTCCAGTCAATAAGCTCCGAGAGTTTGGTGGCATCTGGGTTGATGTCAGGAGTCTTCCTGGGTCTGACACTGCAGTCTCCTACCTGTGTGTCCTCACCTCCTTCACCTCTGATTTCCAATAATTTAGGGTGTGTCAATTTTAGTAAAGTCAACAATTCAAAAACTACTAATGCTCAAATGATGTCATATTATCTAGCAAACTTAGAAATATCTTTAGTGTTTAAAAAAGCCATTTGCCTACTTATATTTGACTATATAGGTTTGAAATATAACCTAAATATGACTTTGGTTATTTTTGGTGTGCAGTATGGTTTCTAAGTTTCACATAGTCACAAATGCTGGAGTTTTGATTGTGAATGCATGAGTAGAGGAGGCAGGGAGGAGAGAGGAAGACGAAGACTTCATACCAGACTGAGTCTGTTATTAAATCTTCGTCCTCCTTCGTCCTGGTCAAATATAAGTAGGTAAATGGCTTTTTTAAACAACACTAAAGATATTTCTAAGTTTGCTAGATAATATGACATCATTTGAGCATTACATGACATCATTTGAGCATTAGTAGTTTTTGAATTGTTGACTTTACTAAAATTGACTCACCCTAAATTACTGGAAATCAAAGGTGAAGGAGATGAGGACACATAGGTAGGAGACTGCAGTGTCAGACCCAGGAAGACTCCTGACATCAACCCAGATGCCACCAAACTCTCGGAGCTTATTGACTGGAACTCTGGCGTGACTGACCCTCCTCTGACCTGCTCCCTCACCACTGCTGCATTCAAGGAGTTTCTGGATAGACCAATGGAAGTTCCTGCATAGCCCTCACACACACACACACACACACACACACACAGTCAGTAGAGAGGTGTGTAAGGATGACAACTGAAGCAGCACAACATGTTTACTCACAAGAGAGGAGGGAGGTGTACATCAGTGGCCAGGTGGCCAGTAGGGAGCTCATGTCCAGGAACAAGAGCAAGGTAGATATGGCATCCTTGGCAAAGTTCAAGAAACCTATCTATATTTCTAAGTTTTAATATTGAAATACAATTAAAATGTCTTTAGCTGTATGTAATGTGTGTAAAATGTAGTTATATACAATAAAAAAAATACTTGCAAAAATTGCTGATTTTTCGTAAACTTCAACTTCAAATATAAGTAGCTAGGAGTGGTCAAATCTGGATTTTAAAGCCATATTTCGATTTAGCACATAAAAATGCATCATTTGGTCACTAGTAGTTTTTTGAATTGTTGACTTTACTAAAATGGACACACCCTATTTCCCCATTCTCTATCCTGCCCGCTGCACACCTGCTGTTCTGCTCTCCATAACAAGGTCTCTTTTGCCTTCTCCCTTAGGCATTTTTGTTCTTTCATCATTCACTTCGCTCAGTGGAGGAGGATTACTGTAGCGTCGCTATAGCAGCTTTTAAGCAAATTTTTAATATATTATACAAATTAATTTCTTTTATCAGAACTGTATCGTTCAGAGTATAAATGTATAGTCAATGTACAGTATATTCGTCATGGACAAACTCATTAGGGAAAATGAGTTTTACCATGTGATATATACTGTATATGGATTCGTAGTCAGCGACGCTAACCACTACACCACCGAGGCGCATATTATATATATATATATATGCGCCTCGGTGGTGTAGTGGTTAGCGTCGCTGACTACGAATCCATCGGTCCTGGGTTCGAGACTCGGTGACGGTAGCCGGCGCGCAGCAAACCCAGCTGTTCATCCTTCCACACAGTAAAGAAAGTGGTTGGCAGATAAATGGGTACCCTGGGTGGCCTAGTGATTGTGACGCTGGGCTGTGGGGCGTGGTTCGGATTCCACGTTAAACTGTAGGTGTAAGGTGGAGTGAAAAGCTTGACCTTTGTTAGAATGAACAATTCGGGCGGAATCTAACCAATGGTTTTATATATATATATACAGGGCTATTCAAACTGATTCATCCGATTTCAACTGAGAATACTTCCGTACCTATCAACCATGCATCAACTGGGCATACACCACATGAAAGAGGAAATCTCTGAGTTTTACAAGATCACCGCGAGAGGGCTCCAAAGTCACGCCGTGGCCTAGCCTAGCAACAAACAGTCAGTGTGAAAATGGCGTCCGCACAGCAGAAGGTGTTTTGTGTGTTGCAGTTTTCAAGCTGTAAATCAGTAGTCACAGTGCAGCGTGAGTTTCGTCGATGTTACCCCCTTTGGGGGTACGTTAAGGATACTGTGTACGTGCCACCGTTGCCCACATCTTTGGATGAGCTCCGAACTCGCATTGTTACTGCCGTAGAGTCAGTGACAACGGACATGCTGGAGCGAGTATGGGAGGAATTTGACTATCGTGTCGACATTGCTCGTGTAACTAGGGGAAGTCATATAGAGCATTTATGAGGTGAGAGACAAAATTTGGACAGTTTTTCTTTTGGTTGATGTATCACAAATCACTCTGTATTTGTAACATTAAAAAATATTCTCATTTGAAATCAGGTGAATCAATTTGAATAGCCCTGTATATATATATATATACACATTTTAACTGCAAACAACACACAGTATAATTAATGTAAAGAACGACGCTTGTATAGAAGAACGTTCCGCACAAGATGAGGAAGGAGAACGAACAAATGAAAAATGAGGTAACCACCCAGGAATCGAACCCGGGATTTTCCGATTGCCGGTCAGATATGCTATCCACTACACCATGGGCCTCGATTGATCAGAAGTCGTAATTCTCCTACATACGAGCAGAAACCAATGCCCTGAGGGGGCACGTCCCGCATGCCGCACATATATACATTTTAACTGCAAAGTGGCCCCTTGTTGCATACAGTCTTTCGTCCGAAATTCTATTCTTTAATTGGTGGGATTCTGAGTATACTCTGTTGTTCTGAGAGTTTATTGGTGGTTCTACAGTGAATAATTTTTCATCAGTAAAAAATGTTTGACTTACTTTCATAACTGTCTTAGCATTTTTTTTTTTTGCATTTATGACTCGGTTTTCTTGGTCAGTGGTGCTGATCTTCTGTCCACATGCACGTTTGTATGGTGTAAGTCCGAGGTCTTCTTTTACAATTCGCCTTACACTAGTTTTTGATACTCCAATCGACTTGAAATCTGCGCTGGAATTCGGAAAGAAACTTCTTCAATGTTTTCTTCCGTTCTAACACGCCTTGGAAGACCACTACCTTTTTTTCTAACAGTACTGCCTGCAGCATTTTTTTCAGCAACGTATCCAGTCCGCCCAGTGTCCATCCTTTATTGGGGAATCCCGCCAATATTTTGTGCCTTCCATATCCCCTATTAAGCCTATAATGCTTAATAATTATTTTATCTTCATCAGAGAATGGCATTTGAGGGGATATATTTTTTTTATCTGAAAAAAAGAGAAAAATTATTTCAATGTGCACATATATTTATGGAACTTAAAAATCAAGTTAATATTTCTTACCTTTCTTACCAGGCGCCTGGTAGACCTAAAGCGGTCTGTCAGTTGGGAGCCCTCGGACGAGACTCCTCCATGCCTCACGATCTCCACACATCAAGTTTGCCCGTTGGAGACTGATTCCACACTTCTCGACAGCACTCTTGATGTTATCCATCCATCGGATCTTGGGTCTTCCAACTGGTCTTCTGTTTTGAGGGGCCCATTCCAGCATTCTTCTTGCTGTCCTTTCCATCGGCATTCGTTGGACATGCCCGTACCATCTCAGTTGGTTCCTCTTGTAGTGAATACTCTTATTTTAGTTTCAAGATAAATGTTAATTTTACCGTCTTGAATTTCGGAATAGTTATAAATTCATTTTAAATTAGTTACCCCATTATAATTCAATTGTGAACCACATTAATACTAATTTTATGTATACTATATTATTTTATTGTATGTAAACATAATTAATTATATATCACAATTGTCAGTTAATTATTTATATTCAAATATTTATTTTAATCTAATACCATGTCCATTTTACAAATAAACAATAGAAATCCAACGGTTATATTTTCCACCTTTGGTACTGTCGCAGTTTCGCCAACGGACTCAATACGGCTAGTGAGATAATCACTGGTTGGCACTTAACTAGCGGCAGTGCTTATGGCTACATCATCCAGGTTAACCTATACCGGATAGATGCGCTACGGTCCCAAGCCGTAGCTTGCCTAGGCCGACGACGACGACGTAAACCAACAATTGATGACCCCGGAGCTGGATTACCCCTTCTACCGAACGACTAGGACTAGACTGTAATGTCGTCGTGCCCATCACCCCCTTCACCCGAACGACTAGGACTAGACTGTAACGTCGTTCGTGCCCACCACCCCCTTCACCCGAGCGACTAGGACCAGACTGTAACGTCGTTCGTGCCCATCACCCCTTCACCCGAGCGACTAGGACCAGACTGTAATGTCGCTCGTGCCCTCTGCCCCTCACCCCTGCCCGTGCGCTCTGTGCCTGCGCTCGTCTCAACCTCCACTCCTTCGTTGGGAACTTGTCGTCTTGCTTGTACGTCAGCAAGCATAGGAGAAGATGCCTGACGACGCTGGTGCCATCTCCCACTTGAGCGTAAAGCTCCCCGTCTTCTGGCCGGGTGATCCATTTATTTGGTTCCACCAAGTGGAATCACAATTCAACTTGGGAAGGATCACCGCTAGCAGGACGAAATACGATCATGTTTTGTCCTCTCTACCAGCGAGCATCATCTCTGAAGTCCGTGACGTCATCGGTCTACTTCCACGAGTGAGGACCCATACAACGATCTGAAGTCTGCCATCCTGTGCCGCACCACTGTCTCCGAGCGTGAGAAACTACATCAGTTAATCTCAAAAGAAGAACTTGGAGACCGTAAGCCCACTCAAATGCTGAGGGCTATGCAGTGCGCTCTAGGCGAACGCGCACAAACCTTCGATAAGGACATCTTTAGACAGTTGTTCTTGCAGAAACTTCCTCCATCAGCTCAGCGTGTCTTGGCCACTATGGATCCTGCTACTCCAGTTGATAAACTAGCAGAAACTGCCGACAAAGTAGTGGAGATTGACACAGCTCCGGTCAACAACGTGAACACACAATCGGAACTGGAGTTGAAAGTGGAAGAGTTAAGTCAACAACTCAACCACGTTTGTTCTCTGCTACAAAATCAACGGCAAGAAGCCATTCTCGGTCAAGATTTACGAAGAGGCATCGTTCGAGTTCCGGGAAGATCTGCTTCTACCACTCGAAATTTGGAAAGAAGGCTAGGAAGTGCATCTCCCCTTGCAATTTTTCGTCGGAAAACCCCAGCAGCGAGTCCTAATGGCGTCTAGTACTCGCACTGCCCAACCTGTTATTCATAAAGGACAGGAACTCTGGTGTCAATTTCTTGGTCGATACCGGAGCGTCAGTCAGTGTATTCCCTCAAAAATCTGGTCATAAGCACTCGGAATCTCCGCCTCTATACGCTGCTACGGTTCACGCATACCCACGTACGGTACTCAGTCGCGTGAACTAAACTTGGGCCTTCACCGATCCTTCAAGTGGATTTTCATCTGTGCTCAAGTGCAGCATCCCATAATCGGCGCTGACTTCCTCCAGCATTTCAAACTCCTGGTGGATCTTGACAAGCGACGCTTATGCGACCAGGCCACACTGCTTTCTGTTCTTGCCAAACAGGTTGCCCTTCCGGACGCCTCTAACTCTGCACTTTCCCCGTTCCCCCTAATTCCATGTACCAGTGCCTTTTCCAACGATATCCAGGAATTCTTCAACCGATGCAGATGGGTGATACCATTAAGCACACCATTACCCATCACATTACAACAAAAGGTCCCCCTGTGTTTGCAAAACCCAGACGTCTTGCCCGGACAAACTGAAGCTGCCAAATCGGAATTCCAGCTTATGATGGATCTGGGATAATAAGACCTTCCAAAAGCAGTTGGTCCTCCCCTACACCTGGTCCAGAAGAAGTCAGGAGACTGGAGACCATGTGGGGATTACCGGTTTTTGAATTCGACAACCATCCCGGACCGATATCCGGTACCAAATGTCCAAGCTTTACTTCTCTTCTCCACGGCAAATCTATCTTCAGTAAAATAGATCTCGTTAAGGCTTTCCACCACATTCCCGTCGAGCCTTCGGATATTCCCAAGACTGCAGTTTGTACCACCATTTGGGTTATTCGAATTTTTGAAGATGCGTTCGGGCTACGGAATGCTGCGCAAACCTTTCAGAGGTTTATAGTGAGGTCACCAGAGGCTTAGATTTTGTTTATGCCTACATCGATGATTTGCTTGTGGCCAGCTCAACGGAAGAGGAACATAAGGAACATCTTTCACTCCTCTTTCAACGCTTAGAACAATACGGTGTTACTATTAATGCATCTAAGTGGTGTGTTTGCACAGCCAACCTTGGAATTTCTTGGTCACACGATTTTCGCAGCACGGAATTACCCACCCTTCAGGACAAGTGTGAAGTGATAAAAAATACCCTATGCCAAGTAATCAGCGTGAGTTACGTCGGTTTCTAGGTTTGGTAAATTATTACCACAAGTTCATTAAAAACTGTGCCAGTGTTCTTGATCCTCTACACGCTATGATCACACACAAACGCAAGGTAACGAAATTGTTATGGTGTAGCGATAGTTTACAGGCGTTCGACAATGCCAAAAATGCTATCAATAGTGCATTGTCTCTGTCATTTCCTATCAGTGATGCCCCCTAACTCTGACGGTCGATGCATCAGATGTTGCGATCGGTGGAGTGTTGGAACAAACCATTAACGGTCAACAAGCACCCATCGCGTTTTACTCGAACAAGCTGCAGCCAGCCCAAACGCGTTATAGTGCTTTCGGACGTGAACTTCTTGCTATTTACTTAAACGTGAAGCATTTCAACATTTCCTTGAAGGCCGGAGTTTTGTGTTTTACCGACCACAAACCTTTGGTCACTGTCTTCAATAAAAAACAGCTGTAACCACTCTCCCAGAGTCATCAGGCAACTCGATTATATCTCGCAATTTACCACAGATATCCGCCACATCAAAGGTGTCTTGAACACTCCAGCGGATGCACTTTCAAGAATAGAGATTACTTCTGTTACCCTCAGCTCTACACTGTGGAATGCTATTGCACAGGATCAAGATAAGGATACGGAACTACAAGACCTGCTCAGAGAAGACTCCACTCACTCACTTTCCCTCAAGAAATATGAGTATGCCAGGATTGTCTGTGCCCCTCTATTGCGACGTATCAACAGCTGCTATTCGCCCTTATGTCCCTCCATGTCACAGAAAAGCAGTCTTCACGGATCTTCATAAGCCCTCCCATCCTGGTATCCGTGCTTCGCAACACCTGGTTACCTCTCGCTTTGTTTGGCCCTCGATGCGGAAGGATGTCAAACATTGGACCAAAACGTGCCTTGCCTGCCAGCGTGCCAAAGTCCAAAGGCACACCAGGTCCCCCTTGACGCATTTCCCCCCATCCCAGCGATTGAAGTAATTCATGTAGACATTGTTGGCCCTCTTCCAGTGATTCAAGGCCAACGTTATCTGCTCACCTGTCTCGACCGCTTTTCCAGATGGCCTGAAGCCATTCCACTTCCTGATATCCAAGCGGACACTGTTGCAAGAGCCTTTCTTCATGGATGGGTATCAAGATTTGGATTGCCGACAAAAGTCATCACTGACCAAGGTCGCCAATTTGAGTCTTCGCTTTGGAAGAAGTTTACCAGCTTGTTGGGTACAGTACATGCGCCATACCTGTGCGTATCATCCGCAAGCTAACGGCCTCGTCGAACGCTTCCATCGCCAGCTGAAGTCATCCTTATGTGTCACGAAGACTCCCATTGGATGGATAAGCTTCCACTCGTTTTTGCTTGGTATTCGCTCTGCATTTAAGAGTGATCTGAAGACTACAGCGGCTGAACTAGTCTATGGAACAACACTGCGGCTACCAGGTGGCTACTTCACTGCAGGGGATAAGTCATGTGATCCTACGGAATTCGCTCAAACACTTTCCTCTCACATGCAGTCCCTTCAGCCTGTTCCCCCTCGATTGACTAGCCAACAGAACATCTTTATTTCCCCAGCCCTCCAGTCTTGCACCCACGTTTTCGTTCGTGTACCTGTCCCAAAACGGCCTCTCCAATGTCCATATGACGGACCCTATGAAGTTCTCCGACGTACGCGCAAATCATTTCTCATCCAGCGCGGTTCCAAGGTCGACAAGGTTTCTATCGATGTCTTAAGCCTGCGTTTTTGGAATCAACCTTAAGTGAGGTACAAGTAGCTACCAAAAAGGTTCAGCGGAAATCTGTGTCGTTCGGAACTCTTTGAACTTCCTCTCTGGTGGGGGAGTGTGTAGTGAATACTCTTATTTTAGTTTCAAGATAAATGTTAATTTTACCGTCTTGAATTTCGGAATAGTTATAAATTCATTTAAATTAGTTACCCATTATAATTCAATTGTGAACCACATTAATACTAATTTTATGTATACTATATTATTTTATTGTATGTAACATAATTAATTATATATCACAATTGTCAGTTAATTATTTATATTCAAATATTTATTTTAATCTAATACCATGTCCATTTTACAAATAAACAATAGAAATCCAACGGTTATATTTTCCACCTTTGGTACTGTCGCAGTTTCGCCTAACGGACTCAATACGGCTAGTGAGATAATCACTGGTTGGCACTTAACTAGCGGCAGTGCTTATGGCTACATCATCCAGGTTAACCTATACCGGATAGATGCGCTACGGTCCCAAGCCGTAGCTTGCCTAGGCCGACGACGACGACGTAAACCAACACTCTCAATATTCTCATTAACCGAAGTTACACCCAATCGCCTTCTTATTTCAGTGTTCCTTATTTTATCCAATCTACTTACTCCTTCTATCAATCTCAGGACCCTCATTTCAGCTGCTTGCAGTTTTCCCTTCGTCCTTGTGGTTAGGGCCCAAGTCTCGCTGCCGTATAGTAAGATTGGTTTCAATATTGTTGAGTATATATGCGTCTTTACCTTTTTAGGTTGTTTTGATCTTTCAATAGGGGGTACAGGAAGAAAACATTTCTGCTATATTTAGCAATTCTTTCATTCACCTCTGCATCCATACCCGCTCATTTGCTATCACACTACCAAGGTATTTAAATGTGTCCGTCTTTTTCATTTCCTTCCCCTAACAAGGATTCCATCCTCGTTCACTCCCTCGTTACCATCATATATTCAGTTTTATCATAATTCAGTTTCAGTCCATACTCCCTCAATCTCTCATCCCATCTCTGCATAATTCTCTTCAGGGATTGTGCTGTGTTAGTCCCAACAGCCACATCATCAGCATATCCAAAAATTTCTATTTCCTCTTCAATTTCCTCAGTTATGTGTTCCAGAACCCTGTTGATGTAGGCAATAAATAAAATGGGTGAAAGAACACTCCCTTGTTTAACTCCTGTACATACATCAAACCACTCCTCCGATCCCACCACCGTGTTCTGGGAGATCCTATAAGTGATCATTACTGCTCTCAGAAGCTTAGGTGGCACTCTCTCACTCAAAACCACCCACAGCTTCTCCCTGGGCACACTATCAAATGCCTTCTCCAGATCAAAAAAACATATGAAGCAGTCCAAATTGAATTCTCGGCTCTTCTCAAGATATTGTCTTATGGCTGAAATTTGATCTATAGTACTCCGGCCTGCACGAAAGCTACATTGATACTCCAGTAACCCAGGTTCCAGTATGTTTCATATTCTATGTTCCAAAATCCTTTCATATATTTTCTCCACATGACACATCAAAGATATGCCACGGTAGTTTTGACATTCCTGCTCACTTCCCTTCTTTTTATATATAGGACATATAATTGCTCTGCCCCATTCTGCCGGTACAATTCCCTGCGTCCACACCATCCGGAAAATGCTCAGCAGCCAGTCCACAGCAGGATCACCAGCTGCTTTTAGTGTTTCTGTGACAATTGCATCCGGCCCGGGAGCTTTATTATTCTTCATCCTCTTTAGTGCTTGAATAACCTCCTCTCTAGTGATCTCTCTGTCCCCCTCATGCTCCTCATGATTTACCCGCTCCTCCCGTCTCCCTCATCATATTGGTTCTCGTTATTCAAAAGCTGTCTAAAGTATTCGTTCCAGCATGCGGCCACCTCGCTTTTATCAATGAGGACTTCACCATGTGCATTTTTAATCGCCACTATTGTTTTCTTGCTTTCTCCATTTTTATACTTCTTAGCCATGCTATACAGTAACTTCTTCGAGCCTTGAAAATCCTCTTCTAAGTCTCTACCTATTTTCTCCCACAGAGCGTTTCGCTCTGCTTTTAACCTCGTTGGTGTGGTTTCTCATTTGGACATATTCTTGCCTTGTTTGCTCATTTCTATCCTTAAGCCATCTCCTAAAAGCACGCATCTTATTTGTCACTGCCTCCTTTACCTCCTGGGTCCACCATGCCGTCTTTTTCTTTTTTGACCCACCAACTACCCTTTCTCCAATCACCTCTCGCTGTATTCCTTCCATCGTTCTCCTAAACTCAACCCAAACCTCCTCCACTATTTCCGTAGCTACCCTTTGTCCGAAAGCCTCCTCAGTTCTAGTTCTAATCTCTTTCAGTTTTTCTGGTATATTATCCGTGCACACTCTTCTCCTTCTAGGCTTTTTTATATTTTGTGGTACTGGAAGCAAAATTTTAGCTTTAACAAGTCTATGATCCGAGTCAAAAGACACAGATGGTACTACTCTTACATCTTTCACCAATGACTTTTTATCCACCACAATAAAGTCTATCTGAGACTTCTTATCATAATTTCCGGTTCTACTATTCCATCCATACCACGTATAGAGGTGTGATTCCTGGTGCTTAAAAAATGTGTTCATTATACTAAGAACTTTTCTTGCACAAAAATTTACCAGCATTTCCCCTTCCGATCACGTCTTCATTTTCGTTTCGATCTCCACCCACATGGCCATTTAGGTCTCCCATCAAAATTCTTGGTCCATAAGGCAGCCCATCTATCATTCCCTGAAGATCCTCATAAAAAGTTTCCTTTTCCTCCTGTGATCTTCCACTCTGCGGTGCATATGCCTGGATTACCGATAGTCTCTCTCCGTTTAAGCTCAGGGTCACTCCCATCAATCTCTCACTCTTCATTATCACTCCAACAACATGCTCAGAAAATCGGGGGGACAGTATAATTGCCACACCCGATCTGGTATCCTCTTCTCTGCCCTTGTATATGCACTTATAATCATTGTGCAGTACCTTGGTTCCTTCACCTCTCCATCTGGTTTCTGCGATTCCCATAATATGTATAGATTTCGATTCCATGCACTCAACTATTTCTTCGCATTTATCTCTAAGTGTTCCGACATTTATTGTAGCAATCCAAAAGAAAGTCGTTTTCGCGCCAAAGTCGTAACCGTGGTCCGTCCGTTCCGAGGCTCTCTGCGTTGTACTTGAGCAAAAGAAAACCACCAGAGGCTTGCTAGGCCTTTCCTGGCTTGTTCGAAACTACTAATTAGTACCTTCCTGATGCCTATTGACCCCCGCAAGTTACAGAAATCTCCTTCCAGATTTCCAGGCAGACATTCCAGTCGGTTTAAGCTGCTACACCTCGACAAGGTTACGTAGTTTCTTGTCCTGGTAGGGTAAGGCTCCAGGACCGTAGCAGTTAATATTAGTTAATAGCAGCTAATACTAAACAACCAAATTTAATCATTCACTTATAAAATTGGCTGGATTATATAAAATTCAATGGTAATTATTGCCTGTAAATTTTGTTTAAACCATCCAAACACATTTTGACTTATTAGGTTACAATCAAGCGCATGTTTTTTTTTGCGGACCCGTTATATATATATATATATATATGGAAAAACTATATATGCTTACAACATGGTATCGTATGTGGTACCTTTACTTTTTAATTAAATCTAAATTATTAATTAATTGAATTAAATATCTATACAAAATTGCCTCGGGATTGGCGACATAGCCTATTGAGAATGAAATAATTGCTATACATACATAACCCCAAATGTAGGCATTGAACCTGCACGACAACAAGAAAACCAAATTTATTATTTCGTATTCAAAATTCTCCATTGCTGACTCGTGAAAATTACTTCGAGAGAAGAGTCAACGAACTTTGCAAATTCAGCAAATAATAAAATACGAAGATTTATGTGAGCGGCTCGCTCGGAGCTTTCTTATGTTACAGCGATGCTTTAAGCAAGGAAGATGTACTTTATCTTCCTATAAGTTCTGAGTGAAATCCTCATAATATAAAACCTAATAACTATAAAAAGGATAGGCCTATTCCTTCAGGTATTTAAGTGTAGTGACTGCCTATAGTAATTACACCAAAGCAACTCGTTGTGTAACTCCATCGTACCGCGGCCCTACATCGAAAAACATCGTCGCGCACTACATCGAAACAGAAGCGAGGCCCAACGAAATAGTAAGGTAAGGCAATTCCTTTCTTTACCATTAGGCAGCGCAAATACCGAAGGCAAATAAACACAAAGAGGTCCTTTAAAGACCTACACATACATAACTCTCTAACGGAAAAATGTAGGGCTTTTGTCGTTAACTCTCCACTGTAATCTGCTGGAAATTTCCAACGGATGAGGTCATCAGGCAATCAACCCATAGCCCTATAGTTTTTTTCACATATATATATATATATATATATATACACAGAAGTAACTCCACCAGTATTGAGTAGAAGTAAGAACGCTAACTATTTCGCTACGACATGTTGAAAAGTTGACACACCCTGGTACATATTTCAACACCACACGGAGCACAGAATGCTTTCGCAAAATGCAACGATGCAAAAAAAAAACCTTGGTTTAACTTGTTCTAATGTTATCTGCAACAGAGAGGAGGCTTTCAGAAGGTACCGTCGCCATCCAACTCCTGATTCTCACTCTGTTTATATTTCTGCCCCGAATCGTGCAAAATATGTTCTTCCACTCGCTTAAAATTCCTTTGTCAGACAAAACTGTGAAAACCTATCTACTTCTGATTCTCGCTCTTTCTGGCATCGAGCCAAAAACCTCTCCAATAACTTTACTTTTTCTTTCCCTCCACTTTTCCATTCTGACAGTTCAGTTGCCGTCTTTTCCCCTTATGAATCTGAACTTTTCGTTCAAACTTTCGTCTCCAACAGTTTACTGAACCCTGGACCTTGATTTCGTTCTCTCTTCTCCTCCTATGTTGGGGGAATTTTTGCGGCGTTTGGCCTTGGCTCCTTCTTCCTGCATAAAAAAATATTTCTGGATCAGTTATTTGAAGCTGGACATTTATAGTTCAGAGAAATTAAAAATAGCATTAATATGAGAAGTATGAATTGTATTTATTTTGCGAACTTCTAAAATGCAGCGTTCTATTAACTGGGAAACGTGTTTTGGGTTTGATAATCTTCATGACGTCTCTCGCAAGTTTTGATTTTGTCGAAAGAGCAAATAAAGTGTAATAAAATAACAATTTAAAGAATAAAGTATAAATGTGGATGTAACATATTTAAAAAAAATATTTCCTCCTAATTTTATTCGAATTTGGTAAAAAACTAATAGAATTTCCATACTAATATATGGTTAAATTACCATTAGTGCTTAGTGGCCGTTCACAATTATCAACATTTTCACAACTGTACAAAGCGTACACTTTTTCAAGACCTCCTCCTCCCCTCACCCCAAAAGTGTACAAAGAAAAATGTTGATTTTTTTTTACAATGTATTGTATTGAAAAACTAGAGATATACGAGTTAATATTCACACTCAAATTAAAAAACAAATTGGAACTTAGCAATCTTCCAAAAAATTGGAATTTAGCAAAAACTACTTCTCTACAAAATTGGGGAGGGGGGGGATATGGATCGACATTTTTCGCATTTCTAAAAGCGTACAGCGGCTCTCAACCCCACCCCATCCCGCGTACGGTTTGTACACTCGTGAAAGTGTTGATAATTGTGAGCGGCCCCTTAATTAAGAAATAATACAAAGGAATCGAATACGAGTAACAATTATAATCTGACCATATTCCATTATAGTTAGATTATACACTATGTAACACTGATTCTGTTTATATAGAATTTTTTATGTTTTTATATGCATTTGTGGGCGCTGAGTCCAAATCTGGCCTTGGTTTGTGTGTATCATCAATGGTTTCAGAGATAATCCATTTTTCATGTTTTACCAGTATAATGTTATTATGGGCGCAGCAATATCAGAATAATCAGGAGTTGTTGAGAACAATCCGGATGTTCGTTGACAGTTTCTTGCTCTAGAAATTGCCCGAAACATCCACTGTGCTATATAAAGAAGAGCGCAGAGTCTGAGAAGTCAGTAAGTGTGAGCACACAAAGAAAGCAGGTTGTTTGTCTGATGGTTACCAGCACTGAGGTACTGTGTTTCTGTGCTTCTCTGTGCTGACGATTTGAGTGTTATCGATCCTTTTTTATTGCGAACATTATTTCAGTGTTGTGAATACATCTTTTTTCTGGAATCTGTATTCTGTTGCAGATATAATAACTCTTCTCTCTATATCTGCAGGTTATGATTAATGTAGTATAGTTTGGTAAAGAGAATGGTAACTAGAGCTTGTAAACACTCGCCGGATATATTCTGCTACGTTTGTGGGTATTACATAGGCCCCAAGCAAGTATCGCACAAGATTGTGAAAGGGACCAAGTTCTGGATCGCGTATCGGCTCTATTTTGGTATGCCTATGGGTGACCAAGATAAACTCTGGGCACCCCATGTGATCTGTGGAAGCTGCCGCTCCACACTTGAAGGGTGGCTGCGGGGATTACGCAAGGCAATGCCCTTTGCGGTACCCAGAATATGGAGAGAACCAAAGAGCCACCACGACGATTGCTACTACTGCATGGTAGATGTTTCTAAGTACAGGAAAGTTAAAGGAAGGCAGACTCTTCAGTATCCAAGCATAGCGTCGTCCATAGCTCCTGTACCACATGGCGAAGGTCTTCCAATACCACGTCCACCAGAACAGGTATCTATCCATTATTTTACCTTCTGTATTTACAGACTCTGGGTCATTATGTGTCGATTTTTCTTAGTGCTGATGCTCTACATATATAGCTATGCCTATATTTTGTTTCTTTGCTTTGCAGGTTGAAAATGAGGATGCAGCTAGCTCATCTGAATGTCGGATGGTGAGGACAGTCATGATGAAGAATATACAGTAACTTTCAGTACAAACCCTCACTTTCCACATCAGAGGGAATTGGACGACTTAATTAGAGATTTGGGTCTGACGAAATCAGGGTCTGAGCTTCTGACCTCCAGATTCAAAGAGTGGAATTTGCTTGGAGAAGACTGCAAGAGCACTGTATACCGAAAGCGGCATGAAGAGTTTGCAAGGTTCTACGATGTCAATGGCTCTCTCTGTTATTGAAGCGAGGTTAATGGTCTATTCACAGCTATTGGGTTAACACATATACCCTCAGAGTGGCGCCTGTTTATTGACAGTTCAACTCGGAGTTTAAAAGCTGTTCTACACCACAATGGGAACAAATATCCATCTATACCAGTTGCACATTCTGTTCAAATGAAAGAGGACTATGAAAATATCAAACAACTGCTCACTCAAATCAGGTATGAACAATATAACTGGGACGTGTGTGGTGATTTCAAAATGATTGGTTTCCTGTTAGGTTTACAAGGAGGGTTTACTAAATATTTATGTTTCTTTGCCTGTAGGATAGCAGGGCTTCAACTGAGCACTATAAAACAGTTCAGTGGCCTCCACATGAAGGACTGCAACCAGGAAAGTACAATGTACTCAGGGAACCTCTTGTGAAGCCTGACATAGTTCTGCTACCACCTCTCCATATTAAGTTGGGTCTAATTAAGCAGTTTGTAACTGCGTTAGATTTTGGAGGGGAAGTTTTTCAACAGATTCGGGTCATGTTCCCTAAACTCTGAGGCCAAAGTCAAGGCTGGCATCTTTGTAGGACCACAAGTCAAGGCGCTGTTGAATTCAAAGAATCTTGGAGCCAAGATGACTCCGATCGAAAAAGAGGCTTGGTGTGCTTTCCGTGATGTGGTTCGTGGGTTTTTAGGCAACCATAAAGCACAAAATTATAAGGAGTTAGTGTCAAACTTGATTAAGTGCTATGGCAAAATGGGGTGCCGTATGTCTTTAAAATTACACTATCTGCATTCACATCTAGACTTTTTTCGCGATAACCTGGGCGATGTGAGTGAAGAACATGGCGAAAGATTCCATCAAGATATTCAAACGATGGAGAAAAGGTACCAGGGCCATTGGGATGCTTCCATGATGGGAGACTACGTATGGTCGCTGATCAGAAAGGATAAGAATGTTCATACGCGGAAGTCGCGTTCTTCAGTGCATTTTAAGAAACGCACACTGCATAACGAGGCTTGTTATTCTCTTATCGGTTCTCCTCATGATATATATATTATATCCTTTGCACCATTTTGGGTTTGTCAAACAATTTTGGCTCAATAAACATTAATTTCCAATAGTGTTTTTATTTTCAGAAAATATTTATGTTAGCCTTCTTTATACACTTTGCTATATGAAAAGTGTAATAACCTATATTTTTGAAACGGTTGATGATAGAGCAAAACCAATATCATTTTTGGAATCTGCGCCCCGAAATCATTAAGAAACAACAGAAAAATCACAATAAACAAAAACATTTTCAAATTTTGTTACCCAGTGTTATCTTGTTACCATTTAAACTGAAGTGAAACCGTGGAGATAATGTTAAAAAAATGCTACTGTCCAAAGGGTCGTAAAGGCAACTTCTGATTTGTATTTTTAAATTATTAAAAAGTAACATAACAAAAAAATAAAATAAAATAAAAACTTTTATTTTCAAGTATTTACCTATGATTGAAGTGAAAATTTCTGGTCAACCGCAAAATCTGCATTCAAAAGAGTCGTGAGTGACACTTCGTCGGAATCCATAGGTTTTTATTTGATTTAACAGTATAAAAGGAATACTTGTTCTAACGTAATTTACTGAATGAGGATATTATCTCGTGTCTTCGAACAGATTCTGACACACAAATGAAGCAGGAAAAGAGCACTTACCACCATCTATTTTCATTAATAGAGCTGTCATTGGTAAATTAAGGGCAAATTTTAATGAAATTGATGTTTGAAAATGAAACCAAATATTTATTTTTGTATTTTTATTGAAGGCTTAAACATTCTGTGATGTTCTTTATACTCACGCGGAAATTTAAATCACAGGGTGGTCCATAATTCAGTGTGGGTTTTCACTTAATTGCTACATTTAATTTTACACTCACTTATGGAGCACTCTGTATATTGTTCCACTATTAAAGTATCATAAAAATTTAGCAACAATATTAAAAGGATAACCTAATCAGAAAAAAAGTCGCACGGACAGGAAATATATATATATATATATATACACACCAGGTGTCCCCCCAAAATGCCCCTATTTCCAAATAAATGTTCTAAACTAAAAAAAAAAGAATCTAGACACAAAAACAAACGCAATAAATACGTAAAACATAGCGTTTATTAACCTTAATTAAACATGTTCGGTATAACCGCCATTTTTTTTTCTTACACAATATTCAGCCTTACACAAATGTTTGCCATAATTTTTGGAAATAGTTCAGCTGGGATGTTGTTCATTACCTCATAGACTGTGGTCTTTAGGTAGTCAAGTGTCTTCGGCTTGGTAGAATAGATCCTATCTTTTACGTACCCCCCCCCCCCCCCCTAAATCAGGGGGTGTGAGGTCAGGTGAGTTTCGGGGGGGCCATTCCATTGGTTCCTGAGTGGAGATTAGTCATCCGGAAAAATGCTTCCTCAAAAAGTTGCGAGTTTCACAAGTAGTGTGTGAATGTGCTCGATCCTACTGAAACCACTTTAGAAACCACTAAAGACTATAGCTTAATAAGGTCTTCTACAGTGATGTAGGACTCGAGACCGGTCTCGAGACATTTTTTTCTGGTCTCCGTCTCGGTCTCGGGTACTTAGGTCTTGGCCTCGGTCTCGGTCTCGGCCATAGTGGTGTCGACTACATCACTGCTAAGCATGTTGATTGTCCTCGAGTGCAACGAACACATCTCGTTTTAAGTAGGCAGTTAACCGCTGAAAATGTCACAAACTATGAATTTGTGAATAAAGTATGAGTAAATTTCGTAAATGTCACTCGATAACTTTTTTAAAATGTTTATTTCTGAATGCGAAATACTGATTAAAATAATAATGATTAAAAGAATACTGAATACATGCAAAAATTACATTTGGTCTCAGTCTCGATCTCGGCGGCCATGGTGATCTGGACTATATCACTGGTCTTTTACGTCTTTACCAGGCTATAGTTTATTGGTAACGGTAGCGTTGTTTCTTAATTTCTAGGAAATTAGGAAAAGTTTTATTGCTTTAAATATGAAATGATGGAAGAACGGTTTTAATATACAGTATTTATTAGCTGTTATTAGTTATTAGAAATGTACAGGTATATGCGGAATAAAAACTCCAATCTCTTTCCTTTCTGAAGAACAAACCCCAGTAATAAAATATACATCATTATAAAATAAAAGGCAAATAAAAATAGGGACTTTTTGGGGGACACACTACAGTATATATATATATATATATATATATATTATATATATATATATATATATATATATATATATATATATATATATATATATATATATATAATACAAGGTGTACATAAAGTCAGGATCTATTTTGGTGAAGCACTTGGAAATTATATGGAATTCAATCATAAAATGATAAAGTGGTAACATTTATTAAATAATTAAGAGTAGGATTCGACGTGACGCCCATCAGTATCCCTGCACAGCTCAAATCGTTCCGCAGCATTTCTAAACACATTCTGGAGCATTTGCGGGGTTATGTTATCTGCAGCAGTTCGTATACGTGTACGTAAGTTTTCAAGACTCGTAATCTTCGTCTGATAGACGCGCGATTTGATAAAGCCCCATGCAAAGAAATCTAAAGGGGTTAAATCTGGTGATCTCGCTGGCCAAGGTCTGTTGTTTCCGCGTCCGATCCAGCGATTTGGAAAACGTCCATTTAGATAATCCTGAACAATTTTGGCATAGTGACAAGGAGCACCATCATGTTGATAGACGACGGTACTAACAATCCTATCCCCGTCGTCTATCAACATGATGGTGCTCCTTGTCACTATGCCAAAATTGTTCAGGATTATCTAAATGGACGTTTTCCAAATCGCTGGATCGGACGCGGAAGCAACAAAAGACCTTGGCCAGCGAGATCACCAGATTTAACCCCTTTAGATTTCTTTGCACGGGGCTTTATCAAATCGCACGTCTATCAGACGAAGATTACGAGTCTTGAAAACTTACGTACACGTATACGAACTGCTGCAGATAACATAACCCCGCAAATGCTCCAGAATGTGTTTAGAAATGCTGCGGAACGATTTGAGCTGTGCAGGGATACTGATGGGCATCACGTCGAATCCTACTCTTAATTATTTAATAAATGTTACCACTTTATCATTTTATGATTGAATTCCATATAATTTCCAAGTGCTTCACAAAAATAGATCCTGACTTTATGTACACCCTGTACATACAGTATATACAGTGTATATATATATATATATATATATATATATATATATATATATATATATATATATATATATATGATTAAGATGAGGCATAAGGTTCATATTATTTATACATTATGTTCCTACTTTTTATGTTAGAATCAACACACACACACGTTCAAACAAAATGTTGGAAGAAAAACAATGGCACTCTTTACTTAGATGATGCTAATGAAACAGGTGTGTACAAGGTTATTTAACAGGTTCTTAATTTATTAAATATCTTAACATTTTAATTTGTAAACTGGTGAGGTGAAATAGTCATTATACATATTAACAATAACTTAATTAAATTATTCATTGTTAAATTGGCACAATATGTTCGAAAGGGAAAATTGTTAAAAACGGACAACCATCTATAAAGTTTGAACCTTTGTAGCTCATATTTTTAATATGCAAATGTTTCACCCGGAAGGGGGAGAGGGTGTGGCTCCTCACTATCCCGGTGGGTTGTCCTGGGGTGATGGGGTAGCTGTTTAAAATACCTATGTTGAGCATATACTCTGAAATGATGAAGTCAGTTTATTTTACGTGCGAATATATAAAAAAAAAATTAAGAATTTTTAAGTGAAACAAAATTGGTATATGAGAGTACTGTATAATATAATTAAGGAAAAATTGAGTGATCGCTGATTTAGTACTTTATGAATGTATTTTAATCCTCTATCGTCGAATGGATCGAATACGTACCGTTTCACATACACGCATTTGGACTTAACCCCTACAAAAACGTTCGGCGTTTAAGGTTATGAAAAAAGGGAAAAAATGACGTTTCAACGCGTACTAACCATACACTATTCAAGCTGAACTAACTCTTCCAAATTAGGTTCAAAGATATACAATTTTGGCTTTGATTAAAACAGAATGGAAGACCGCTCGAGTCAGACAGGGTGGATGGTGTATGTGTGTACTTTTAGCCGCACGCTAATCAGTAACGTTAATTCTCATAAAACTAAAAATAGTTTGAGTTTTATTTTTTAATGAATTTACATAAAAATGAATTCTTCATATGCGGTGTACGTGTGACACCTTCATTATGTTAAAGGATAATTAAACATTTATAACGGCAAATTATCGCCAGCGAGCGAGTTCGCTTTGATTCCTGAATCTATGATTTGACTATTCATTCGCATCTTCGTATGAACTATGCTTAAGAAAACTGAAAGGAAAAGTTACGTACGCCTTTTCAGTCCATACCGTATACATAAATTTTACAATAAAACTCTACGCATGTATGTAGTAAAAATATTTTGTTATACAGAAAAATTATAATAATACAAAAAAGTGTCTTCCAAAGCCTAAAATCATAATTCCAAATATTGAATAAAGAGAACGAGCAACTCATATTTGAAGAGGTTTTGGTATGTGACATTTCTTTTTAACGAGTTTGGGTGCTTGAAACTGTTCTTTTTAAGCCGCAAACTCCCTAATCTTTTGTTATTTCCTCTATATTACTAACAATAATGACAACACGAGAAATACTGGCGATGACAATTTTATGTAAAACGGGATAAAAGTTAGAGATGCATCGATTATAACAGACACTTTTTCGATTAATGCTTATCGGCTCTTTTAGCAGAATAATAAACCTTTATTAATCATTATAATGCAATATTAAGTACTTTGAGCACGTGTGAAAGGGACTGTAGTGAACTTATTAACCGTAAATAATTTGTTGGCAATTAAGTTGGTTGGAAAATTTTTGGTATTTCACCGATTAAATGCTGACCGTCCAATTGGGTAATGCATCCCTAATAAAAGTATTACTGACGTCTCATTTATACGATTAAAGCAGTTTTGATACAAGCGATATCAAATATTTTTATTACTGTAGTTTTTCTTACAAAATTAATTATTGTCATTCACTCATTTTATGGAGATTTTTCTTAACAAATGCCCCTTCTTCACTTTTATCCACGCAGTCAGAATGCTTTGATGTCTGAACCTTTGCTATTTTTCTAGCGCCATCGCATTCATTAATAAACTTTTTACATTTAATTCGGAGATTTTTCACAATCAAAATCTTTATAACATTTTCTATTCGACTCCTAAATTTTTACCCTTTCCCATAAATTGTTCTTCTTCATCTTCCAACCAGACAACAGCCGAACAGCCTCCCTCGCTGCTTCCACCCGTTCTCTTTCCCTATTCAATCGCTTCATTTCAAAAGCGAGTTAATGGAATTCTTGACCGCCTCAACCCTTACACGCATTCAAGGTTTGCTGATTGTCGCGGTTATTGATCTGTATTTTGTTAAAAAATAACTTTATTTGATCACAACTTTGCAACTTAATGTATCCTCTATTACAGTATAAAAAGGCATAAATATGGGAATTAAAAGATGTCTACAAACAGTTTACTACTAAAACTTATAAAATTACGCAATTATTTGAAAGGTAAATATTACCTGTAGAATAATTCTTTATCATCCTTGTTTCATATTTCAAAATTAATTTATTTAAATAATTTATTTTACGCACGTCAGAAAGGCCTTTTTAATTCTAAATTATCTTTTGGCCTTTCTTTAATAAACAGTATGGAAGGCTAAAGGCTAAAAAATGAAAAATTATTATTATTACTATTATTATTATTACTGAAATACAATACCAAAGAGTAATTTGAATTATGATTATTTATACTTCAATTAAATCCTTATTTTTTGGGACATTTTAACTTCTACTCATTCTACTTTATGTAACAGTCATACTAATTCAGCATAAAGTATTTTATGACTATACGTAATTGGGATATACAGTATACAGTACTTCCAAAAATAATTTTAATTACACTGAAGCACAAACATATATAAAGTAACGTTTTTGTCTCTGTGTAATGAAGTACCACAATCGAGCATCCAAAACTAGAGAATATAAGAAAAGATGTCTTTGGTTATGGAAGTTCATATGTCTAGTTTCGGTATACATGATGGTAAAGTTTACTTTCTGAAGATAGCACATCTTCCTTAATATGACGAGTATTAATATTAGATCACGAATAAAACCATTCAGTGCGAAACGCGTTCGCGCCTCTTTCCAAAGTTCTCCAGTGATTATAAATAACTGTCAACACTACGACGCTTCCTCTGCGTTGGGAAATACTGTTCGAAGGACCAATGACGCCGGTCGGGGAGGAATGCGCCCTTTGTTCGTTACGGTGTGATGAAAAGGAGTATCAGCCCTCTCTAAACGACGTACCTTCTCCTGTCCTTTCAGGTAAGTCCCGTTGGCTTTTACAACCGTCCTCTCATCGCTCTTCCTCAAACTCGACACCTGTGGGACCACTGTCCCGTACGCTTCGGTCCTTCCTAACTGCACTGCACTTCCCTCTGACGTTACAGTCCCCGTCATCTCGACAGTTCCTCTCATCTTTTCCACTTCCCTCGCTCCTTCCTCCGGTAACTTATGGGCGGGGCTGACGTCAACATGGGGTACGTAGCTCCCGTCAGATCTGAGTCGGGTGAGGGTGTAGAGGCTACCCATAAACATGTACTGCTCCTTCACCGCCTGCCGCGGGATGCTCTCAGGATTGTCATCGCTACTGCTGTAGTTGTCGTCTTCTTCAGCACTGCTAGGGACAGGACGTGAAGAGCCGTTCACCGAAGGAGACCTAAAGAGAATGAAAATCCAAATTATTTCGAAGAAAAATACTGATTTTTGTCTGGCGAGATGTCGCACTTTCACTAAATTGATTAGACCCAATACTTAGTACTGGCTTTATATATATATATTATATATATATATATATATGAATAGAAACGACGTAAATAAGGAGCGTCTCTGCACACGGGGAAGAGAAATAACGAATAAATGAAAAATGAGGCATTGGTTTCTGCCCTATGTAGGAGAATTTCGATTTATGATTGATCGAGGTCCGTGGTATAATGGTAGCGCATCCAACCGGCAATTGGAAGGCCCTGGGTTCGATTCCCGGGCGGTTCGCCTCATTTTTCATTTATTCGTTATTTCTCTTCCCCGTGTGCAGAGACGCTCCTTATTTACGTCGTTTCTATTCATTTATATACTGCGTGGTCATTGCAGTTAAATGCATATATATATATATATATATATATTATATATATATATCCCAAAAATATGTCCCTATTTTTATTTGCACATTATTTTATTACTGGGGTTTCTTCGTTAGAAATGTTTAGGGTTTTCATTCCGCAAATACCTATACATTTCTAATCTTTCATTACTTAATTAATTAATAACTAAAAATATTGTATATTAAAACCGTTCTTTCACCATTTCATACCAAGACTATGGAACCTGAAGACCTAAAGACCAAAATCTATGAAGTAATTTGAGCTAAACTATTTCCAAAAATTATGCCACAATATTTGTGTAAGGTTGAATATTGTGTTAGAAAAAAATTGTGATTACAGTGAATATGTTTAAGGTTCATAAACTCTTGTGTTTTACGTGCCTATTGCGTTTGTCTTTATGTCTAGATTCCCTTCTTCTTTTCTTAGCTTAGAACAATATTTAGAAATAGGGAACTTTTTGGAACACCTGGTGTATATATATATATATATATATATATATTAGTGATGTAGGTCACATCCGCATCCGCATCCGCATCCGCGGAACATCCGCACATTTTCTCGCATCCGCATCCGCGTCCGCACTTTGGACTGCGGATGTCGTGCGGATGTGGACCGTTGAGATAAAACGTCATTAATAAGCGGAAATTATCAAATTCTACTATATTAATAGAACTAGTTCATTGTGCGCAAAAGTGATGCAAGCGACAAGACGAGAGGCTGTTCTTGTATGAAGTTACTCTCTTGCAACCTACTTAGATCCACGTTACAAAGCTAAGTTATTTTCACCTAGTACATTAGAACGAGTTAAATCATCACTTGGCAAAGCAGTTGAAGAGCTTCAATCTCTTGAATCTGTCGCTTCGCCACCCACCAAAAGAATAAAAGTTTCAGTGACAGAACCAACACCTTCAACAAGCAAATCTATCACAGAATCTGTCTCTCAGTTTCTTGAGTCAAGCAGCAATGACGAGACCTACGCGATGTCAAAAGATGTAGTAAAAATGATCGAGAGCTATCACCAAGAAAAACGCCTGGCTGCATGTGACAATCCTATTAGTTGGTGGAAAAATACGCAGAATATCTATCCATACTTGAGTAAACTTGCAAGGAAACATTTAGCCTGTCCCCCAACAAACGTACCAAGCGAGAGATTATTTAGCAGTGCTGGATTAATATATGATGAAAAGAGAAACAGACTGGCAGCAGAAAAGGCAGAAAAGTTAATGTTCCTTAAGCATAACCTTCCTATAATTAAGTTTGAACATTAAACGATGAACATCTTAGTTCACTTTATTTTAATTACTCATTTATAAATATGCCTAATAAAACTTTAAACTTAATATAAATAGTTATCAAGCTAATTAAAGATCTCTTTCAATAAGGGGGGAGGTGGGGAAAGAGGTCGGGGGGTGCATTTGAGTTGGGTTCACGTCCCGCATCCTGGTAACACAATTATGGTTTCTAATTGTGGCTGAAACTCAACAAAATATAACGAATTTATTTGCGACGAATTCACTAATTGATTTCTATATTAGTTAGATGCTTGATATTATTTTATATGTTCAGAGAAAAGTACAGCAATTATTGTACAATTAATCAATTATACTACATTATAGCTACAGCTCTCTCTATATAATAACTTATTATATACTTTAAACACAACAAATCTCGAATATATCCTAAAAAATAACGAAAATGTAGACATCCGCATCCGCATCCGCGGATGTTGAAATCAAACATCCGCATCCGCGGATGTGAAAAAAATGACATCCGCTACATCACTAATATATATATATATATATATATATATATATATAATATATATATATATATCTTTCAACCTTTTAAATGTGCGATGATTCCTCATTTCACGAAGGTCAAGCTTGTCGCCCCTCCTCTCGAGTTGTTCTGGTGAAGTAGTGAGTTGGTTTCTTGTACTCTTCAGTTCACAGGCCAGGTACGACGGCTCATCGGGGATTGTTCTGACTCAGGCGTCTAATCTTTTGAATATGTCCACCGCAACACTACTCGTGTTCCTTAGTTCTTTGGGCAGCTGATTAAACAGTCTTGGTCTTCTCACAACAAAACTATTTTCTTTCAGGGTTAAAGATGTTCCCCGTCTAACCTTTAATTTGGGAACACGACACAGGCTTCCTTTTCTACTTTCCGCTGTTGTTTCGTGAGTCATAGGGTTTAGAGTAAGATTAGGGGCTAGTTTTTCCATTATTTTCCAAGCGTAAATAATGGTGTATCTCTCTTCTCATTTCCAGTGAATATAGGTTTAATTCACATAACCCTTTCGAAGTAATTTAGTTCTTTGCACCCATTGATCTTGGCTGTGAAGCTTCTCTGAATTCCTTCTAGCTGTCTAATGTCTTCTTTTTTATATGGACATGTTAGGACCGAGCAGTGTTCCAATTTGGGTATGATCAGTGTTTCAGTAGAGGAATCATTATATTTAGGGTTGCCCGATTTCCCGGCTCTCTCCAATCCCGGGAAAGCGGGAGCGTAATCGACGAATCCCGGGATCCCGGGAAATTCCCGGGAAAGCATTGAAAATTGTCTCAGTCCAATATTAAATTTGACTGTTAATTGTATTCTTTTACCTTGCTAAGAATTAATATTTGAGCCAGAGTAAGGATGAAAAAAAAATTATGTAGATAGCTCCTTTTACTACAGGGTGTTCGGAAAGTCACTGTGCACTTATATAATAATGTTTTTTTATATTTTATATTTTTATATTTATATTTTTTATATTATTTTTTATTATTTTATTATTTTTTTAGTTTTCAACACCTTTTATAAGTTCTGATGGTCCCATCCATAACCTCTATCATATATGCAATGTTTATATTGTATGCTACTAAATAAATATAAGTGCACAGTGACTTTCCGAACACCCTTTAGAAAACAAAAAACTAAAATTAACTCTTTTACTAATAAAAAAATCTTTTTAATCATAAAAAACAATTTTAATCTCTTTTATTTAACAAAAATTACTTTTTTACTTAATTCACAAAGAAAATAGAGAACTACTTATAATATTGCCTCAAGAAACAAATGTTGTCGATGGTTTCGTCATTTAATCTCGATCTCAGTTTGGTAACAAAGAGTCCTAGAGCAGAAAAGGCTCTTTCTGCTTCTACTGAAGTAGGGGGAATAGTTTTTAAAGCAAAGAAAAGTTTATTTAGATTTTCTGTTCGATCCCCAGTAATTTCAAAAATGTTGAGTTCTTTGTAATGTTTTTCACATTGTAATAGTGAGTAATTTGTGAGTTACTTCCTGCAGCCTTGTTTATAGCTGCATTCATTCTTTCCAAACGAGAATGTGATTCTCTTGGCTCATTGCATGTAGATGATGGTGTTTTCGTTTGATTTAGATCTAATTCGAAATGGGATAGCTCCTCAGGAGATTCATCTGAAGAAGGAATGAACATTCTTTCAAATAATTTCTTTGCAGTATTCTGGAGAGAACTTTTGATGGCAAAGTTAGATAAGGATCAGCAACTTCCCAATTTAAAGGGCTATTCAGATTTTTATTTCTTCGCTGTTCAATTCTTTTTACGACAGAATCTTTGAGGGTAAGAGAAAATGAGTTGTCTTGAGAAGATAATTCTTCTACAATGAAAGCAAATATGTCTGAGCTTTATTTTGATATAAAATTTGTTCTAGTGGACCGATTTTAACCGGGTTTAAGCATTATATACAATTTTTTATTAATTTTTTTATCTGTATCATTGTGAAATTCATAAAAAAAATAGTACGGGAATTCCCGGGAATAACCGCTCGCGATTTTGTCGGGATTTCCGGGATTTCCCGGGAGGGCAACCCTAATTATATTCCAATCCCTTCGTTTAAAGGTTCTCAGTATCTGCCCAGTTATTCTCTTTACTCTGTTTACTGCTATCTTATTTGTGTTTCAAATTTCGCATCATCAGTCATTACAACTCCTAAATCTTTTGCTTAGAATTTCTCTGAATTTCCTGTCCATTTCGGGTATAGTATTCCATGGATTTTAGGTCCCCCCTTTTTTCGTACCGTAACAGCTGAAATTTCTCAGATATTATCTATATATATATATATATATATACAGTATATATATATATATTACAAATTGCGCTTATAAGTATTCATGCAGAAAAGTCGTTATATTCGTCCTTATCTTTTGTACCACGAATAGGATAATTATGAAATTTTGCCGTTTATTTAAAGAAATTTTACAAATAAAAAATAAGTTTAATTCCAACGTTTAATGTAAAACATCGAAGAATTTGAAAAAAAATAAAAAAGTTAAAATGCAAAAGTTTCGTGCATTAAAGAGAATTGTTGCAATTCATTCAGATTCGAAGGGTTTCTCTTGCGGACAACATTTTTCAAATCAAACTATAAATTCTCGATTAAATTGAGATCTGGGTTTGATTGGGCCACTCGAGAAGCTTGAAATTCTTTTGTTGAAGCTATTTCATGGTGTTCTTACTTTTATGTTTTGGATCAATATACAGGGTGGTCCAAAAGTCCCTATTTATTTTGCTGAAATAATGATATTTCTATTTTCTTTTTTACAAGAAGGGCCGTTTTTAACATAGGGGCAAGGGGCACAGCCCCGATGGGCTCCCCTTACCCATGGCCTATATATTATATATATATATATATATAATATTATATATATATATATATATATATATATATATCCCGGGCCCTATATGATCTAAATATTTGCATCCTGAATAAAGTGCACTGAATCGGTGTTCTTTGTATCTTTTTTACTTTGGTTGAAATAACTTTCCTTAATATGTAGTGATGATTAGTGGAAACATTAAACAGTTTTTCGAGAACTTCCATTAAGGAAAACTGGTAAACAGGGCCCGGACCCTCTGTGGTATAACTTGCCCCGACCAATTCAAAATCTTAATAACGTCCCTGTACACAAGAACGTGGGATGGTAGTAACACTACGTATCCGAGGGAAGTACAAAGAAATTCGAGAAAAATGCGAAAGAAGATTTAGCAAATCAGAACCTATAGACAAAACAATTCGCGAGCTGGTCAATAAATTTAAAAGAACAGGATCTGTTCATGATGAGGCAAGATCTGGACGTTCAGGTACCTCTCAAGAAAATGTCGAATTGGTAAGAGATGCCTTTGAAACAAATCCTAGAATGTCAACTCGCACAGCACCACGTAGACTAAGCACACCAAAAACGACCGTTGTAAGGATTTTAAAATCAACATTAAAAAAGAAAAGTTACCATATTCAAGTGCTACATGAATTACACGAAGAGGATTATCCAAGACGAGCCGCCATGTGCACAGAATTGATTGAAAAATTCATCCCGAAAACTTATTAAACCATATCCTCTTCAGCGATGAGATGACATTCCACACATGCGGAAAGGTTAATCAACATAATTGCCGTATTTGGGTTTGTGAAAACCCAGCCGAGTTTTACAAATGAAAGAGAGATAGATTCTCCTAAAGTTAATGTCTAGTTGGGTATGACAAGATCGAAGATTTATGAACCTTTTTTCTTTGCGGAAGCTATGGTAACAGGGCCAATTTATCTTGATATGCTTCAGCAGTTTCTTGAACCCCAGCTTCGTTCAGATGGCATTCTCGACACTGTTGTCTTTCAACAAGATGGAGCTCTATGTCACTATGCAAACATCGTTCGGGCGTACCTTGATGAGTTCTTACCAAATCGCTGGATTGGACGTGGTGGAAACAGGCCCTGGGCAGAACGATCTCCGGATTTAACACCATTAGACTTCTTTGTAAAGTCTGAGGTTAACGAACAAGAGTTAACTGCATTGTAGCGGCAGTCGCTAAAATAACCCGAGATGATTGAGAATGTGCTCCGCAATGCAGTGGACAGATTGAGATTTGCAGAGACACTGATGGTGCTCACGTCGAATCTTAGACCTAAGCTTAATAAATAAATATACATCTAATTATGTTACTACATTTTTATCCTAAAATACTATTATTTCAACAAAATAGAAAAGGACTTTTGGACACCCTGTAGTGTTGCAGTATCCAATTGCGACTCATTCGCAGCTCCCGAACTGAAGGCAATACATTTTCTTCTAAAATTTCCTGATATTTCTTCGAATTCAAGACTCCATTGATGGCAACAAGCTTTCCTGGACTACTGTAGAAGCACTAAAGCATCCCCGAAGAAGCAAACTATCACCAGCATGTTTAACGGTAGGAAGGATGTGTTTTAACCCTTTAACGCCGAACTTTTTTGTAGGGTTAATTCTAAATGCGTGTATTTGAAACTGTACGTATTCGACCCAGTAGGCTTTAAAGTTTAAAGGGTTAACTCGAGTGCAGTATTTGAGTTTCGCCAAACATCCCATTGTTCATTGTTCCCGAATAATTCAATTTTGATCTCATCTGTCCAGAGAACTTTCTTCCAGAATGCCAATCCATTATTTTGATGTTCCTTGGCCTACTTCAAACGAGCTTCTTTGTGCGTTTTCCGTAGCAGAGGTTTTCTTCGTGCAACTCTTCCATGCAGGACATTCTTTCTCAATGTACGATGTACAGTAGAGGATGGACATCGATCTTAGACAGTCTTAATGTTTGGCAAATATCACTGCAATCACTCGTGGATTCGCAGCGACCATTTTTCAATCCATGTTGCCGTACTTTCTGAAATCTTGCAGGGTTGTCCACACTTTGGTAGCGTTTTGATTGCTCCAAAGCCTTTCCATTTCTTTATAACTGCAGCAACCGTCATAAATAGAATTCGAAGTTGTTCTCCTACCTTCGTATATCACTTTCTAGACTCGTGGGCAGCAATAACATATCTCTTAAGATCTGTAGACAGCCCTTTACCACGACAGAAAATTCTAGAATTCAGAATTGCCAACAGTCTCTAATCACTAAACGGCCAACTACTGATAAAAATTGTAAATTCTTCAAGCCTAAAGTGGACACAGAAAGTATTAAATAATTTTTGTAAATAAATGTAAGAAAACATTTGCATTTTAATTTTTTTTTTCCCTCAAATTCTTTGATGTGTTACATTTTTTGTTGGAGTTAAACTAATTTTTTTAGTTGTTAAATTTTTTCAAACGAACGGTAAACTTTTTATAACTATCCTGTGCATGGTACAAAAGACAAAGACGAATATAACTGAAATATTTCTCTGTACGAATACTTATGAGCGCCACTGTGTGTATGTATATATATATATGTATATTGTGTGTGTGTGTGTGTGTGTCTGCAATAATGGAAAAATGTTTCTTGATAATAGAAGGCTATTATCATTTCAAATGATATTGTCATTTGAAATGGCTTAAAGAAATGTTATTAAAATAAATCTATAGAAAACAGCCCCTGAAGTTGAAGGAAATTTGAAACACCATAATTTACGGAAGTTTGGAGAACTACTATTTCAGTGAAGGCTTCAGTTACAACTTTAAGAATGACGGATGAAGAGACATTTAAAACTGAAGGAAGAAAGTGTTTCAACAATGGAAGTGACACTTAGTTAAAAAATTGTCATTTTAGCAGTATTTTGCTGACAACTTCATTGCCAAGATTTTACACTGATGAATATTTCCATAATGCAGAGATTTAACCGTGGTTTTAATACTAACTGTATTTTCTTAATTAATTATTAGAGTGTTAAGAGAATTCCTCTCGTACGACAAATTCCAGGTTTATTGCAATGTCCAGCGTTTCAGCAGGATGGTGTATCGCCTCATTTTCCTTGTATCGTGCTTATGTTTCTAAACAAAACATTCCCTGCAGGACGGTGGATTGGCCGAGAAGGACCTACAAGATAGAGAACACGTTCTGCGACCTACACTCCTTCAGTGTCTTTTTTAGATTTTTATCGTTGGGGATATGTAAAGACAACCTTATATTAATGACCTAAAAATGAGCATTAGGGATGCCGTAGAATCAGTTCCTGTAACTGTTTTGAACGATGTTTTCAATGAATTAGAGCGTAGATTTCTTTTAGTTATTCAAACTAATGGAAAACACGTGGCTATTTATTAAATATCAGATATAACACCTGAATTTCCTGTCCATTTCGGGTATATTATTCCATGGATTTTAGTGATTACAATTTCTTTTTGCACCATTCATCTAAATACACCCTATATTTATATTTAGTTATAATTTCTAGTTGTGGATTTTAATTTGTTTTATTTAGCTATTTATTTATGATCTTTAAAGATTCAAGGTATAGTAAGGTAAGTACTTACGAAGTATGTCTGTGTGAAATACATAACAGTAATACAGATTATATACGCAATGGAGCATTGTACAGTTTTCAATATTTTAGCATTGTACGAAATATCTTAACTGTATTAACTGTCGATTTAACTTGTAAACTTGTAATATAAAAAAGTACAATATATTCTCTAAATTAACTATAAAGTTGTAGCTTCAACTGTTACTTTAAATGCGAAAGATACCTGCAGGCACTGCTGTTAGGGGTTATTGCTTCTTAAAATTATAGGGGGTTTATAAGATGAAAGTTTACGATATACAGTAGTCTCTAAATATTGCTGCGCATCACTTGCGTCATCAATCTTCAGCAGCGTATCAACAAAACAATTGAACAAATAGAAAATTTGCTTTTTTTTAATGAAAGCTTAATTTTAATTTTTGTAATTGACGCGTCACTTTATTTTCTAAATATATGTTAGTTAATTAAAGGTCTTACGTTAGTGATCATATCATTTTGATTACTTAAGTTTAAGCGTATTAATGATGGTCAAATTGTAGGGTGAGTAGTATGGGCGCAAAGTGCCATACTGGAGGTAGGGGTGGCACTGAAGTAAGGGGCCGAGGAGAGTGGCAATGAGGAGAAAGGAGAGGTGGCATTAAAAAATTTAAACTTTTTAATCCATTTTAATCCTCAAGGCAAACTATTAGCGGTTTACTAATTCATTAATGTCTTTTTATTGACCAAAAGAAAGATACAGTAAAATAAAAGTATTTTACATAAAAAAAAATTTCAGAATATAGATATATATATATATATATATATATATATATATATATATGCAAAGAAATCACAAAGCAACACGTGATCTTTTTAATGCAAAGAACCAGGGAAAAGGAAAAGGAAACACGAAGTCCGAGCGCTTTCGTGATATATTCACATCTTCAGGGACAAGAACACCGGTCGTAAGAAGAGGCTATTTTGCCACTAAAAATCAGTGAAAAATGAACCTTACTGTAAACATATTTAAACTTGGTGGATATGCGTTCCAAGTTGCAACTTGGTAAGGTCTACTTATATTTGGGCAATTAATAATATTAGCCGAAATCCATATTGGGCTCCAAATAAATCTAACCTATTTCTCTCTTGTCCCTCAAGATGTGAATATATCACGAAAGCGCTCGGACTTCGTGTTTCCTTTTCCTGTGCTTTTCTGCTTATATATATATGATGCAAACCGACATGGAAAAGGAAAAAAGATTCCAAGGCCTTTCGTGTTTCAGAAGTACACCTCGTCAGGGAGTGACGAGGTGTACTTCTGAATACACGAAAAGTCTTCGAATCTTTTCCTTTTCCTTGTGGATTGCATCATTCATTCATTTCACGTGTTTAATTGTTAAATTCATCCCACACACACACACACACACACATATATATTATATATATATATATATATGACAATAAATACAAATTATTTTAGTTATATAAATTATGGCTTAATATAAATAAATTATGACAACGCTACATCCACCAGTATGCCTTATCCGTCCACGCCTATGTCTCGTCTTAAACCGCCCGCAATCCACATCTCCGCAACCCACTCTGGCTCTCTGAATTTTTATAACTTTGAATAAAAGATGGAAAGAAGAGAAATATACTGTATTATTTACAAAGTAGAGCTCAAAAACCAAAGAGAACGATACAAAAAAATATCAAAAGTATAGGATTTACAAAGTAAAGTTTAAAATAGAACTTAAGTTTAAAGTTCTGATACATAGTTTTTCATGAGCATAAAGAGAATTAACATTATTTGTAATATTTATATTATTTACAGAGTAGAGTTATAAAGCAGATTAAAAGATAATAAAGATAGAAAAATACTGAAAGTATATTATTGACAAAGTAGAGTTTAAAACAGAACTTGGATTTAAAATTAAGAGGTATATACTGTATACGGTGATTCAAAATGATGTAGACACGTTTTGAACTTATTTATTTTGGATACTATTTGCACTTAATAAACAAAACGTATACTATGTACAATTGTACATAAGTTAGCATGTAAAAACAAAACATATAATAGTCATTTTTATGTTAAATGTTCAAAATGTCCACCATTTACACGCAAACATGTGGCGCAACATCCCAAAACAGATCGACACACAGTAGTGTGTGTGTGTGTGTGTGTGTGTGTGTGTATATATATATATATATATATATATATGCAGACAGATAGAAGTCCAGAGGTGTAAGATCAGGTAACCTTGGAGGATATTCAGTAAGGTTCCACCACGACCTATCTACAAACCAGGAAATTCTGCAAGTTCGAACATCTTTGTGATAATGAGGCGGTGCGCCATCTTGCTAAAAGTAAGCTTTATGATTCCCATACTAATATCGTATTGTGGGAACGGCATCATTACGCAGCATTTCCAGATAATTTTGACATGTTACAGTACCATTACCAAAGAATGGCCTAACAATGCCACGAGAAGAAAACTCCAGCCATACCGTAAAGCCTGGCAGCTTAACATAATTCTCCACATAAATGTTTGGGTTTTGCACTGCCCAAAACACACAGTTGTGACGATTTATATGTTCATTCAATTTGAAAGTAGCTTCATTAAACCAAATTATCTTGTTCTCAAATTCACAATGTTTATTATTCATAGCAGCAAACCACTCGCGGAACTCTAACCTTTTATCATGATCATCCTCGTTAAGAGCAGGCGAAAGCCTAGTGTATGTATGGTTTCCACTTTAATTCCTTTAAAATACGATGAACGGTAGGTTGACTGATCCCTGATTCACGTGCATAGCGCCTTGTTGACATTTTTGGAGAACGGTTGTACCGTACGCCGTTATTACAGTTTTCTCATTTTCTTCACTTCGCACTGTTTGTTTTCTGCAGTACTTGATTTTATTCACATTTCGAACATTTCCATGTTCTTCAAATTTATTGCGTATTGCAACTAATTGTTGTACAATTGGGAACTGCTGTTCCCTACTCTTGTATCCAGACACGGGTAAAAGTTAATAATAGGATTAATAGTAGACACTTTTTTGTTTTATTTTTAAAACAATAAAATGATCAATAAATTCCAACTAGCTTTTTATGCCATGAATATGTGGTTTTATTAAATAGAAATTGTAAATAAATCTATAAATAATTGTTAAACATGAGACTAGTTGGTGTAGCGTATAGAACATCGGTTGTAAGAAGAGGCTATTTTGCCACTAAAAATCATTGAAAAATGAACCTTATTGTAAACATTTAAACCTGGTGGATATGCGTTCCAAGTCGCAACTTGGTAAGGCCTACTTAGATATTTAGATATTTGGGCAATTAATAATATTAGCCGAAACCCATATTGGGCTCCAAATAAATAACCTAACCTAACTTAACCTAACCTACAAAAAAAAAAAAAACCACTTACATGTGGTTGTATGCTCTGTTAGGCGAATTATTTGGAGCCCAATAAGGATTTCGGCTACTATAATTAATCGCACAAATATCTCAATATACGCTACGCAAATAAACATACTTATGGAAAAAACTATACATGCCTGTCATACACTTTACATTCCAGTTCACAACAAGGCCTAATTCAAACCCAGGCCTAAACACGCCTACAATACGGTATTGTATAGGATACCTTTATTTCATAATTAAATATAAATTATTAATTTATTGTATTAGCCACAAAATTGCCTAAAAAATTGCCATACATAGAACAAAATATGTAGGCATTGGGCCTATATAACAACAAGAAAAATGTATTTTTTCGTATCAAAATTTTCCATCGCTGATTCATGAAAATGACTTCGAGAGGAAAAATAATGAAAATACAAAAATTAGACGTTGGGGATTTTCCTTTTGTAAAGTAAGCGAAGTTAAGAAAAAAAATTATATAGCTCACCTCACAGCTGCCTAGTTGCGAGCGTTGCTGTAGGGAAGGAAGATGTTTAATCTTCCTATAAGTTCTGAGTGAAACACTAATAAAATAAAACTAATAAAACCGAAGGATAGGCCTATCCATTCATGTATTTAGGTATAGTGTATTAATTAGACTGAATAATTAATTAATTAATTAGCCTGTATTAATTAGACTACATAAACTCGTTGCGTAACCCTATCGTCTACATCGAGAGAGAGGCGCGATAGGCAACCGCGCTACCTACAACCAGAAGCAAGATCCAACGAAATAAGAAGGTATGGTAGTTTCCTTTTTTACCATTAGGCAGCGCTAAATACCGAAGGCAAATAAATTTAATTATTTAACCAAAAATCAAATAAAAAAACTACTTAACAAGGTCTTTTGAAGACCTCTACAAACACAGCTTTTTAACGAAAAAACGTATGATCTTTGCCGTTGACTCTAGCAATAAATCTGGTGGAAATTTTCACCGGATCGCCAAGTTGATAGCAATCAACCCATAACCCTATATATTTTTTTCACAATACTAAATTCTTAATCAAATACGATATTTTAACTAAAAGACAATTTTGGTTTAGAGGTGGACATACAACGGAAGATGCCATAAACATGCTGTTAGAAAATGTATGTCAGAACTTCAACAGTAAAAAACACACTGACTTTATCTTTCTCGACTTGTCAAAAGCATTTGATGCACTTTCGCATGAAATCTTATTGAATAAACTTCACATATATGGAATAAGAGGAAATAGCCTTGATTAGTTTAAATCATATCTGTCAAATCGCCAGAGGTGGCTAGGAACGAAGTAGCAGTACTTCATTACTTTACTCAAGTAACTTTCGGTACTTTTACCTTTACTTGAGTAACTTTTCAGCTTAAGTAATGTACTTTTACTTCGTTACTTTTGTCCAAATCGTCTCGTTACATTTGGAAGTACCCACCATGGGCTCAATTTGGATCAATCAATCAGAACGTAGTAAAAGATGTGTGATTTTGTCCCGAACAATCACAATAACGCAGCACTTGCCGCCAGTTCCCGCCGTGCCACACGGACGTCTTTCATTCATTTTTGCTGTGTTGGTGACCAGGGACGTAGCCAGGAATGTCCCAAGGGGGGGGGGTGAACTTGAGCTACGTTCGTCAGGTTCCGTGGTGAATCGGCGAGCCCATACAATTAGGGGGTCTGGGGGAGAGCTGGAAGCTTCCTCAGTGGGGTCCGGGGCGGAGCCCCGTAAGCCAGCGTATTTTAAGCTTATTTTGTGTAAAAACTGTCTGAAAATGTCAGTGCAACTGCCAATTTTGAACAGCCACTATACAGCCATCCACGTGAAATAGTACCCTTTCCAACAAAAGTTTGGATAGGACAGTCACATTGGTGCAATCTAAGCTGTATTATGATGTAATTACTTGTATTTTCTGAAATTTGAAATCAGGTATTGATCCTATAGTTCATGCATACAATTATTTAGTGTATACGCGTTTAACAGTATAACATATCTATGAATAACGAAATCATTAGAAGAGATCCGAATGAAACTCACGTATAAGGCAAGTCAAACGGATGCAGAAACAGCTAGATCAATTGAGACAGAAGAAACGCATATCTGTTTAACATATATAAAATTTTAAACAGGATAATCGCATGGAAAAATAATTGAGTGTACTTGATTGCTGACACTTGCATTTTAATTGCTTAATTCTGGTTGATGTGCATCGTCTTCCGCTTGTCTAATAACTTTACGGGAGAGTTCTGCTGTATCACTTTCATTGTGTTCTTCAACCGACTCAACTGATTTTTTTTTAAAATATTTTCGTATATCCATCGCAATATTCTATAACGAATTAATGAAGCTTGACCAACATGCAATGATGCAACACGCCTCACTTGTCACACTGTACTATACTGCAGTGCATGCAAAACTAACTGCGCCGAGTGTGTTCAGTTTCCCCACGCTTCATAATTCAGTAGTTCAGTACGATACGTGTTTAAAAAAACTACGCAAAATATCGCTTAAATAATAAATATATATATAATATATATTATATTATTATATATATATATATATATATATATAGAGAGAGAGAGAGAGAGAGATAGATACAGACACTCCTCCATTATATATAGATATTGGCGGTGAACCTTGGTTGTAATTACCGCAGATTTTTTCCTGGACTTTCCAAGAGGGAGGCGACCGCCTCCGTGCCCCCCCCCTTGGCTACGTACTTGTTGGTGACGCCGTGCAGATATCCCCAGTTCGATAATGGCTGAATTAAGTTCACTGTGGCCATATTTGGACAAGTTATTTTCAGTAAAATCTATGACAGGCAAGCCAGACAATTTGGTGAAGTTTCAGTGTTCACTGTGCAGGCAGAAGACTGTTGAAGTGTCTGCATATAACCATATATCAACTCGCCATCAAACTTACAGAAACATGTGGAGGTGAGTTGAGTTATTGGTCGTTTTATTTATAAAATGATTTATTAGAAAGTGCGGTTAATATGCATAAATGCAATGACCTGCATTTCTAATAAGAAATATATTTTTCAAGTGTAATTTGATGTGCTTTATTCAAATCTAAGCTTCATTTGTTGTGCAAATGTTCCAAAAGGGAACCTAACCTTACCCTAACCCTAACCTAACAGAATTGTGTGGACTATGGATTTTCAAGGAGTGTTGAATTTTGTTTGTAAGATAATGTTAGATTAAGTTAGACAGTAAATAAATGGTGGTGTGATTTGCAAACTCGAGTCTTTTTTCTTATTACCTAGTAAATGTGCATAATTAGTTCAATATTGGGATTGGATTTCCTCACTAAGCATAAATTTTACTTTAGAAGAGTTACTTTTTGTTTTCTGTACTTAAGTACTTCTGAAGTCAGTTACTTTTTACTTTTACTTAAGTAGTCTTCAATAAGGGTACTTTTACCTTCACTTGAGTAACTTTCCCCCCCCAGTAACAGTACTTTTACTTAAGTAGCATTTTTCAGTACTTTCTTCAGCACTGCAAATCGCCATCAGTACATCAGATTCAGTCCCGTAGCCATTGGGGGGTTGGGGTGCGGTCGAACGACCCCCACCCTTTTGTAACCATAGTTATAACTTATGCTGTGATATTATAATGTACAACATTATTTAGCAAATAAACATTTGCATTTTTTTTTTTGCATTTTTTTTTAAACTTCACAAACTACTCTAAACTACTCTAAGCTCCCTCCGCAGTGACCAGGTCGTTGCACCAAAAGGGCCGCCTTTCTAAAATTTCGAACCCCCCCTTTGGGAAGTCCTGGCTGCGGGTCTGAGATTAAAAGATAACACAGGCCTACAATGGTTTTGGGGTCTGACTAATTATATGTCCTGTAGTAATTAATGCATGCTCAGTTCAAAAATTATACTCATTTTTCTCTACCACCCACAGATTTTTCGCAAAACGTCATACTGTTTTTTTCTGTTCCGGAATGAAATACAGTACACAAAAATGATATCGCATTGTTCATCATGACAAAGTTGGAAACCACTGGGTACCGATATTTCTAGTATAATCTGTTACATTTGTATTGTGTTGTATTAATGGTCCTTTGTTTTCTTCACTTTAATTGAGTTCTGTCCATTTTTTTTATCAATACATTGTACATTGCGTTTTTTCCTTACGTGATACAAGAAAATGGATGTCACTTTTGAAATCAGTGTAGCAGACTTAGGGAAGATCACATATTAGAACATAAACCCCATTCTACAAGTTTCAATTTGCAGGCCTGTGTAATTTATCCGACAAGGCGATGCTAACTAGTGGAGTCCCACAAACATCTATTCTTGGCCCATAACTATTTCTAATTCTCGTCAACAATTTTCATCTTTCTACCACATTAAATTTCGTTCAGTACGCAGATGATACCATATAGTGGTGGACCGGATGTCAGTTTTTCAACATCCGCGGATGCGAATCTTTAATTTCAATATCCGCGGATGCGGATATTTAGTTAATCTATCAATATAATATACAATTATGAATATATGACGTAATTTTTCAAATTTCGTGATATTACTATTATGGCAGGCAATGCATAAGAATTAAAATTAATATTAATGTTTTCATTATGATAAAAATAATAACTTTCTCAAGAGTTTCAGCCATAGAAAATTCAATGAAACAAGTTTCCTTCAATTTTCTGTGTTACCAGCTATTTATATTTTGAGGTTTATATATTTGTTTGTTCATTAATAATTAATACTTTACATGAAATGTGCATGACTGGGCCTTATAAGCTACTTTATAAGCTAATTTAATTGTAAATTGCATAATTTATTAGAGGTAATATCCGCATAATATCCGCAGTCAGAAGTGCGGATGCGGATTCGGATGTTAAAAATGATGCGGATATCCGGTCCACTACTAAATTACCATACTTACTTCTTCCCATCATAACGCAGACTTTCTGATTAACGAAACGTACAAACAATTAATAAACGTGTATAATGGATGTGTGCTAATAAACTTTTACTGAACCTGACAAACTCATCTTGTATGATTATCACCACAAAACATATTAGTACAAACTGTCAAATAAAAACTTGGAGTACTACTCTTGCGAGAGTGAATGAGGTTAAAGTACTTGGCATTAATTTAGATAAAAAACAATTTAAAAAATCATGTACAACTTATCATATCCAAAATATCAAGATTTCTCTTCATATTACTTAAACTTAAAAAGACCCTCCTCAAAACGCACTCCTTACCCTATATTATTCCTTCTTCCATCCACATTTATTATATTGCATTACGGCATGGGTAGCTCCAAGAAATATGTAAAACATCCTTCGGATGTCATTACTCTCTCGAATCAATATGTTCAAAGTTATGAACAAATTCGACATAAATCACCCATTCTAAAAGCAACCACCCCTTATCAAATACACCATCGTTATAATACCAGACTGCCCAGTGATTTTACGCACAAACCTAACTATACGATAGAAACTGCAGGAAATGCACTCTCTTTCAAAGGAGCAGATGTATGGAATGCAGTTCCCACGCACATCAGGCAGGCTTCATCACTAAATGTATTTTGCAAATCACTAAGAAAGCACTTCATTAGCTCCTAGTGATGTATAAAGCAGGGCTGTGGAGCTGGAGCTTGAAGCAATTTTGGTGAGTGGAGCTGGAGTTGGAGCTGGAGCCAGTTATTTTTGGGAAGCTGGAGCTGGAGCTGGAGCTGATAAAAAATGTGTCAGCTCCGGCTCCAGCCCAATACAAAGCGTTCATATTTAGATACAAACTTTTTCATGCTATTTTTTTTTTATTTTGAATGATTTCTAATTGGACTTAATTTTTTTCAGGAAATGTGTTAATTTTTAGAAACTTAAACTAGTAAGCTTAATTTTTAAAAATTGAAAATATTAAGTTTCATTCTTCTTTTTTTGAGCCCTTTCATAATGACAACTAGATCTCAAAGTCAAACAAAGTCCGCATTATTTGAATACTTCACAGTTTCTACAGATGGAACATATTTCATTTGTCACTGTAAGAAAGAAAATAATGATGAACAATTATGTGAAACTAAAATTAGTTCTTGTACAAGCTATGATACAAAAGTACCAACCCAGACTGGCAAGACATCAAATTTAAAAAGACATCTACAACGATTTCATCCAAAAATCTTAGAAATTGTTAATAAGAAAGACAGTGAAGCAAGTCAAGCATCCACCTCAACTAAAAGTAAAATTTGTCCTGGGGGACAATTGCAAATGTCACCATTAACAAGTTTCTTTCCTAGTAATAAAGTTACTGTAAATATGACCTCAGATAAATTCAAGAAGTACATCATAGAAATGGTGGTAAAAAATAGTATACCTTTATCTTTTTTCTCAACACCAGCTTTTTTAGGTCTTAATGGAGAAATGGCCAGTAAACTCCAAGTTTCTTTGGATAGAAATAGCATTAGAAAGATTGTGATTGAAGATGCCACACACAAAAAGGAGGAACTTCAAAGAACTCTTAAGGAGCGCTTTGTGTTCCTCAAAATGGATGGATGCACTCGCCATAGAGTTAATTATTTTGCCATTAATGTGAGATATATAGATGACAACAATAAAAAGATGACTCGGACACTGGCAGTAAGGAATACACATGCACATCACACCAGTGAATATCTTTCTAAGTTAGTCGAAACTGTCTTACAAGATTTTAAAATAAAAAAAGAACAAGTTCTATGTATTGTCACTGACAATGCTTCGAATATGCTAAGCACTATTGAAAAACTAAATAGAGGGACAGTTACTAAGGAAATAATAGAAAATGAAGATGACATTTCTGAAATTGATTCTGCAAATGAAATGATAGTGACAGAACAAGATGATGAAGTTCTAGATGATATTGCTGAAGAAGCCACTATGCTATCTCATATTCAACACATGCGCTGTGTTGTGCATACATTGCAGTTAGCGATAAGGGATGGATTAAAAGAACGACATGTAGCAACTATGATCAGCAAGTTCAGACAGGTAGCCACTGCAGCCAGAACACCAAAAATAGACTCCATTGTGAAGAAACATTCAGGTATGGGAGCTATTTTAGATCAAGATACTCGGTGGGGCAGCACCTATTTGATGATTAAGCGTTTGCTTGATCTGAAACCACATCTTGAAGACCTGGCAAATCAAAATGTCTCATTAACTGAAAATGAATGGATGCAATTGACCCAATTAGAAGTTCTGCTTCGTTACCCTTTTGCTGTCACTAAAAAGTTTCAAACAGAAGAATTAACTTCTGGTGAATTCTTGTTGGCATGGAAAGAATTAATATTTCGTCTCAATCGAACAGGAGGACTACTTGCTGAGGGAATTGTTTCTTCGATGAAGAAAAGAGAGGTATTACTATTAGAAAATGCAATTGTATTAGCTGCTGTTTACATAGACCCAATGAACAGAGTTCTATTAAATGAAGATCAAAAAGCTAAAGGAAAAGAGGCCCTCTATGACATTGCATTGCGCATGGAAAAGCTGGTGTCTGAAAAACCAGACGCCCAGAATGAAGAAGATAGCAGCATTACCAACCAATCATCCTCTTCAAATGATGAGGAAGATTTCACAAAATATTTGGACAGAATAGATAGATCAAATGCAAAACGTCTCAAAGTAGAATTAAAGAATCCTCCACAGATGAAAATAACCAAATTCAAGCAAGAATTCTATGCTGAATTAAAGGAATAGAAAAATACAACCGCTCCTCTAAACTGACAGTTGACGATGTCATACCCTTATATCCAAAGATTATAAGGAATGTAGCTAGTATTGTATCAGCTCTACCACCCACACAAGTCAGTGTAGAACGCCTCTTTTCAGCACTGAGAATAGTGAAATCTGATTTAACAGCATCAATGAAGGATGACTTAGCAGAAGCCATTTTATTTCTGAGGACAGGCATGTAATGATGTATAAAAAGTAATAAAAATTATTTTAATTTTTTTAAAAGGCTACATTTTCCAAATAAACATTCTATAATACAAACGAATAAGTTTTTTTTTGTCTTTTTGTAAAACATTTTTTTTTGTCATGAAAGGTGTAGGTAATATTATTATTAATAAATGATAAAAAAAAGCCACAAAGGCATAGCTATAGTCATTAGAATTTAGATTAATAGCTGCAACAGGCTTTGGTCTAAATTTTAAAAAGTAGTCTGATGAATCATGTGATGGTGATGAAATGTTTTGTGTGGCTACCTGCTATGGCCTATGAGTAGCAAGGTACAATTTCAAGAGATTTATCAATCATTAATATATGGTGAGAGGAGCTGGAACCGGAGCCGGAGCTGGGCATAAAAAAATGCTGGAGCCGGAGCCGGAGTTGGAGCCAGAAATTTGAAAATGCTGTAGCCGGAGCCGGAGCCGGAGCTTAAGATTTTGGTGCCAGCTCCACAGCCCTGGTATAAAGTCACTACTGCCATTTTTATCATAATAATCGATTTTGTGATCAACTATTTAAAATATGCTAATTTCATTAAGCAACTTTAATTTCATAATTTATTCTTTTTCTATATTTTTTTTATAAAAAGCAGCATTTATTTCTCTACTCAATACACAATAAATCATTTAATTTAAAATTATGTAACATTTTGTTGAATAAAATAAATAGTCCAGTTTCACAATTATTTAGGTCATTGTAAATTGTGAAATGATTGTATTTATTTTATCAATTATTATTATTATTATTATTATTATTATTAATTTTGTAATCACTATTACACTATTAATCACTATTATTTGTTATTTTCACTGTTTAATGTAATGTTTTCTATTAAATATACAATAAATCATTTAATTTAAAATCGCGTTACATTTTGTAAACTTTATATTGTATTTAGTATTATTATTGATATTATTATTCTTTTTGTTCTCTATTATTATTACTTGACACTTTTATTATTTTATTTATTAAATAAGCTAAATGCCATTAATTTTGCCTTAAAAGTCTCCATGTTTCCAAGGGCATATTCAGATGAGAGTACTGTGAATATATTAATGCCATAACAAATATCTAAAAATTTTAAAACTCTGTCACTCGTATTCTTTTCTGAATAAAGTTTTGAATTTGAATTTAAATTTTTAATTCAAACCGGGTCTCCTCACCATAGGTAGGATATAGATACGCTTGAAGATGGGCAATGTAGGACACCCAAACTTATTTCTGTCGATGATTTCATGAATGAAAGAGATGAAATGTAAATTCCGGAAATAATGTATATTTTAACCGAGACGTAAGTATGATGACAGTAGTTTTGTAAATAGTTTACTAACTCGCCATCTTGAAATGATATATTGAAAAATGCAGTCACAAATTATGACATTAGATCATTTATCTAACTTGAATAGCCTTCATAGGCCCCCAAGTTGACCCTCAAGTTTACCATTCACTTTCACTTTTTGTAACTTTTGCAACATTCGTGGCCTTTCCTCAAATTTTCAAGCTGTTGAACACTACCTCTCCTCCTCTAAACCTCATCTTCTCTTCCTCATTGAAACTCAGGTGTCTGAGACGACTGGCAACAACCCCTTTTCTGAACCTTTCTACTTTCTCTATACTCAGTTTCACTCTAAAGATGGATGTTGCATATGTGTACGCAATGACCCAACTTGCTCTAGTATTCACGTACTTAATCCTTCGAATTGTACACCCTCTGGCTACGGATTACATACTAATCTCAAACTAAAAACATCTGCACTGCCTATCTTTCTCCTAATTCAACTGACTACCCAACATTGTTTCACTACCTCACATCTAAAGTGGAATACATTCTATTCCATTCTCCTTTTGTCGAAATCCCTATTTTAGAAGATTTCAATGTTCACTACCATCTCTGGCTTTCCTAACATTTCAGTGACATCCCTGGTAAACTAGCTTACAACTTCTCTAACCTGAATGACTTAGAACAGATTCTACAAAACCTTACTCGTATCCCCGATCTACTTGGAAATAGGCCCAACATTCTAGACTTATTTCTCGCCTCTCATCCTTCTTATTCTGCCAAACCTTTTTCTCCGTTGGGCTCTTTCGACCATAATCTTATTTCTGTTTCCTGTCTATCGCTCCAATTCGCCCTTTGGATCCTCCTTTTGGCATTTTGGCGCCGCTGATTGGGAGACCCTTAGGCAGTACTTCTCTGATTTCCAGTGGTGGGCACCGTTAACCAAAAAGTTAACTTCGATAACGATAATCCGTTAACCCCAATTTTTAACTCCGATAACGATAATCCGATAATTTTACTACAAAGTTAACGATAATCCGTTAACAATAACTTTCTTTACTAACATTTAAAAAAATCAAGGAAAAAAGCTTTTAAAACCCATAGAAAATGTTTATTTATGCAAAATCCAACAATAAATAGGTATTTAACTGTATTTTTATCAAGTTTTGCAACTTTTTTGATTAATAACTTTTTTTTTTATTTTTAATAAAAAATGTACTGATTACATGTTTTGAAACCCTTGTAACCACTAACCATTAACTAAATTTTAATTTACCAGAGAATTATTATGGCGGGAACTGAAGTTATGGCGGTTTGAATTCATTCGCGGAGTGGTGATCTTCCGTGAATGACTCCTCGCAGTTAACGTGTTAACGGACTTTAACAGACTAAATATCGAGTTATCGGAAGTTAACTGGTCCGATAACGATAAATGGACATTAACTTCCGTTAATAGTCCGTTAAAAAAAGTTAACTTCGTTAATTAACTGTTATCGGATTAACGCTTTAGTGCCCAACACTGCTGATTTCCCATGGAATGATTACTTTCGTGGCCTGGGCCCTTCCGAGTGTGCTGCGCGCATCCAGGAGGTGATTCTCTGAGGCATGGAAGCGTACATTCCATAGTCTATTCCTATTACTAATGCAAAGAAACCTAGGTTTAACTTTGCTTTCAGTAGGTACTGTCGCTATCCAACTCCTGTCTCTCACTCAGCTAATATTTCTGCCCAAAATCGTTCAAAATCTGTTTTTCGACTCGCCAAAAATTCCTTCATGATACAAAAATGTGAAAACCTATCCAATTCTAATTCTTCTCGCTCTTTCTGGCACCAAGCCAAGAACCTCTCCAACAACTTTACTTCATCTTTTCCTTCTCTTTTCCATTCCGACAGCTCACTTGTCGACTCTTCTCCTGATAAAGCTGAACTCTTCGCTTAAACTTTCGCCTCCAACTTAACTCTGGACGATTCCGGTGCTGTTCCACCATCTCCTTCTCCCTCTGACTTAATTATGTCTGAAATTAGAATATCTTCTAAACTTGGTTTTTCTGCCATATCTGGGCTCAACTACAGGATGGCATACAGTCCTGATGGTGTCCCTCCTATTGTACTTAAGAACCGTGCTTCTGTGCTGACACCATGCCTAGGCAAACTCATCTGACACTTTTCCTTCCTGCTAGAAACTTGCTTTCATTAAGCCTGTCCCGAAGAAGGGTGACCGCTCTCAACCTTCCAACTATCGTTCAAGTGCTTTGATTTCTTGCTTTTCTAAAGTTTTTTAATATATTCTTAATAGGAAGATTGTTAAACACCTATCTTCTCACAATCTTCTTTCAAGGCGTCAGTATGGGTTCCGCAAGGGACGCTGTATTGGCGATCTTACATATCTCTCTGCCTCTTGGTAATTCTTCTTTCGGGATTTCGGTGAAACCTTCGGTATTGCGCTAAACATTTCAAAAGCTTTCAATAGAGTCTGGCACAAATCTTTAATTTCCAAACTGCCCTCCATCGGTTTCTATCCTTCTGTCTATGTCTTCACCGCTAATTTCCTTACTGGCCGATCTATAGCTGTGGTTGTAGATGGCGAGTGTTCTTTCACTAAAGCTATTAATGGTGGTGTTCCTAAGGGCTTTCTCCTGTACCCCACTCTTTTCCTTTTTTTATCAGTGATCTATTAAGTTGCACTTCCTGTCCTATCTCTTCCTGATTGGTGCAGAGAAAACCTTGTGGCTTTCAATGCCTAAAAAACTAAGTTCTTTCATCTGTCTACTAGTCACAATCTTCCACACGACTATTCCCTTCTCTTCAATAATACACAACTCAATTCTTCCTCTTCTCTTTCTCGTAAACTTTCCTGGAAAGATCACATATACTCTCTTTCCAAAGCAGCTTATAAGAGGTTAGGTGTACTGTACCAGTTCCGTAATTTTCTTCACCCCAACTCAGTTGCTGTCTCTGTACAGGGGTCTTGTCCGCCCCTGTCTGGAGTACGTTTCTCGTGTCGGCGGTGGCTGAACCCACACAACTCTACTTGACCGGGTGGAATGAAAGGCTTTTCGTCTCATCATTTCCACGCCTCTTACTGGCTGTTTTCAATCCCTATTTCTTCACCGCACTGTTACCTTACTTCACATTTTCTCCTCCTTTCCTCTCCCCCTTTAACTCTCACTTGGCACTGGCACCCCACCCCATCATATTGGCTGCCACTATAATACTAGATTGTATATCCTCTGGGTTTCTTATTTTTCTATTAATTTTTGTGTCATCAGCAAAGGGTGTTACTTTGTTGCCATTGGTAACGTCATCATTTATATCAGTTAGCATGACTATAGTAATCGAGCTAATACTGTGCTTTGTCGTACTGAGCTAAGGACCTCTGACTCTGATGAAGATATTCCTTGAACTGTAACGGCTTGCTGCCGCTCACTAAGGGAATTATATATACCCATTTTCCTACTTTTCTTGTTATTCTCCTTGTTTTGACATGATCTTCCTGACCGGAATCCATGTTGGTTATCCAAAAAGCCATGGATTTTTTTTTCTCTAACTATTCTTTCAAATATTTTGGTGAGATGAGATGTAAGCGACACAGGCCTATAGTTTTTAGCCTCGGATCGATCTCCTCCTTATGTACTGGAATTATGTTCGCTCTCATCAGGATGCTCGGTATACCTCCCATTATCTAGTGACTGTCTCCATATCCAATATAGGGGCTTAGCGGCTTCATTCTTGAAGTTTTTGATCAGTGTGGCATTCCATTTGTCCGGACCTGCTGCCGAGTGTGCTTTGATTTCCCTATAGTTTGTGTGATATCATCTGCTGTAAAGTCAAAGTCCGTTATACTTTCCCCTTGTAATTCTTCTTTAAAGAACGCGTTTCTTTCGCATATTAGTTTATCATTTTTGGGGGATACTGAAAGCTGATTTTAGATCATCGGTTAATATATTGTTTTCATTCTTCAAAGGTCCGATAGTCGCGTGACTTTTCGTCTTCCATTTTGCGAAATTATAGAAGTATTTTGAGTTCACCTTTATCGCTTCTCTAGTGAAATCTTCTATCTCTGTATGGTTCTCAGTTAGAACCTGTATGACGCAATCTATACTCTCCAGTTTATCATTTAATATTTTTCTGATGTTGTTGTCTTTGCAGTTTCTTAATTTTACAGTCACTCTTTCTCTCTTGCGGAACATTGACTTCTTTTGTCTCGCGGAGCACAGTGTTTCTCACTAAGTCGAAATTTGTTGCAAAGAATATGACTGACCGAAATTGGTCACGTGGGAAATAACTAACCAATCTAAAACGACCACGTAACCTAGTATAATCTGATCTCCGTGAAACGTAATATTATATATATATATATATATATATATATATATGGTCGGTGAGGCTCTGGGTTCTGGGTTCGCCCCGGCTGCTGGCGCCTGGGTTGGGTTGGGCTGGCCACTCACCCTGTTAATATGCAGGTTCAAGTGCCCCTGGGAACACACTCACCCCTACACAGGGTCATGGGCAGGGCTTTTTTTGTAGAAAAAAAGGTACCAGAAGCATATATTATAGAATGGCGAAATTAATAAAAATAGTACAGGGTGTTTATAAAGTCCCTATCTATTTCAGTGAAAACGTAGCAAAAAGGGTAAAATTCAATAACAATATAATAGAAGGCATACATTTAATGAATACTTAAGCATATGATTCTACATGAGCACCATCAGTATCTACAGAGTTCGAATCTGTCAGCAGCATTGCGGAACACATTTTGGAGCATGACAGGGGTTATTTTTGTAACTGCTATTACGATACGAGCACGTAAATCTCGCAGATCTGTAACCCTCGTTTGATAGACGTTTGATTTGATAAAGCCCCATGCAAAGAAATCCAAGGGCGTTAGGTCAGGAGATCGAGCCGCCCAGGGCCTGTTGCCTCCACGTCCGATCCACCGATTTGGAAATCGTTCATTTAGGTATTCCCGAACAATGTTTGCGTAATGACAAGGTGCCCTATCTTGTTGAAAGACGACGGTGTTTAAAATGCCATCTGAATGAAGCTGGGACATTTACGTGCTCGTATCGTAACAGCAGTTACAAAAATAACCCCTGTCATGCTCCAAAATGTGTTCCGCAATGCGACTGACAGATTCGAACTTTGTAGAGATACTGATGGTGCTCATGTAGAATCATATGCTTAAGCATTCATTAAATGTATGCCTTCTATTATATTGTTATTGAATTTTACCCTTTTTGCTACGTTTTCACTGAAATAGATAGGGACTTTATAACACCCTGTACATATAATTCATACTATTTTTATTAATTTATTAATAAACTGAACACATCTCAGAAAAAAGGTTCCGGAACGCCGTAAAGCGCAAAAAAAAGCCCTGGTCGTGGGTAATGGTTTAGATCCCACTGAAAGCTGTATAGGTTTCTTTGGTCTATAACAATGCATTACCTATCCTGTAAAATAAGTCTTACTTTCAGAATATCTTTTTCGAATGGTGAAAGTGCATCATCATCATCATCATAGGAATATTTTTTTTATTTTTAAAGTTTACAAAATTTTTTAAAAGGAAAATTGAAAAAAATAATTTCCTCAAAATGTTTTCTCACCCCAAGTTTATAGGACGCGAGTTCGAATCCCACTATTTCTTCGTTTACCATTTTCATACCTTTCCCTTTCTATGAAACTTTATTCTTTGCTTTTTAAACTAACAGTAATAACTCGGTGAATTAGCAGTTACTGTAAACACGCGGGTTACAGTCATTTCTGAAGTCAAATTTTGTTTTAATTGTTTAAAAAGGAATGAACTTATGATCTAAAAATTTGAAGTTTAACTGTCAAATTAACAGTTTAAAATGAGTAAATCTACTATTACTGTATAATTTCAAGTTTTGAATCACAGTTGGGGCAAATATTATATAATGTTAAAATAGCAGAGGACAACATTATGAAAATTTACAATCATTTCTAAGGATATTTCATAATAATGAAAGTATAAATACATTTTATTAAGCAATGTCATTCTTAGACTGATAAAGAAAATGTGAAAACAAGAACAGCTCCAGTAAACCCCAGTTCTGATAAATATTCTGTGATTCATATTTTAAATGATTTTACATATTTTTAGGAAAGGAATAAAATGCTATTGAAAATGACAGACAATTGCTCTTAATTTAACCTCCATTATTGCAGTGTGTGAATCAACCACAAACAAACTGCAGAGCATAAAACAGAAAGATGTTGCAGTCAGCGTCTTCAAACAGTATACAGTGGATATGACGTTCAGTGTATTCTGAGCGAAGCAAAATCACTTTGCATCGAGTCTCGCCTGCCTTTCACTTTCAATTTCAATTTCAGCTTCCCGACGCATCACTTCCACACGGAGAACAGCCGGCCTTATTACCATTCAAATATTCAAATTAGTGAATATATACCTTTGGTGTGTATATATATATATATATAATAATATATATATATATATACACACCTCGTAACCTCGTAGCAGTTTCGTGCGTTGGTCTCTCTTCACACGAAGGTCAAGTTGGTGGCCCCGCCTCTAGGCCTGGTTTAGTGGAGGAGCGAGTTGCTCTCTTGCGCTCTCCACCGCACATAGCCAGGTACACCCGGCTCATCTGATACCATCCTGAGTCAGGTATCATATATATATACCCCCGCAAGGGGGTTCTAAGTTCGTGCTCTTGAGTGCTCTTTGTGCTCGTTTGTACGTGCTTGTTCCTGGAGGTTTCACGTGCGCCTCCCGGCCATAGCACCCAAGGATGATCGGGCTCGACCCTGCAGTCCTTGACATCCTTGGTCTTTTTCCACTTCGACTGTCCCCTCCACCCTTTCTTTTTCCTCTGTCTTTCCTCTCACTTTTTCTTTGTTTTTCCGCGAGATATGCCCTTTTAAATAGAGGCGAATCGGTTCTTCCCGAACTTAAAAAAAAAAAAATATATATATCAGATTTAATCAGTTAATATATTTAGAATCGTGTTGCTTTCCCCTTTGCGTTATGGAAAGCTAATACATGTTCTGGCATTCCATTGATGAACTTTGCCATTTGTTGTTGAGGACGATCATCGTAGCGTCTATTTACTTTTGTCAACCCTCTGTATATTATATATATATATATATCAGAGAGAGAGAGAGAGAGAGAGAGAGAGAGAGAGAGAGAGAGAGAAAGAGGTCCCAAAAATACAGTATATCCCTATTTTTATTTGACCGTTATTTTATAAAGAATGTATATTTTATTATTAGGGTTTCTTCTCAGAAAGGTAACAGACTGAGTTTTCTATTCCACATATACCTATATGTACAGGGTGGGCAAAAAAAAACATGACAAAGATTTGCAAGCTGTTTTTGCGCATGAAAATGATCCAATAAACTTAAAATTTGCACACTATTAAATACACCCTTTTATACGATTGCAGTAATATTTACTTCGATTTTTCTTTATTATTTCAGATTTCAGAAAGTAAAATACAACTGAGATCCCCTAAAATAAGTGCAAAAATGCCTAAATACAGTGAAGAAGACGAAATGCTTATAAAGAATCTAAGAATTTGCCAAGGCCTGGGCGCCAGGAGAATGATACCAATGTTTCCAAATAAACCGTGGACTGAATCAGGAGTTCAGTATATCATTAGAAAGGTTGATGAAACTGAAGATGTTAAGAGACGTGATGGAAATGGTCGTCTCAAAAGTGCAAGAACTCAGGCAAATATTGACGTAGTGGAAGGTTAAGTCAGGAAGGTAAACCAGGAACGGAACGCACATTTCACCGAGGGAAATCGAAAAAGAAACGGGTATAAGTTGTAGTAGTGTTAGAAATATTGTGAAACACGATTTGGGTTTAAAAGCTTACACTGGTATGCATCAATTTTGCTGTCAAGGGTTTTGTAAGTGATTCTTATAGAGTTTTTCCTGCTGATTTCGAATCTGCAATCCGCTTTTCTCAATCAGCTCAGGTTATCCGGCTATGGCCTCATAAGTAAAATAGAATTTTTCGTGATTTTGTCAAAGCGGAATTGGAACAGTAACATCTATCATCACTTGTTTCACTTGTGTAATATCTTTTTTACTTTTCAGGCATAGAGATAAAATATTTCATAATGAATAGAGCGTGTAAAAATGATCCCAATAGATTCTGCTACATAGTGGGACGGTTACCATGCCAAATAACCAGTCCCAAATCACTAAATTTGTGAAGACAATGTATAGAGCATACTTTGGAATTAAGCTAGGGGACCAGGACAAAAATTTCGCCCCTCATATGTGCTGCAAGACGTGCATTGAAAATTTGAGAAGATGGAGCAAAGGCAGAGCGAAATCTTTGCCTTTTGGAATTCCCATGATTTGGAGAGAAGGAAAGGATCACGTGACAGATTGCTATTTCTGCATGACAAACCTCCAAGGTGGGCTTATAAATTTTTGTTTCTTAAATATTTTGAAATCCTCGTATGAAACTTGACATAATGTTCACCATAATGTAATATTCACCATATATAGCATAATATTCACCATAATGGTAATCATACATTTACATATACATATTGTTATAGAAAATACATTTACACATACATATTGTTATACAAGTTACATTTACTATACAATGATTGTATATTTTTCTTTCTTTTTCATTCATATTGTCCCCGAAGGGACAATATGAATGAAAAAGAAAGAAAATATACAGACTCCATCGACCTATTTCATATCTTACAGACCGCAGCCTTCCCTCACGAGCCGCCACTGTCTGAATGCTTCTTCTATTTCATATGCAAGTTTTATATCCATGTTTCTGTGTTTCTATTTTCAGGAGTTAACAAGAAGAATAAACACATTGTGTGTACCCTGACATTCCTTCTGCTATGAGACCTGTACCCCATGGTCCTGGAATTCCAATACCCGACCCACCTCAAACCCTGGACTTCGATGATTCTGATGATGAATCAATGACCAATGCCAATGACCAGTCCCAGTCGTATATACCTCAAAATACCGCTTCAAATGAGCCGAGGCCTCTCAACCAGGCCAAACTTAATGATCTTACCAGGGATTTAGGACTTTCCAAATTAGCTGCCGAGATCTTGGGCTCACGACTTCGAGAGGACAACTTGCTGGCTCCGGGAACAACATTCTCCTGGTATAGGAAACGAGAGGAAGAATTCCGCAAGTTTTTTGCAGTGCACGAAAATACCTCTTCCTTAGTGTACTGCTGCAATGTTGAGGAGCTAATCGAATCCTTGGGCCTGCCATATAACGCATCAGAATGGAGGCTATTTATAGACTCGTCTAAACGAAGTTTGAAAGCAGTACTTCTCAACGTTGGGAATAGGGTTGCATCAGTCCCTGTAGCACATTCCGTACAACTTACTGAGAGCTACGATAACATGAAAATTTTACTGGATGCTCTCGTATACGACCAACATAACTGGAGGATCTGTGGAGATTTGAAGGTAATACTAATATCATAAGTAAACTATTGCTATTGACTATGTTGTTTTTCCAAAGGTTATTTGAGAGCGTATAAGAACACTTAACTTCCCCACAGAAGTGATACAGTCCAATGCATAGATTTTTTTTATCTGATAGAACAAATTCTCTAAATTCTTTAAATATTTTCATTTTTTTTCAGATTGTGGCATTTGTATTGGGAATGCAAGGGGGATACACGAAATACCCATGTTTCCTCTGCAAATGGGATAGCCGAGCGGATGAGAAGCAATGTTGAGGAGCTAATCGAATCCTTGGGCCTGCCATATAACGCATCAGAATGGAGGCTATTTATAGACTCGTCTAAACGAAGTTTGAAAGCAGTACTTCTCAACGTTGGGAATAGGGTTGCATCAGTCCCTGTAGCACATTCCGTACAACTTACTGAGAGCTACGATAACATGAAAATTTTACTGGATGCTCTCGTATACGACCAACATAACTGGAGGATCTGTGGAGATTTGAAGGTAATACTAATATCATAAGTAAACTATTGCTATTGACTATGTTGTTTTTCCAAAGGTTATTTGAGAGCGTATAAGAACACTTAACTTCCCCACAGAAGTGATACAGTCCAATGCATAGATTTTTTTTATCTGATAGAACAAATTCTCTAAATTCTTTAAATATTTTCATTTTTTTTCAGATTGTGGCATTTGTATTGGGAATGCAAGGGGGATACACAAATACCCATGTTTCCTCTGCAAATGGGATAGCCGAGCGGATGAGAAGCACTATGCACAGCGTGAATGGGCATCCAGAGAGAATTTTGAACCTGGGTCGCATAATGTCGTTTCAGTGCCCCTTGTACCACCAACAAAAATTTTGCTCCCACCACTTCATATTAAGCTGGGCTTGATGAAAAATTTCATCAAATCAATGAATAAGGAGGGTTCAGCATTCCGATATCTCGAGAGTAAATTTCCTCATATATCTGATGCTAAACTAAATGCTGGGGTTTTTGATGGTCCTCAAATTCGAACTTTGATCAAGGATACTCAGTTCGAAAACGCAATGACTCCAACTGAGAAGAATGCCTGGCAGGCATTCAAATCAGTTGTCACTAATTTTCTTGGCAAGTGTAGAAGTCCAGAATACGAGTCCGTTGTCGAAAACTTGATGGAAGCTTTCAAAGCTCATGGGTCGCGCATGTCCATAAAAATGCACTTTTTGTGGTCCCACTTGGACTATTTTCCTGAAAATTGCGAGGATTATAGTGAGGAACAGGGTGAACGATTTCACCAAGATATCAAAATAATGGAAGAGAGGTACCAGGGAAACTGGGATATCAATATGCTGGCGGACTATTGCTGGTGTTTGAAGCGAGACGTGCCCGAAGAAAAACACAGACGGAAAGCCAAAAAAACTTCATTCCTTCCTCAATAAACTTTTTTCCATATTCATTGTATGAATAAAAGTATTTATTCACACAATGTTTTCATTTTTCACGAGTGTTCTTATAATATTACTCGTATCTACAGTGTTTAAGCTAAAAAAATCAATAAATTTGGGGATAAAATTGGACTTATAATAAATGGCCAATAGAGAAAAAACCTGACCTGATTGAGGAAAACCAATGTCATTTTCGAATTCAGCATGGTCGAATTATATAATATGAGTTGAAAAAACCCTCACATCAGACAAAAAAATTTCATATGCATACCAGTGTTATAAACGTATATCAGGGCAAAGTCTAACCGATGCCAATAAGGTTAGGCGGAGGACATGTGCACAAAGCTTGATAAACAGATTCCAGGGTAACTCAGTTAGAAGATTGTGGTTCTCTGATGAGAAGTTATTTCACATTGTACCAGCGATTAACCAACAAAACGATCGGGTATACGCAAATGTTGCGAGAAGTGATGTTGCACCGGAGCGGTTAATAAAGGAAACATCTAACTTTTTGCCTAGCATTATGGTAGGAGCTCGCGTCTCAAAATTAGGGCAAACCAAGAATTGTTGTGATTCAGCCACAAGCCAAAATCAATGCAGAATATTATTGTACACAGGTCCTTCCACAGTATTTGGATGATATTCGTCAGATTAGTGGAAATAATTTCACTTTCCAACAAGATGGAGCACCTGCACACAGGGCGAAGCGTACAATAGCGTATCTGGAACAAGAAACACCCAATTTCATTGAGCCGAACATGTGGCCTCCCAATAGTCCAGATCTTACGCTGCTCGATTATGGCATTTGGGAAGCTTTAAAATGAAAAGTTTATACACCAGGTGAAAATATTCGCAATGTTGACGAGTTACGCCTTAAAGTGTTGGATGGCTGGAATCAGGTATCTCAGCGATACATTGACAGATGCATCGATGAGTGGATCCCGCGTTTAACCAAATGTATTCAACAAGAAGGGGGTCACATAGAACAATTTTTTTGATATAAATTAAGGATTAATAAAGGAACATTTATGTTAAGTTTAACACTCCTATCTTAATTTTTTTCCAACAATAAATACATGTTTACGAGCGTCATTAGTTTTTTTGCCCACCCTGTATATACCTTATGAATTCCACACGAATCAACTTATATTGTTGGGATTGTGAAATCGGGATTTATTAATGAATATAAAATAACAAAATTCATAATGTATAAATGGAAAATATGTTTAATAGATGGATTATAAAGTTAGGAAATAGGCCTTAAATGAATTTGGGCAAGCGTACGTGACTTTTTGCACGAAGCCAGAACAACAGGTTTTATTGTGTTTATACTTGTAATTGCAGTTACCCAATCAGGCATAGGTTTGGCCGTCACGTGATGCCCACCTCCTGTTTTGTCCAATCATGTCATTAAAAACATTAGTTTTTAGATAATATTGGATCTATATAATTAAGCAATTTGATATCGTAAAATAGGTCAATAAAGTTAGTTAAATAATATAAAATAACTAGGAAATAATAAAAGCTATTGAAATCGTGTATTAATTACTGTTTCTTAAGTTTTAGGTGCAATAATATATGAGGCGCTCCGGACCACAACCTACCAGCGCCAGTGGGGCCAGAATTGAGTTATTTACAGTATACCACTATATTCCCCAACCCTTCCTCTACCCCGTAGGGGAGTCAGGGAGCAGATTGTGGACCTGTACGTATGGTCGAAATCAATCAAATACCGTTACTGGTACAAAAGTTATAGCATTTTGCAAGTTGACAAACTTTAACTGCATTTTACTTCATTTTTTTTTTATTTTGGCGCTTGGCAGCTTGTGGTTCGGAACGCCTCATATAAAGAACAGATGTGTAACGCGCAAATGGAACAATGAAGTCAGCTCGATGGAAAGGCAGCGCAACGCTAGGAAGTGAGTCAAGAAGAGTCGAGAGTAGAAGTTGAGTTGAGGAGAGTGTTAGATAGAATCGTCTGTCCATCTTAAGCTCATTTTTCCCTCTCTTATTATCTTGATTTCAACATTTCGGTCAGAGCCTGTGGGAAATAGGGCCTATATTTAAGATGAATTAATAACAGTAAATTCAATTAATTTTCCACTAGAGCCAAAGAGAAAATTCTATTCGCGGTCCTAGGTTTTTATTAATGTCACGCGCGAGGCTATATCGTTTTCGAAGGCCTACTTGATTTTCGGTCAATGCTTAACCTTGCCTTATGAATTATAAATAAGTAAATTATGAATAATTGTAAAGTTAATCTAATTTGTGAACATAAGATTAAAAGTATAAAAATGTTGGTGTTTCATAATAAAACTCTGTAAATTTGTATTAATGGTCTAAAGTTAAATTCTGAAGTTTTTATAACGATAAACAACATTAGTTTACTTAATGTTACGTAAGTGAATCTTGTGTCGTTGTCGTCACACACCAACCTACGGACGAGCCAGTGGTCGGTTTACAGAAACATCCGGAAAACCCCGAACCTTACACAGTAGCGGATCTAGGATTTTCGAAAGGGGAGGGGGTGGACCTTTACGTATGTAAAAATTGCGCTAAAATAATGTTTAATTATATATAAATATAATTATATACACTGGAATTAAAAGTACATATGTTAACCCTTTAAGCACCAGCAGGAAAATTTTTAGCGTTTACTAAAATGTAGTTAAAGACCAGGTTTCTGGTAGTAAATATTTGAACTAATTTGATTGACATTATCAGATCCATCCGTTCAAAGTATTACCTAAATCAGTCATTTTGAGAGAGGAAGAGCGTGAATGTGAATACTACGCAAAGGGTTTACAAACACATTAACCTCGTGTCTACAAACGCTTACAACCATTAATAAATAACTATGTAAAGCTGGAAAGCATAATTTAATTGAGTATACGAAGGGAAATATTATTTTTATACACAGTTCCTAAAAATAAAATTGAAAGGTAAATTGCCAGGTATTTACGAGGGTCCTGTTGATATGTTTCTAATTTAAAAAGTATGTACTTTTTTGCTTTTAGAAATTAAAAAAATTATTATAAAAAATAAAGCATTTCGAAGGGGCGCCAAATTGACAAAAAGGGGTGCAAAATTGACCAAAGGGGCCCACCCGTAAATCCGCTAGCGAGTCCTTACAATATATCATTCTATTGAGAAGTCGATTCTTCACGTTTATTAAGAATAAAGGATATTTTGCATAAGATATTTATATATTGTTCTGTCTTGTTACGGAATTACCAGAAAAGTAATTCTGCCGCACCCTAAAAAAGTAATTCTGCCACGATAACTGACTATTCCAAGCTTTGTTTGCTTTTTTTCATAAAAAAAAATCACGAAATTGTCAATTTGGAGATATCCCACAAATACTGCAACCGTGTAAAAACATTTGTTGGAAGAAAGTAATTCCGTCATTTATATTGTTTCATAATCAAGAAAAGAAATGTGTTAATAATATCTTCCTTTTTCTATGCGATAGTAAAAGTATGGCTCGGCAGATTCAGAAAATAACTATTAAATAACTACCAGCATTTTCTAATAATAGCATCGCTAGAAATGACCAAAATGGGTTGTGCTGTGTAATTCCGTCAGAATGAAATTCGTGACTTATACATTTCTAATCTTTCATTACTTACTAACTAATAAATATTGTATATTAAAACCGTTCTTTCACCATTTCATACTTAAAGCAATAACTTTTCCTAATTTCTGCGTTCTACGAAATTAGGAAAAGACGATACAACAACCAATAGACTATAGCCTAGTTAGGCCATAGAAGGCCTTACTGGCTATAGTCTTTAAGGAAAACTGTTTGACTACGCCTTCTTAAGGACCTAGTCGACACGAAACAATATGGCTGAACCCTCAAACTCTGATGCCGCGTTTGCAGCCGGAACAAAAAATCAAATCGTAGAGTAGTTTCATGTGACAAATTCTATGACGCGGGTGCGGAGGAACTTTTGCAGAGAATATGAATGCAGAGATCCACGCGATAGAAAGATGATATCACGAATTATTAGAAAATTTGAAACAAAAGGAAATGTAACCAATCAAATTAATGGTAATAGTGGTTGGCGACGTCCACAAGAACTGTGCAGCACGTAATATGGTTCAGGAAATTAATTATTGCGCGCAGTCCGCAAAAGCAAATTCAGCGTTTGCCAACAGAAGTAGGTATTTCACGAACATCTGTGCATCGTATACTTCGTACCGAATTTCCCAACAAAATTCATTCACAAACTTCACTGACTAATATTCAAACAAAAACGAATGAAATTTACAAAATGGATGTTAGCAAAGCCAGAACAACACCCTGAGTTTCTGAAACATATCCACTTCACTAACGAGTGTTATGTACATCTGTCTAGGGAGATTAAAAGCAAAACTTTCGTTACTGGGGAAGACATGCTGGCATACCAATACAGCTTCCGAGGAGTGTTGTTAAACTCAGCAATTGGGTGGCTGTTGGGTGGTATGGTGTAGTCAGGGCCGGATTAAGCATTGTTGGGGCTGGGGGCAATGAATATTTTCGGGCCGGTGTCACTAGAAAAACACAATTCTTTACCTGATACATCATACATGAGTGATGTGATCAGCTGACTGGGATCGATCAACAGAAAACGAAACAAAAACAAAGATGTGATTACAGAAAATGTATACTGTGTTCACATAAATGGATACTAAACTAGGTTTTGTAGAAGCGGAATCTAGAATTTTTTTTCTTCCTCACGGTCGACCAATTATTTCAACGGTAGATTATAGCATTTACATAGTTTCTTGGGGTCGTCAGCATCTTGGGGCCGGTCAGCATCTGGGGCCGGCGGCAAATGCCCCCTTTGCCCCCATTATAATCCGCTACTAGGTGTAGTTGGTCCCTACTTTGAGAATGAAAGATGCTACAAGATTTTTACCACAACTGATTAGTTTGTCTCGTAGAAGAAATAACTGCATTACTCCAGATTCAGTGGTTTCAGCAGGATAAAGCACCCCCACACGCTGCTTGTGAAACTCGCAACTTTTTGAGGAAACATTTTTCCGGGCGACTTATCTAAAGACCAAAGTCTATGAGGTAATGAACGACATGCCAGCTGAACTATTTCCAAAAATTATGTCAAACATTTGAGTAAGGCTGAATATTGTGTTAGAAAAAATGCCGATTACACTGACCATGTTTAATTAAGGTTAACAAACTCCTATGTTTTACGTAACTATTGCGTTTGTCTTTGTGTCTAGATTCCTTTTTTTAACTTAGAACGTACATTTAAATATAGGGACATTTTTGTGGGGCACTTGACTTATATATATATATATATATGTATATATATATATATATATATATATATATATATATATATATATATATATATATATACGTGGGCCGATCTGAAAGTTTCCAGATAACGGCAGTAGATCTCATACAATGAAAGTCTAGATACGTTCAGACCGAAACTCGTGTGTGTGTGTATATATATATATATATATATTAGGGTGGCCCTTAGTTGTATGTGATTTTCTGAAATGAAATATTTTTCATCTCCCAACCTCCAAAGTTGTTCTAATCCATGTAAAAATGCTCTGTGTAAAATTTCAGCTCAATCAGACAATATTAAGATGGCCCCCAAAGCCCTAAAGTTTCAGATTTTAACAATATTGATATTTTTTCATATAAAACCGTTTTTATCGTCTTTACAGTGTTTTATTCGAAAGAAATATAATATGATCGAAAGAGAATTCAATTTACAATAAATTTAGTTATAACCATTATTTACTTAAAACCAAAATTGGACGAGATATTCACGGAAATTGAAAAGTACCATAAGTGCGTAAAAAAAACCGCTTCTGGAAGGTTCTAGAAAGTTCTTCGCCTGCGGCCTATATAAGCGGCGTAATTATTTGTTGTAAATAAAATTCACTTTCGATTATGCTTTGTGATTATTTTCCCAAACAAAGTTTGCAAATGAATTATAAAGGTTTTATATTAGAAATACCAATTATCACTAGGGAACAGCATTTTTGTTTCTTGAAAACTATTTGGTGTTTATTATAGAACTTTTGATGCTGATTCCAAATATGGTTTCAGAATTTTTCTATCACCCATAGTGTTCGAGAAAATAATATTTCCATTTACTCAGAGTTTTCCCAAAATATTAGTTAAAATTAAGTGTACTAATTTAATTTTACTTTCTTTTTTTTCCAGGTTAACTATATTTAATAGTATTTTTTGCATTAAAAAAATATAGCTATTTAAACAAACAGATTTTTAATAAAAAGAAAGAATTTTTTTTTCAAGTTTTGCTCAAATTTTAAAATTTTTCATAGTAGAAAAAATTGGTTTTTCATTCCAAAAAGTTTTCCGTGATTTCAATAATTTTCCGCCAGCATGAATCGAAACTGTATTAATCCCAGAGATACATTTTGCTACGTATGTAGAGAACTGACCACAATGGCACAGAGGAAGACGATGACCCCACTCGTGAAGAAGGCTTACGAACTTTATTTTGGATGTAAGGTAGGCGACGAAGACAAATCCTGGGCACCTCATATCTCATGCATTTCCTGTGCCGTCACTCTTAGGGGTTGGATTAAAGGTACCCGCAAATCTATGCCATTTGCCATACCAATGATTTGGAGAGAGCCCAAGGATCACCTAACGGATTGCTATTTTTGTATGACTAACGTTTCAGGATTCTCTGCCAAAAATAAACATAAAATTCAATACCCAAATCTTGCATCTGCCATGAGACCAGTACTACATGACGATGATAACCCAATTCCAACTCCCCCAAAGTCATGGACACTGGATGAAGAGTCTGAAGTTGAACCAATGGAAATTGATGACACTAAAGATACAGACTTTCAGCAACCTGAATCAAATAAACCACGTATGATAACGAAAGCGGAATTATTGGGCTCCAGGTTACGTGAATGGAATTTGCTGGCAAAAGATACAAGCATATCGGCGTTCCGCACTCGCCAAAAAGATCTGATGCAGTATTTCTCCTCGTCCGGTGGTTTATGCTGCTGTAATAATGTAAATGGACTGCTGTTAGCTCTCGGTCATGAACACAAATCTGAAGATTGGCGTTTATTTATTGACTCTTCGAAGCTAAGCCTCAAGGTTGTACTACTTCACAATGGAAATAAATACCCTTCCATTCCTGTAGCGCACGCTGTCCACATGAGGGAATCTTACGAAAATATGAAACTCATCCTTCAGCAGATTAATTATGACCAGTTTCGTTGGTATATATGTGGGGATTTAAAAGTCGTCGCGCTCTTTCTGGGAATGCAGCTCGGTTATACGAAGTTCTGCTGCTTCCTTTGTGAATGGGACAGCAGAACCAGAGATTCGCATTATTTTGTAAAGGATTGGCCACTTCGTCAAAAATGTATCCCAGGACTGAAGAATGTGTCTCATGAACCCTTAGTTGACCCCAAGAAAATATACTTACCGCCACTTCACATCAAACTTGGCATCATGAAAAATTTTGTCAAAGCAATGAACAAGGAAGATGAGGCATTCAAATATTTGAAGAAAAAGTTTTCACGACTTAGCGATGCAAAGATAAAAGAAGGGATCTTTGTTGGTCCCCAAATCAGAGAGCTCATGAAAGATCAAAAGTTTGATGATGCCTTGAGAGGTAAAGAAAAAGTGGCATGGGAGGCCATGAAGAATGTTGTCACAAATTTTCTAGGGAACATCAAAGCCTCTAACTATGAAAAAATAGTGCAGGACATGATTGAAGCATATAGGTTATTGGGATGTAATATGTCACTAAAAATCCATTTCTTGCACTCCCATTTAGATTTCTTCCCTGAAAACCTCGGCGACGTAAGCGATGAGCATGGAGAAAGGTTCCACCAAAATATAGCTACTATGGAGAAACGCTACCAAGGGAGGTGGGATCCGGCAATGTTAGCTGATTACTGCTGGACATTGATGCGAGAAGCTCTTAATGAAAACTACAAGAGAAAATCAGTGACAAAGAAGTTTTAAGAAGAATATGTTAAATGCCAATCTGCCACTAATATAATTTTTATGAAGTATTTTTACTAACTTCTATACACTTTTTGAATAAATATTAAAATACAAATTTCTTAGTAACCTTGGGTGATAGAGAAATTCTACGGCTATATTCGGAATCAGCGGAAAAAATCCTATAAGACCGACCTGTTCACGTCCAAGAAACAAAAAAAAGTTAAAATTTGTTCCCCAGTGAATTATCGGTAAATTTTGAAAATTTAGGGCCTTTGGGGGCCACCTTAATATAGCCCAATTGAGCTGAAATTTTGCAAAGAGCACTTTTTTATATATTGGAAGAAGATTAGGGGTTGGGAGCAATTAGTAGTATAGCCGCAAAAGGGGAGAGTGCAAGAATGTTGCAAGTTATTATGTAAAGTTGCAATGTTGCAAAGGGGGGTGGGGTGTTGCAAAAAAAAATTTAAAAAAAAAATTTAAAAAAAGAGTACTGGCCTTTGTTGCCAACCGGGGTTGCAAGGGGCATGCAACTTGGAGGCGGAGTTCTCCCCCAAGCTATTCCCCCAAAGGGCCAGAAAGGAGAGAAAGGAAGAAGGTGTTCACCTAGCAGGAGCCAAGTGCATATTAAGACTTCAGCCGAGTAGGCGTTGTTTTATAGGCTCCTAATCAGCCAGTTGGCTGAGCCAAGGGGGGAGGGGTACACCTGAGGAGAGAGAGAGAGAGAGTAGTTGCCTTTGATTGCAAGGCATGCAACTTGGAGGCGGAGTTCTCCCCCAAGTTATTTTCGTTTACCTAACCTAAGAGGCCTCTAAGGGGTTTTCCCAAAGGGCCAGAAAGAGAAGGACCAGAGGTCCTTGCTCGGCTGGGAGCCGAGGTGAATGAATCCGTCAGTCGTCTCTCGGTCTTTTATAAACCTCTATTCTGGCTGAGTTGCCAGATAGCGCCATGTATTCAGTTGCTGAGTTGCCAGATCACGCCGTGTATTCAGTTGCTGAGTTGCCAGATCGCACCATGTATGCAGTTCATGGTGCGATCTGGCAACTCAGATCTGGCAACCTGGCACCTGGCAACTCAGGTGCTGAGTTGCCAGATCGCACCATGTATTCCAGATAGCGCCATGTATTCCAGATAGCAAAAACCATATATTAATCATCCATTTAAATAGTGTACCACAATTGAATCCAATTAAATTCTGTTTATTAAATAAATAATTTTTACACACTTAATTTTTATTATAAATATTTGAACAACGAAACAATATGAAAATTTACGAAACAATTCATTTAAAAGTTGAAATTATCCAAAACACAATCCGCTATAACGGGGTCGGACGACATGAGAGATCTTCCTTCCAGACCGCTCTTGATGTGTATGTATATATATATATATATATATATATATATTAGCGTGACACTTATTTTCGAAAGTTTGAATTTTTATCGGGACGGGCGCGTTTCTGGTTCCATTTTGTAAAAAAATATCGTGTGTAAAATATTTTTGAAATAAAACAATATTTAGAACTGCCTCAATACGGTCAAAGTTTGTATATTTTCTCGAAAAGTAGAAATTTTAGATCATGATGTTCTATGCCTCTAGCAAATAAAATATCACTTCTAGTTTGTTCAAGCTACTAATCTTGACCTAAAACATATAACTGGACTTCATACTTTCAACTCTAGGTCCCCCTCAACTCGAGTATTAGCCCCTCAAGGGGGGGGGGGTATCATGGGCGCCCATCTCCCTCTCATTGTTGCCTACTTTGCAGAGGTCACGGTGGACTTGCGGGCGGTTGGGAAGTCACAGCGGTGCTTCTCGACCACTTGTAAGAGGAACTGCCTTTGGTCTTCACTCTTGGTAAGGGCCAGGTTGAAAGACTGCATCAACGCCACCCCGCGCTCCGCGAAGTCATTGACAACTTGAAGGGCCTGGACTCGGCGGGATGCAGCGATGAAGGCTGGGTCCGTCCGCCACTCCTCCGGATCCTTGAGCAGGAAGGCGGTGCTGATGTCCAGAACCTTGAAGAACTCCTTTGATGTAGTCGTTGTGAACTTGGCCAATGTATTGTTGGCGATTGAGGCGGTGGACAGGTCCACATTGATACGCCGCGGGGGATCCTCCGATCCTTCCTCTTCTTCCATCGCTTTAATCATCTCCCGCTTTGTCGCCAAGTCGATACCCTCGTCGAAGATGGCCAGGGTGACGAGGCGCTCGCTCAAGTACCATAGGTGCCTGGCGAAGACTGTCGCCGTCGCCTTGGCCACCGCTGAGTCCGGATAATAGACGAGGGCCTTGAGCAGCGCGAGGTCCGCGGCTGGGGCCGTTGCCGGGAGCGGCGCTTTGTACCAGGCCGTCACGTAGATGGACACGGCGAAGATGGTGAATCGCCGGATTCCAGCCGCTTCGCCTGACGACATCTGAAACTGTTCCCGGAACAGGAACAGTTTGATGGCATAGATGACTTTTGCCATCCAGCGCGCGCGATGGAAGGCGCCGGGACGAGCGAACCGGGCACCCCGCTTGTTCGGACCGCCCAGCACAATTACAGAGAGCTCCAGAAGTTCCCTGTAGTCATCACGTGGATGTTGACCGTCGAGGAGGCGGCTGAATTCGATCAGCAGGTCGTCGCGGGCGTCCTTCAGGTGCTGCGGCATGGTTCCATCCTCGAAGGGCTTCGCTTTGGTTTGATCGATGAAGTCCCACTGGGCGGCGAATCGTTTGAACAGGAGGATGTCAGGACCAGTAGAGGGACCGAGGCACGCCGTGAATGCCTTCTCGCACACCAGTTCGTGGATGTGGTGGCGGCAAGCCAAATGAAGCACTGTCTTCTCGAGTTTCTGCTCAATGATATAACAAGCTCCTCCTGAGAGTCCTGTGTTTGAGGCGGTGGTGTCAAAAGAGAGGGCACAGATCCGTCCCTTGATGTCCCAATCCTCGAGGGCAGAGAGGACGGCTTCCGCCATGGCGCGGCCGGTGCCGTCGGGGAGGCTGGGCACAGCCAGAAGCTTGTCGACGTTCTCCCCAAACACCAGAACTGGAAGGCGATCTTCAGCAGGGCCTCCGTCAGCCGCTGGTACGATTTTCCCGTCCCAGTGAACGGTCAGCGGCACAGTAGGATGGAAGGCTGCCTTCATTTCCGCTGCTGCCATAGCACGGAACTTTGCTCGGTCGCGGCGGGAGGATTCGCGGTTCAAGACCAGCTCCTCAGGGTCGTGGCCCAAGCTCCTCGCAGCCGCCGACAGCAAAAAAACACCTTCTCGGTCGGTAAGTTTCGTCCGATCCATCGCTGCGGAGAGATCAGGGGTGATCATCTTTTTCGACGCGCGGAATCGCTTGGGTGGTAAAGGGGTCGTAGATGCTTCTGCATTCGACGTGGACGGGCCCGGAGAGAGAGCTCTTCCTCTTCTTCTCGGCGACGACGCCGTGTCGGTGACCGAGTCGGGCTGCTTGCACCTGAGCTGGAGCTCGATGCCAGTTCGACGAGTTCTTCTCGGCTCTCTCTGTTCGCCCTTTCATCATCTTGCCGGCGGCTCCTTTCCGCTTCCTGTCTCCTCGCACGCTCCTCCTCAGTGTGCAGCGTCATGTCACGTGTGGAGGAGATGCGGCCGCGCCGCACCTCGGCCCTTTGTCCCGTCAGGAACTCCCTGTCCTCTTCGATTGTGATCATCGACATCGCCTGTTCGTGTGCGATGTCGAAGAGGCGGTCAAGGGATGAGAGGAACTCGGCCTCGTTCCTGATTTGGGTCACAGTGCGCCGTTTCGAGTTCTTGTTCAGAGCCCGCCACTTCTCGTACATTCGGAGAACCTTGTCCCTTGCGCGTTGGTCTTTCTGCGTAGGAATACGGGACCGCTCCCAGAATTCCTTGACTGCGGTCACTGTCTCAGCGGCTGCTTCCTTGATCGGCTTCTTGACGTCAAGGTGAAGGTGGAAAAAGTACTGAAGCGCCTGCTTTCCCGTAGGCAGCATGCTTCCTGTGATGCTGTGGTCCACGGTCCCCAGGAGATAGACTGCTGTTTTAGATCTTGTTGCCGAAGCCATCACGTCGTTTCAGAACTCACTGAAAAAGAGAATGAAACACTGTTAGGGTTGGCAAAACTCGTCCCAACCCATTTTCTACTTAGAATAACATGTTCTTTCGCCTGTATCAATATTTGGATAAACTCGTGTTACATTCTGTATAATACCTCATTTTAGTCTTCTGTACACCAGTGCGGAAGACTAAACCAACGACTCTGACCGTCCGTCTGTCTGTCTGTTATCATTTTTCAACTCAGAAACTACAGCAGCTATCGAAACGAAAACTGACATGATAACAGAACGCCATGAGTACTTTTCGACAAAAAGTATAAACTTTGACCTCGTTGAGGCAGTTCTAATTATTATTTTATTTCAAAATATTTTACACACAATGTTTTTAGACGGAATGACACCAGAAATGCGCCCGTCCTGATAGAAATTCCCAAAAAATGAAAAACACCCCAAATAAGTGGCACCCTAATATATATATATATAATATATATATATATATATATATAATAAACGAATAACAACTCGTGTGCACACACACACACACACACACACACACACGAGGAAAAGGCAGAAACTAGGTCATTTCGAATCGTGTCCCTAGAGACCTTTTCGGCCGAGGGTTAATCCTTCGTCCAAGATATTCGAGCAAAAACACCTTTCACATCAATTCTTATTATCATTATTATTATTATTATTATTTCTACAATGAAAATATTTTATATTTACGCGTAATTTGTATGGGGTCATATTCTTATAACTACATCTTAACTGCTTAAATCAATCACCTTTCACATCAATTCTTATTATCATTATTATTATTATTATTTCTACAATGAAAATATTTTATATTTACGCGTAACTTAGACCCACAGTTTAACGTGGAAACTGAATGCTTTTTTAAAAATATAATTAGGATATATTTCTTTATATCCTCGACCCTCCTCCCTCATTCCCCCAAACCCCCACCCATCTGTACTTGTATATATAATAAACTCAATCCCTGATAAGCCTCCCTTCACTCTCCTCTCTCTCTCTCTCGTCCCCCTTCACTCCAAATCTTAACTTTCACACAAGCACACACACACACACACACACCCCCGGAAACCAATGCATTTTTCATCTCTCCGTGGAGCAGAACGAATCACACGTGCTCGCCTTGATGAATTTAATGTTAATGAAATCGTCAATTAGAATATTATGGTCTATTACATCAATCACCTTACTCAAATCCACCGCCAATACCCTCAATTTAGTAATAATAACAACTATCTCTCATACACTATATATATATATATATTATATATATATATATAAATGGACTTTCACCAAATTAAAACAAATCACTAAGCAGTTAAAAGATTTCGCTCTATTATCATATTCACAAATCTACACACACACACACATACACACACACACACACACACACACACACACACCTCTGTATATATTACGAAAATCAGGAAAAATGCCAAACGTGTATTAATTTAAATGATCCTAAACGTATATTATAAGAAATTAATTACTATTTTCACCTTTTAAGAGAATCATTTATTATAAGAATTTAATTACTCAATATAAGAAATTAAACATTAAACGCGCGCGTAATATATATAACTCAAACACCGTGCCTGCGTTGAAACCTTTGAAAGGTGTGGGCGTTCACAGAGGAATTTTTGCTGGAACTTCCTCTCTCTCTCTCTCGTCTCCCTTCACTCCAAATCTTAACTTTCACACACACACACACACACACACACACACAACACACACACGCCTCTGTATATATTATGAAAATCAGGAAAATAACAAACGTGTATTAATTTAAATGAAACTAACATACGAGCCTCATTCCCCAACCCGGCTATATATATATATATATATATATATAATAAACGAATAAACAACTCGTGCACACACAACACACACACACACACACACACACATCCCGGAAACCAATGCATTTTTTCATCTCTCCGTGGAGCAGAAAAAATATTACGCGCTTTTCACCTTAAAGTGAATTAAAGCAATTTTACGAAAAAGAATATGAATTTCAGAACTAAGTTAACATTTATACAAGGTTAGAAGCTTTATCAACTGCTAATTTATTTCTCAATGATAACCTATATTTTTAATATAATTAATTAATTTTCTTTTTATCATAACTCAGCCGAGCAACGATGTTAAGCAACGTTGGAATCCAAAGGATACTTCCCTTACACTTTCCTCACCAGCGAGACTTTAAACTACGTAGGCCCACCACCCCCAAACATTATTTTGACTGTATGGATGAACGTGAAGACTTTGATCGATACTACGACAGTTTTAATGAAAGTAACCCTTATAATATAGCTGATGAATGTGAGCGTTATTGCGTGAATGATGTGCGCGTGCTTAGAGTATGTTTCCATGCCTTTAGAAGAATGTACATAACCCGTTTCAAATGCGATCCACTGCAAGTCGCAACCACCATCGCATCATTATGTTTTACGGTGTTCAAGAATAACTTCATGCCTAAAGACACCTTAGCCATTATTCACCGAAACAACCCCCGCAGTTACGGACACAAGGCTATTTACTAATAAAATAAATGTATATCTTGATATTTAATGTTAATGAAGTCGCCTTGGCAATTTCCAGTTCCGAGAAAAAGACTCTCAAAGCCATTTCTCTCTTTGTGCTATATATTATTAAAAATGTTAATTGTTCTAAGACTATTTATAAAAGAAAATGGGATTTTGGCACAACTTGCATAATTATTTATACAACTTGCTTATTGTAATTTTAAATATGTTATGAACGTTATACGCGTCACTATTAAATGTCATTTATATTTTTTTTTTACTTTCGATTTGATTTTGGATTATGTGTTTCAGCTTTGTAATTTTAATTTTATTATTGAGCAGTTTTAATTTTGTACTTTAGATCTAGCTATCCACGTTTATATATTTTTGTCATTTATACATTTTTATCAGGCATTGAAATGCGATAGAGTCCCCCGAAACAGCGGATGCTGCCAAATATAATAACTTTTCTGCGCTACGTCATCGTCTTTATCCTAAATATAAAGTTTAATACAGTTCTTAGTACCTCTGTCATTCAATTATTAATCTTATATGTTATAATGTTTCAGAACATTCATATGAACCCTTTCCAGATAGAATCCTAGTCCAAACGTATTTGGTTTTAGAATTTATAAATCTTAAAAAGATGTAGGAAAACAAGAAACACAAAGGAGAAAATGAATTCCTAACTGATGCATTTACATGCTCAAATATATGTAATAATATAATAATAATAATAATATCGCTAACAATAGACATATATACTATTCAAGTACTGTCATCAAATGAATTAGCCACAGCCTACTAAGGGCCTACCTACCAAAGCCCCACCAAAGGCGTCTCACAAAGTGTGTGGAACTACATTTGCATGCAAGTTAGAGGTCTTAGTGACAGAATGGGTTATCTGGCAAACTTTTTTCCTGAAACTGTACTGTGCATGTTTAAAACTAACATTTATTTCAGAAGTTTTGCGCAATGATTCCTCATTTCATGAAAGTAATATAAGTTACTCATTACTAAAACACTTGGTTTTGAATAATAAATATTACACCTTTTGGTTTAAAGAGAAAATATTTGTGAACAAAAAGGGTTAAGAACTACATGTTTAAGTTTAAACGTTATTGTAACCCCTCCTGGAAATCTCTTCAGAGATAATTATGTGACTCTTACATGGTAAATTGGTGTCAGTTGTTACTCCAATGAATTTTTTTTTAACTTCTATTATGATAATAGACTTAACAATTCAGTTAATCCAAATATATATATATATATATATATATATATATATATATATATATATTTATGAAACAAAACTTTTAGTATTTCTTATATAATTTAAATTGCTGACAATTAGAAAAAAGAAAGAAATCAATAGTTTAACCATAAACTAAATAAAATAAACATTTAACTTGACTTTGTGCATATAACTAAACAAATATTAAAAATAAAAACCCTTCAATGTACAGTACAGCACTGAATAGAAAAATAAGCGAACCTACAAAATATGATCTTGATACAACATTAAATTTGGTTAATATTCGTCTTTTAACCCTCTCACGTGCGGCTAAATCAGTACGATATATTGAATTGCCATTAAAAACTGACTAAGAAAATATATATCTTATGTTGTGCAAATTTGTTGAAATGTACTTTTTTTAATAAAATATATTTCCTGTTTTGGCTATAATGTACTTTTTTCATAAAATATTTTTCCTGGTTGGGCTATTTTTCACTACTCTGCGATTTAATTAGCTGGTGGGGTTTTGTTCTGGCTATTTTTTCAAATTGGATTCAGTTTAGTGGTGTTTGTGATAGAATTATGACGTGCCACTCGTGTGATTTTGACCTGAGTCGTCATGTGTCCTAGATGAAGACAAAGGATTGGATGTTTTTATCAATTACGGCGTTATTCTCTCATCCTTAACTTGTCCGAAATGTGACAGTGAGTGCCTAACACGAAAAGATCAGAAGATATTTAGGTGAAATAACCAATATCAGCCTGTTAGGTTAATTGAATGTACGGCTAGGTTAATTGAATGCCTGGTTAGGTCAACTATACACCCTTGATGAGCCAATAAAACATGTTTAGGGCCTACATTTCTAAGTTTAAACATTATAACTGAATGCTCAGAGTGTGAAAAAGTCACATATATATATATATATAGTGGGAAGGGTTCACGTTCCTTAGTACTTTAGATCTAGCTATCCACGTTTATATATTTTTGTCATTTATACATTTTTATCAGGCATTGAAATGCGATAATTATGCAGTTAGTACAGATAAACTAGCAGTAACCACCATTTTCAGTACAAAACCTTAAATTTAAGTAGCGTATTACTTCCCTTAATACAAGTGTACAGTACTTAGCTATATACAATAATGAATTCCTGAGTTTTTAAGCATGTGAATTATTGGCTATAAGTTCATATTCTTTTTTAATATTGTTGTTTTATGTAAATTCGTATGTAAACTTTATACAGCTAATAACTCTTATGTTTAGACACTGACTCAGGAATTTATTATTGTACTCAGGCTTTAAGTCTGATTGTCTTCAACACTCCATGGCCTCACAGCCATAAATTGACAATTTATTATTCAGCTTGATACAGGTCTGTAGTTACTTAGGCTTTTTTTAAATACTCCTCAATTTTAGATAAACAACCATTTGATAACTTGTACTGTCTCCCCATTTTCTCAGCAACTGTAGGTGGTTCAATTGAACACAAAACATGTTGGAATGGAATCCAGCAAACGTCCTCTTGTTCAGGCCATTTAAAAGGATTCTTTTTCATGAAATTTACTAATAGATCCTTCTCAGTATCACACACTTAAACTATGTTTCCAACAAACCAGTCACCTTCATAGAAACAGGCCACATATGTACCAGGTTTATATTGGTAAGCCACATTTTCTTGTGTAACATTGAGGAAGGAAAGTTGTACGTTAAAGAAATTTTCATCACTAGAAATTTTGTACAGTTTAATGCCTGTTGATGAAGGTCTAAATCAGTGATATGAACGGGTTCCTGGGATTGTCTTAATTAAGGAATACCTTTTTTCTAACTCAAATAAATTAGCATTTTTCCACAATTTTAGCTGAATCAATGTACAGAAATTGTATACCATTAATATTAGATTTGCACCAATCGAACATCTCTTTTGCATTGGTGATGTGACCTTTACTTGACCAAGACCAAAAATTAATTACTTTAGATGTCACAAATACAATTTTAAGGTATGTATATAGTATAAGGGTTTTATCAGCTATCATGTATTTGTTTTGAAGTTGTAGCAAAGTTTGTTTTAACCCAGCTATTTTATTTTTCTTGCTCTACTTTGTCCCACAACAACAACCTTAAGGGTTTCAAATGTTCAATCAAGAGTTAAAGTTACATTTGCAGTTTTAAAACAGGTTTGTAATGGGCTTTTATTGATAAATGATGAAATAGAGAAATCTTCATTTCCTTGTCGGTTCCTTATTCTTTACACTCAAGGCCTATCCTAACTAAAAACATTGTAAATTTTTAATTCAACCTGCGTCACAGGTTGAATAAAAAAAAAATTATTACAGTAATTTAACTTGCTCAACATCATAAAATTAAACTCAGAACTTTAACAATAACAACAATTATGGAAGATTTCAACAAAAGGGCAAAAACCCAGACTAAAAAGCAAAAACAGACCTTGGGGACTATGGCACCATCTCAAAACTACAAAATATGATCTTGATACAACATTAAATTCGGTTAATATTCGTCTTTTAACCCTCTCACGCGCGGCTAAATCAGTACAATATATTGAATTGCCATTGAAAACTGACTAAGAAAATATATATCTTATGTTGTGCAAATTTGTTGAAATGTACTTTTTTTAATAAAATATATTTCCTGTTTTGGCTATAATGTACTTTTTTCATAAAATATTTTTCCTGGTTGGGCTATTTTTCACTACTCTGCGATTTAATTAGCTGGTTGGGTTTTGTTCTGGCTATTTTTTCAAATTGGATTCAGTTTAGTGGTGTTTGTGATAGAATTATGACGTGCCACTCGTGTGATTTTGACCTGAGTCGTCATGTGTCCTAGATGAAGACAAAGGATTGGATGTTTTTATCAATTACGGCGTTATTCTCTCATCCTTAACTTGTCCGAAATGTGACAGTGAGTGCCTAACACGAAAAGATCAGAAGATATTTAGGTGAAATAACCAATATCAGCCTGTTAGGTTAATTGAATGTACGGCTAGGTTAATTGAATGCCTGGTTAGGTCAAATATACACCCTTGATGAGCCAATAAAACATGTTTAGGGCCTACATTTCTAAGTTTAAACGTTATAACTGAATGCTCAGAGTGTGAAAAAATATATATATATATATATATGTGGGAAGGGTTCACGTTCCTCTTCACCACACCATTGCCTGCTCCAACAAAACATCATTACCAAATATCTCTTTCGGGCATTATTTTATCTATTTTATTCTTAAAAGTCTCCAAAGTACGGGAACTCACAACATCTTCATCTGAGCTATTCCAGAATTTTACTATTCTGTTTGAAAACTATGTTGTACTAACTACGATTTACATCTTTGTTGAAAAAGCTTAACGCCAGTGTCTCTTGTCCTATTATTGTGATCTTTTGTAAAAGTTTCCGCATTAGGTTCAATCTAACATTATCCTTATTTCTAATTTTAATACAGTGAGTTGTAGGCTTAAGAGCATGATTCACATTGGCACCCAAATCTCGCTCCTTCTTTTCTTCATTTATCCAACTTCCAACCAAGTTATACTCAAATTCTGGATTGTTATGATCAGGGTTGTTTGGCTTAAACCATTTGGTTTAAACCATGGTTTAAGTCATTTTTAAAAAACAAAAAAGCCATTGGCTTTTATAAAAACCATTGGTATTTGGCTTTTTAAAAAAAAAAGGTTTTTACCAGCCCTTGCCACGACCAACATGCATAACTTTACACTTTTCCACATTAATTTTCGTCACCCATCTATCTGCCCAAGCATCTACTTCATCAATAGCCTTTTGCTTTCTCATGACATCTGTTAAAGATCTTACATTTTGGCCCAATTTTGTATCATCTGAAAATAATGAAGTTTTACTATTTAGATCCACATTCCAAGTCACTAATATAAACAATAAAAAGTAGAGGTCCAAGTACTGGCTATCTTCAAACTTAATATGTAAGAGCAAATTGGCTACTCTCTCAACTAATTAGCTCTTTTCATAGCCCTCTGGGGCCAGCACAGAGCTCTCATGTCACATATATATATATATATATATATATATATATATTACTTTTTCACACTCTGAGCATTCAGTTATAACGTTTAAACTTAGAAATGTAGGCCCTAAACATGTTTTATTGGCTCATCAAGGGTGTATAGTTGACCTAACCAGGCATTCAATTAACCTAGCCGTACATTCAATTAACCTAACAGGCTGATATTGGTTATTTCACCTAAATATCTTCTGATCTTTTCGTGTTAGGCACTCACTGTCACATTTCGGACAAGTTAAGGATGAGAGAATAACGCCGTAATTGATAAAAACATCCAATCCTTTGTCTTCATCTAGGACACATGACGACTCAGGTCAAAATCACACGAGTGGCACGTCATAATTCTATCACAAACACCACTAAACTGAATCCAATTTGAAAAAATAGCCAGAACAAAACCCCACCAGCTAATTAAATCGCATAGTGAAAAATAGCCCAACCAGGAAAAATATTTTATGAAAAAAGTACATTATAGCCAAAACAGGAAATATATTTTATTAAAAAAGTACATTTCAACAAATTTGCACAACATAAGATATATATTTTCTTAGTCAGTTTTTAATGGCAATTCAATATATCGTACTGATTTAGCCGCACGTGAGAGGGTAAAAGACGAATATTAACCAAATTTAATGTTGTATCAAGATCATATTTTGTAGGTTCGCTTATTTTTCTATTCAGTGCTGTACTGTACATTGAAGGGTTTTTATTTTTAATATTTGTTTAGTTATATGCACAAAGTCAAGTTAAATGTTTATTTTATTTAGTTTATGGTTAAACTATTGATTTCTTTCTTTTTTTAATTGTCAGCAATTTAAATTATATAAGAAATACTAAAAGTTTTGTTTCATAAATTATATATATATATATATATATATATATATATATTTGGATTAACTGAATTGTTAAGTCTATTATCATAATAGAAGTTAAAAAAAATTCATTGGAGTAACAACTGACACCAATTTACCATGTAAGAGTCACATAATTATCTCTGAAGAGATTTCCAGGAGGGGTTACAATAACGTTTAAACTTAAACATGTAGTTCTTAACCCTTTTTGTTCACAAATATTTTCTCTTTAAACCAAAAGGTGTAATATTTATTATTCAAAACCAAGTGTTTTAGTAATGAGTAACTTATATTACTTTCATGAAATGAGGAATCATTGCGCAAAACTTCTGAAATAAATGTTAGTTTTAAACATGCACAGTACAGTTTCAGGAAAAAAGTTTGCCAGATAACCCATTCTGTCACTAAGACCTCT